>CAWUFW010000202.1:4798970-5348687 GCA_963921515.1 Calotriton arnoldi | reverse complement strand
TTATTTTTCCTTATCAGTCAGGGCTTTTTGTTGAGTTTGAGATTGCGTCTGCGCTTGAGTAAAAGGCTTAACTCCAGACTATTGCGGCCTAAGGTTTTATAAGCCTTTGCAATAATCTTTGGTAATTTGCATGGCTTGTCTGCATCTGCCACAGCCTCCAAGCAATTAGCTACTTGTAAGCTGACAGCATCACCCTTAACCCTTTTGGTGCTTGCGTCGGCCAATGGCCGACACAAGCACTACCTCCCTGGTGCTGCGCACGTCCATTGGACGTCACCAGGGAGGGCACTAATCAATCATCCGGTGCATCGCACCGGAGTTTCCTTTTTTAACATTTTTTACTGTGGGAGACGCGGAAGGCTTTCCGCATCTTCCCCCGCCCCCCCTCCCACCCATCTGTGACGTCAGCGCGCCGCGAGGCGCTCTGATGTCACTGATTTCCCCACCGGAGCCGAGGACAGCAGCAGGTAAGGCCGCGCTCGACTCCGATGGGGAAATCTGGCTGGAAACGGCCTCCCCAGCTTTCAGGGAGGCCTCGTTTGAAAGGGGAGAGTCTCCCCTTTCAAACGAGGCCTTTCTGAAAGGGTTTCCTGGATACCCCACTAGACACCAGGGATGTCTTTGGGGGTCGGCCCTCGTGGTGATGGGTCGGCCCCCCCCCACGGGGGCACATTTATAAATTAAAAAGACGTTTTTTTTTAAAAAAATGGCGGCGATATTGGCAGGGGGTCAGTCTTTCTGCTCAGTGGCCGACCCCCTGTGGGGGCAATTATTTATGTACATAAATATGGGGGCCACAATCGGCTCCCAGGGGAGCCATAGGCATGCACATAACAAAGTGCATATAATGTAAAGAGGTTAGTGGGTTACTGCTTCTGTGCCAGCTTTATGTTTTTTTGCCCAGTCTTTCATCATCTAAGCTTGTGAAAAGGGTTCATTTGGGTAGAAAATAATTCTTATTATGAAAGAGAACCCCCAACAATGATGGTACGTTTTAAATTCTGGATTTGTGCTTTCCCAGAATAAGGGCTCAAACTATATTGCCTGCCAGTATAGATGGCATGTTACTGCTACACTACACCTTGTCCTGTCTGATGTAGCATTTCCTATAAACTGATGTACGATTGTCTCTGTGCAATGTGTGTGTGTGTGGTGTAAAGTGCTCTGACACCGTACACTGGTGTGAGTGTTGCTATAAAACTAAATGAATCTGAGAGACAGTGGTTTTTGAGACTTGAGGGGCACTGTTAAATGGTGCTAATGAGGGAATCCATGGCAGAGGTGGTCATTGGTGGGGCACCAGCAGACATTGTCGCACAGGGCACCACCAGCGCTAATGCCGGCCCTGGAGTGAATGATATATATATATATAAGTATCTATATACATATCTATATACATATATATATATATATATATATATATATATATATATATATATATATATATATTATCTACTGGCGGTCGCCAGTAGATAGTTATAGTTAGGACCTATTTTCCATAGGAAATCCGCAACATTCTATTTGAAATAACTCTTGCGTCGGTTGACGAATCTTCACGAAATTTTCAAACTTTGTGGCCCGCTCCGGTCCGTTCCTATCCTGAAAGTCTTGGGGTGATTCGTCAAGCGGGGGCCAAGAAAAAAGGGGGGTCCCAAAACGTGTTTTCCCCATTCATTTTCCCATAGGAAACTTTAGCCACGGCTACAGCCCGAACTGCTGAACGGAATTACACCAAATTTGGCAAAGAGCTAGTTCTTGGTTCAGAAAGAACCCTTTTTGTTAAATGGTGTAAATCCGTTCAGTAGTTGCTGAGAAAATCAAAAGTAAAAACACATATATATCTATGGCCGCGGAGGATCCGCGCACCCTCCCGATGACGAGCTGTATGCTAATTGGCTGTCAACACTCCAAACCAGGAAGTGTTGGCAGCCATCTTGTGACTCGGTAGAACCGAGTCACAAGAAAACAGTAAAAAAAAATTGCGCAAAACGCAAAAAGGGGGCAGGGTAGAAACACCCTGACCCCCTAGGCCTGCTCAAGGCCCAAATTTTTTTTTTCTTTTTTTTTAAATCGGCAAAAAACGCGCTGGGTGCGCGGATCCTGCCGATAAAAAAAAAAAACAAAGCGCGGGCTCCCGCGCTTTGTGGTTAATTGGCCCCGGGTGGGCCAAGTCCCGGGGGCATGCGGGTTTAATTTAATAATAATATGGGGGGCCTCTAAGGCCCCCCCAAGCCCCGGGGACCACCGCCCCCCCGGGGCTTTATAAAAATAATGGTGGCGGGGGGCACACGGCCCCCCCGCAGCCCCGGGGACCGCCACCCCCCCAGGGCTTCTTTTTTTTATTTTTGAATTACCTGTGTGGGGGGGCTCGAGCCCCCCCACACGCCCCGGGGACCGCCACCTCCCCAGGGCACTAAATAATAAAATGTGGGGGTCCACCACCTCCCCGGGACTGTGCACAGGATGGGAGGGGGGCCACGCGGCCCCCCTCCTGGAGCCCTTGATGGCCCTGGGGACCGCCACCCTCCAGGGCCATATCCTGCAGTGTCCCGGGGTGCCTACCCCCGGGACACTGCTGTTTGCAATCACAGGACGGGAGCCTCGCGGCTCCCGTCCTGTAATTGCAAACTGCTTTGCTTCATTGAAGCGAGAGCAGGGAAACCTGCTCTCGCTTCAATGAAGCAAAGCAGAATTGCTTTTCCATAAGGGGAGCTGCATGTCAGCAGCTCCCCATGTGGAAAAGCAATGTCGGCTCCTGCAGGACGCGGGGAGCCGGCGGGACCGTGCGGGAATTGGGGACCCCCCCACGGTCCCCAACGAGTGGCCAGGCCCTGGAGGATGTGGTCCCCGGGTCTATTAGTGGCCCGGGAGGGGGGCCACGCAGCCCCCCTCCCCAAAAAAGGATTAAAAAAATAAAAATAACGTAAAGGCCGGCCCCGGGGGTTGGGGTCCCCGGGGCCTTAAATGGCCTGAGGAGGGGGGCCACGCAGCCCCCCTCCGAATATTTTATTTAAAAAAAACAGTGGGCATGCCCCGGGGGATGGGGTCCCCGGAGCCAATAAAGGCCCAGGTAAGGGGGGCCACGCGGCCCCCTTCCCGTTTAAAAAAAAAAAGTAAATACTCAGGCCCCGGGGGATGGGGTCCCCGGGGCCAAAAGTGGCCGAGGGAAGCGGGGCCACGCAGGCCCCCTCCCATAGAAAGAAAAAAAAAAGACCGGCATCGTGCCGGAGGCCCCGCCCCCTCCCTGCAGCAGTCTGCAAACGCGCCCACTGGCGCGTTTGCAGAGGGGGAACGAATTCCCCTTGAATACTGGGGGTCCCTGGGGGCCAACTAGCCCACCAGGAACCTCCAGTATGCGCCAGGGGGCTGCGTTGCAGAGAGGTGTACAGAGGCCACGCCCCTTTTTACACCTCTCTGCAACGCAGCTCTGTGGCGCTTACTGGAGGTACCTGGTGGGATAGTTGGACCCCAGGGACCCTCAGGATTCAAGGGGACTTAATCCCCCAACTTAAAACGCGCCACGGGGCGTGTTTGCACAGTGGTGAAGGGAGGGGGCGGGGCTAAAGGTGACATGTGTGCAAACAGGCCCCGTGGTGCGTTTTAAGATGGGGAATTAAATCCCCTTCAATCCTGAGGGTCCCTGGGGGCCAACTAGCCCACCAGGTACGTCCAGCAAGCGCCACAGAGCTGCGTTGCAGAGAGGTGTAAAAGGGGCGTGGCCTCTGAACACCTCTCTGCAACGCAGCTCCCTGGTGCATACTGGAGGTACAGGGTGGGCTAGTTGGACCCCAGGGACCCTCATGATTCAAGGGGACTTAATACCCCAACTTAAAATGCGCCACGGGCGCGTTTGCACAGTGGTGAAGGGAGGGGCGGGGCTTCAGGTGACATGTGTGCAGACAGGCCCCGTGGCGCGTTTTAAGATGGGGAATTAAATCCCCTTCAATCCTGAGGGTCCCTGGGGGCCAACTAGCCCACCAGGTACGTCCAGAAAGCACCACAGAGCTGAGTTGCAAAGAGGTGCAAAAAGGGGCGTGGCCTCTGAACACCTCTCTGCAACGCAGCTCTCTGGCGCATACTGGAGGTATCTGGTGGGCTAGTTGGCCCCTAGGGACCCTCGGGATTGAGGAGGAATTAATTCTCCAACTTAAAACGCGCCACAGGGCATGTTTGCAGACATGTCACCTCAGGCCCCACCCCTTCCTTCACCATTGTGCAAATATTCCTCTAAAATCAGCCGAACTACGAATTCCGATTTACTCACCTGTTATCAGGAGAGACCTCAGTGCTGCATCTTTGAGCCCAGTACTGATCCTGAAAAGTAATTTTAACCGTACTTACCAGTAACTTGAATTTCCTTCCATAGGCTAACATTGACTGGTTTCACTTGGAAATTCTTCTAAGTGTGGAGTTTTGGAACTTTATAATATTCCTCTAAAATCAGCCGAACTACGAATTCCAATTTACTCACCTGTTATCAGGAGAGACCTCAGTGCTGCATCTTTGAGCCCAGTACTGATCCTGAAAATTAATTCTAACTGTACTTACCAGTAACTTGAATTTCCTTCCATAGGATATCATTGCCTACTTTTTGCTGAAAAAGTTTCTAAGTGTCGATTTTTGAAACATACAAATATTCCTCTAAAATCAGCAGAACTACGAATTTCGATTTACTCACCTGTTATCAGGAGAGACCTCAGTGCTGCATCTTTGAGCCCAGTACTGATCCTGAAAAGTAATTCTAACCGTACTTACCAGTAACTTGAATTTCCTTCCATAGGCTTACATTGACTGGTTTCACTTGGAAATTCTTCGAAGTGTGGAGTTTTGGAACTTTATAATATACCTCTAAAATCAGCTGAACTACGAATTCCAATTTACTCACCTGTTATCAGGAGAGACCTCAGTGCTGCATCTTTGAGCCCAGTACAGATCCTGAAAAGTAATTCTAACCGTACTTACCAGTAACTTGAATTTCCTTCCATAGGCTAACATTGACTGGTTTCACTTGGAAATTCTTCTGTGTGTGGAGTTTTGGAACTTTATAGTATTCCTCTAAAATCAGCCGAACTACGAATTCCGAATTACTCACCTGTTATCAGGAGAGAACCCAGTGCTGCATCTTTTAGCCCAGCACTGACCCTGAAAAAGTAATTCTAACCGTACTCACCAGTAACTTGTATTTCCTTCCATAGGAATCCATTGTCTTGTTTTCAGCAGAAAAGTTTCAAAGTGTCAATTTTCACAAACTACAAATATTCCTTAAAAATCGCCTGTATGACTTAAACGCATTCTTTCAACTGTTTACAGGAGATGCACCAGTGCTGGATCCAGGATCCACCACTGAGTAAGAAAAAGTAACGATAACACTACTTACCTGCTAAGTGAATTTCCTCCCATAGGATAACATTGGTGATTCTATGTGAAAAAGTTTCTAAGTGTCAACTTTTAAAATACAATAATATTCCTTAAAAATCACTACTGTAACCAAAACGCTTTTACTCAACTGTTTACAGGAGATGTCCCAGGACTGAATCTAGGATCCAGTCCTGTGGTTAGAAAAGTAATCCATAAAGTAACTAATTGCATTTAACTAGAAATTCACATTGAGCTCAATGTTGCAATGTGCATTGCAACAACTGTAACTACTGTACTTAAAAGTCTATTGCCTATTTGCAAAGTATTTAAACTAAAGTAATTCATTCTGAGAAAGTATATTTTGTAATGTAATGTATAATGTAATTACAATGTAATTTAAAAAATAAATATCTAAAAATAAAGTTTAAAAAAATGTAGTAAATCAGTATAAAAAAAAAATATAACAATTAATACATTGAAAAATTGTCATTTACAAAACCTTTGAAATTCACTGAAAAAAACCATAGGTTTCAGACATGTTATAGTTAGGAATTAGCATTTAAAAACCTTTGAAATTCACTGAAAAAACCATAGGTTTCAGGCACGTTATAGTTAGAAATTAGCATTTAAAAAACCTTTGAAATTCACTAAAAAAACCATAGGTTTCAGGCACGTTATAGTTAGAAATTAGCATTTAAAAAACCTTAGAAATTCACTGAAAAAACCATAGGTTTTAGGGACAGTTATAGTTAGTTGGACATTGCACTCGTACAAAACCCGTGAAATTCCCCCGTTATAGTTAGTTCAGCTAACTATAACTTGCGCCCCCGCAATGCACTGCTGATGACGTCACATATTACATCACTCATGACATGGTCAGTGACATCACTGATGACATCACTGATGACATCTCAAATGACATCACTGATGACATCATGCAGTGACTGTGTGTTTCTGTAAAGTTGAAATATGTTTAATATATATAGGGAAAGGCGTATTGAAGAATGAGTGGGTGTATAAGTGTCTGAATGGATGATTTAGTAGGTGCGTGACTGACTCTATAAGTGAGTGATTAAACGTATCTTACTGAATGCATTGGTTAGTGACTAAACTGTGTGAATGTCTGTATCCGTGTGTCTGTTGGTGTGTAAGCGGCTCATGGGCTTGTGAATAGCTACATGAGTGTCTATATGGGTTATTGATTTGTTGTCTGAGTATCTGTATGGGTGCCTGATTGTTTGTGTGGGTGGGGTGTGTGTGACTCTGAGCATAGATGTGTGAGTGGGTGATTCACTGGGTGCATGGTTTCAAGAGTGCATCTGTGATGGACTGTATGGGTGGGTGAGTGTGTGTATGGGTGTGTTAGTGAGTGAATGTATATCTCAGTGTTACATTTGTGAGTAACTACATATGTGAAAAGTAGTATATATGTGTGTTGGAGTACATAATTGGCTACAAATGAGAGTGTGTTATTGTGAGAGTGGCTGTATGGATGAGTGTGTGCTTGTATCATTGATTGTATAAGAGCGTAAGAATGTGCTAGTATTTATATGAGTAATTGAGCTGGTGTGTGTATAACTGTACATCTGAGTAAATGGGAGTGTGATTAATTATTTGCATGACTGACTAAGTGTGTGAGTACCTCTATGGATGAGTGGCGGTGTGTGAGTGTCTATATAGGTGTATGAGTGCATATGATAGTCCTGTACTGAGTGACCATAAGTATGAGTGACTGTACGGGTGAGTGAGTGGATGTGTGTGTAGACCTAAGAATCAGTGAGTGGGTATGTAGTTATTGGTGTTGGAGTGTCTATGGTTTTGAGAATGGTAGTGTGTAATTTAGAGTGGGTGTATCAAAAGTTATATTAGGGTGTGAGAAGATGCATGAAATTTTCACATGGATGATGTCATCAGTGATGTCATTTGAGATGTCATCAGTGATGTCATCAGTAATATCACTGACCATGTCATGAGTGATGTAATATGTGACGTCATCAGCAGTGCATGCGGGGGCGCGAGTTATAGTTAGCTGAACTAACTATAACGGGGGAATTTCACGGGTTGTGTACGAGTGCAATGTCCAACTAACTATAACTGTCCCTAAAACCTATGGTTTTTTCAGTGAATATATATATATATATATATATATATATATATATAGATACATGTACTCTTTGACTGCTGTTACCTGCTTTCTCGACTGGAGGGCTTCCTTTGTGCTATAATACGGCATGATTTTCATTTGGAATAGTAAAGCGGCGATGTCGCTACGAGGCCCTGGCCCACCTGGAAGGGCGCCTTTTCTCGTTATGATTCATATGGATATATATATATATATATTCAGAAACACAAAGGATGCCGCACTCCAGAGATTGGTTTCAGAGTTGCTTTATTCTCACCACGACTGGTGGTAGTGGTGGTGAAAATAAAGCAACTCTGAAACCTGTCTCTGGAGTGCGGCATCCTTTGTGTTTCTGAATTTAAATATCGGGTAAGGATTCTACCCGTTGCTGCCTGCACCAGGTATTAAGCGCGCTGACATTGGGAATTAATTGTTATATATATATAAATATTTATTTACAGATATATTTCTCAGTGCTGAAATTATGAGACTGTGAAAGAACTATAATGAGTCTCTTTGAAGTTACCTGACAGGCAGTAAAGTGTGGTACTGCTGCAGAGTACAAAAAAAAATTTCTGCTAGATAGAGATATCTGACTTTTGTGTAGTGGCAGTTTTGACGCCATAAGGGGTATGCTGAAACGAACAGATCTGTATTATGTAGACAGCTAAGTGGATTAGTAAAGCCACGCAGTAGAAACACTTTGTAACAGATTAAATGTATGTGAGAGAGGGGCTATGGAGAGATGAGGGGCACGTTTGCAAGGATGGTAGTGGGCGCATCAAAGGAGGTCATAGTGTGCAATTGTAAAGCACACGTTCACCCGTAGGCATCTTGGTGCCAAAATGATGGTCGCACTGGCTCCCACCAGCGCTAAAAGGCTGCGATGATGGGTATGTGGCAAGGTAAAGTAATACTGTGTCTTTTTTCTCTCTTTCTTAGTCTTTTTGGAGAGCGTACGGATTTTGCAAAGGTAAGGTGACTTCGTCATTATTGACTTAAACACTTCACTCACGCACACACCCACCTACACTTTAAAACCAACAACCTATCTGCCTTCTACGTAGGATAGTGTTTTAAAAGGATAGTTTAGGCACTAGCAGAGATGGCATATCGTTGGATGAATGCTGCCAAGGCCCTAAATCTGGTTCTGGAGTCCAGCTCTGAGGCAGGATCAAAGACTGAGACAGCAGATACTGAGACAGCATCTGAGGGAGAGGACAATGGAGCCGAATCTGGGAGTGACTTTTCAGTCGGCGCAGTTCCATCCGATGACTCATCCTCCAGCGATTCTGAAGGAGACGATGTCAGTCATGCTGTCCCTTTGCCAGCACAGTCTGTGCAGCAGGTCACACGTAACAGGTTAGAGCAACCCAGAGTGCAGGCACGTGCGGCCGCAAGCACAGACGGAGTGCTGTCTTGGCAGCCTCCCAATTTAGTTCAGCCCCAAATTCCGCCTTTCACTGGTGACGCTGGATGTAAAGTAGATACAGCAAATTTTTTATGCCAATTGACTACTTCCATCTCATTTTGGTGTTGACTTCCTAGACGAAATTGTGCAGCAAACAAATTTGCGTGCCGAACAATTTCTGAGGGAGCAAGGAGGCACTCTTGGGCCTCATTCTAGGGCTCGCAAGTGGACTCCCACTTCTCTAGGGGAGTTGAAGATATTTTTGGGCCTCACGCTTAAAATGGGGGTAGTGCATAAACCAACCTTGCTATCCTACTGGTCTACTAGCACGGTTTGGTTAACCCCCATCTTCGCACCATACATGAGCAGAGATCGTTTTTTGCTATTGCAGCGCATGCTGCATTTCAATGACAATTCTGCTTCATTGCCCCGGGACCATCCAGACCATGACAGGTTGTTCAAAATTCGGCCTGTCGTGGAACATTTGTCTGCCAGGTTTCCAGAGGTTTATACTCCTGGAAAGAATATAGCCATTGATGAGTCCTTGATCTTGTATAAAGGGCGGCTGCTGTTTAGGCAGTACATTCCGAGCAAACACGCTCGCTATGGCATCAAGCTGTACATGCTGTGTGAGAGCTCGACTGGCTATGTGTACAGCTTGAGAGTGTATACAGGGAAGGACACAACTCTTAACCCTGTAGGTTGCCCTCCCATGCTAGGGGTCACAGGAAAGATCGTATGGGAGCTTGTCCAGCCACTTCTTCACAAAGGTTATAACCTTTATGTGGACAATTTCTATACAGGAGTAGAGCTGTTCAGTGAGCTCTACAAAGCTGGCACCGTGGCTTGCGGTACAATTAGTTGTCGCCGCAAAGCATTCCCGAAGGAGCTTGTTTGCAAGAAGCTCCAGAAATCCCAGAGCACTGCGTTGCGTTCCAACGAACTGCTCACAGTTAAGTTCTCAGATAGGCGTGACGTGTACGTGCTCACTACAATTCATGCTGAGAGCACTTTCCCTGTCACGGTTTGGGGTCAGATGGCCGAAGTCCACAAGCCCACCTGTATACTTGATTATCAACAAGTACATGGGCGGAGTGGACAAGAACGACCAGGTTCTTCAGCCATACAATGCGAGTCGTAAAACTCGCACTTGGTATAAGAAACTGTTTACGCACCTGATCCAGATGGCAACATACAATGCATATGTTGTTTATCGTGAGACCACCACAGGAAGACTCATGTCTTTCCTTGACTTTCAGTTGTCTGTGATTGAAAGTCTTACTGCTACAGAAGCAGAAGCTTCCACTTCATGTGTTCTGTAGGACGTGGCAAGGCTGCAGGAGCGACACTTTGCAGATAAAATTCCTGCAACACCCAAAAAGGAGCGACCATGTTGTCGTTGTAAAGTGTGCTCGATGCAGGGAAAGAGGCAGGAGACTCGTGTTTACTGTCCCCAGTGCCCAAGTAAGCCTGCCTTCTGTTTTCCTACTTGCTTTATGTTGTATCACACTAAAGCAAAATACTGGGAAATTGACTGAGGTGGAGCTGCCAATAGGTTAACCTTTCTATTGGTGTGAATGGATACCTACTGTCTGTGGGCCACTCTTTCACTACGAAAACAGCTGCAGGATATTTCTTCCTCTACTTCATGAAATCATGGACTTCTCAACACCTTTATCTGCTTTCAGAACGCGGTAGTTGTTCTGTTCGCCAATTGACAAGTGCATTATAGTCCCCACACTGCACATACTGGTGGACAGAACATATGCTACGTTGTCATGGAGTACCCGTGTTTCACATTCAACCGTTCTTCGTAGTTTATGATGTTCTCTTTAGGAAGTTTTTGAAAATTTCCAGCATGTTTGCCTTAGTTTCAAAGGTAGATATGCTTGTTCAGCTCGAGAAATGTTTTTGCGGCATACTCGGGCACCCCCCAACTTGCATCCACAAACTGGAAGGAGTTGGATAGAGCATTGTGAGAGCATTGATAGCTCGTGACAGAAATGTTCACTCAAGCTTCAAGTAGCTAGAGATGGAAGGCATTAGTATAGGGTCTCCTAACAATTGGACAGGGTTAGTCAGGACTCTGAGGACAGACACACGAACGGGTTAGAACAGCTTACGGTAGGTACGCTTTCCGAGGAATATTGCAAAGGTAGAAGGCAGATAGTAAAGGTAGTATAGATACACGTCCTGATTTCTTCTTCACCCATGGATTCAAATCCATTGGTGCCACACTCACACTGAATTTACTGTAGTACTTATGGGTCAATGCTGCTTGCCATGTTCATCCTCCGTTAGAACTCAGTAGATGGTCAGTTTGCTGTATGATAAGTGCATTACAGTCACTGCACATAACGGTGGATTGGACATATGCTACGTTGTCACGGACTACCCTTGTTTCACATTCATCCGATCATAGTTTATGATGTTATCTTTTGAAAATTTCCAGCATGTTTGCCTTAGTTTCAAAGGTAGATATGCTTGCTCAGCTCGAGAAATGTTTTGCGGCATACTCGAGCACCCCCAACTTGCATCCACAAACTGGAAGGAGTTGGATTTAGCATAGTGAGTGCACTAAAGGTGCATGAAAGACATGTCTTCCTGAGCCTCATGTGGCTGTCATGGAAACCATTAGTATAGGTTCACTGGGCATGCGTTCGGTAACGTTCTGGAAGAAGGAGGTGGAGACTTGACAGGTGGTAAAATATAGTCAAAGTCATTATGTCTTGTGGCATATGAATGTGATGGGCCCTTGCATGGCGGCAGTATGTTTGTGTGAGTGCAAGTGTTATGGTTGTTTGGGCCCGAGGCTGGCGGTATGGAAGTCTTGTGTGTGGTGTGTGAATGGCGTGTGAATGGACCATAAAGTGGTTGGTGCCGTGATGTGGCTTTATGGCTCCCCTTCAGAAGGCTTGGCTTCAATATTTATATACCTTGATACGTATTTGTGCTTTGAAGCCAGCGTTTCTGGAGGTGCTAAAACCAACCAGTGTAAGTGGTGGATTAGCTCTATCAAATTAGTGTTAGATTTATATTTGTGTCGGTTTAATGGCCTTTTGTGAGATATTTTTTTGTCAAAATGGGTAGCAGGGGACTTTCTGCCCTAGCTCAGTCGTCACCTAGGCAAACCTTTACATTTTTGAGTAATATACAAAGGGGGAAGTACAAGGGTGAATGACTTGCATGGCTCTCACTGCTTCTTTTTACCCAACATGCCCTGCTAGCCTCATATTTAGTTGAAAAAAATCACTTTTTCCACACATTTTTGTGTGGGAAAGTTGTGGCATCACCGGGCTGACACGAATTTCCTACCACCTAGCGTTCCCCCAGGTCTCTCAATAAAAATGGTGCCTCACTCGTGTGGGAGGCTCTAGTACCCGCGACAGGCAAGAGCCCAAAACGTATTGAGGCGACATCAAAATTGGCTATCAAAAAACAACCTGGTTTTGCGAGGGGGTCACCAGGGTTTTTGGCCCCGTGCTCGGCGGCCAGCTAGGGAAACCTACCAAACCCACACATTTCTGAAAACTAGACACCCGGGGGGTTCCAGGGAGGTATGGCTTGCGTGGATCTCCCAACGTTTTCTTACCCAGAATATCCTGCAAACCTCAAATTTAGCTGAAAAAATCACTTTTTCCACACATTTTTGTGTGGGAAAGTTGTGGCATCGCCGGGCAGACGCGCATTTCCTACCACCCAGCGTTCCCCAAGGTCTCCCTATAAAAATGGTGCCTCACTCGTGTGGGAGGCCCAAGTACCCGCGACAGGCTAGGGCCCAAAACGTATTGAGGCGACATCAAAATGGGCTATCACAAAACAACCTGGTTTTGCGAGGGGGTCACCTCGGTTTTTGGCCCCGTGCTCGGTGGCCAGCTAGGGAAACCTATCAAACCCACACATTTCTGAAAACTAGACACCGGGGGTTCCAAGGAGGTATGGCTTGCGTGGATCCCCAAACGTTTTCTTACCCAGAATCCCCTTTAAACCTCGAATTTAGCTGAAAAAAATCACTTTTTCCACACATTTTTGTGTGGGACAGTTCTGCATCCGTGGGCAGACACGAATTTCCTACCACCTAGCGTTCCCCAAGGTCTCCCGATAAAAATGGTGCCTCATTCGTGTGGGAGGCCCAAGTACCCGTGACAGGCTAGGGCCCAAAACGTATTGAGGCGGCATCAAAATTGGCTATCACAAAACAAACTGGTTTTGCGAGGGGGTCACCTCGGTTTTTGGCCCCGTGCTCGGCGCCCAGCAAGGGAAACCTATAAAACCCACACATTTCTGAAAACTAGACACCCGGGGGGTTCCAGGGAGGTATGACTTGCGTGGATCCCCAACGTTTTCTTACCCAGAATCCCCTGCAAACCTCGAATTTAGCTGAAAAAATCACTTTGTCCACACATTTTTGTGTGGGAAAGTTGTGGCATCGCCGGGCAGACACTAATTTCCTACCACCTAGCGTTCCCCAAGGTCTCCCGATAAAAATGGTGCCTCACTCGTGTGGGTGGCCCAAGTACCCGCGACAGGCTAGTGCCCAAAACGTATTGAGGCAACATCAAAATTGGCTATCACAAAACAACCTGGTTTTGCGAGGGGGTCACCTCGGTTTTTGGCCCCGTGCTCGGTGGCCAGCTAGGGAAACCTATCAAACCCACACATTTCTGAAAACTAGACACCCGGGGGTCCAGGGAGGTATGGCTTGCGTGGATCCCCCAACGTTTTCTTACCCAGAATCCCCTGCAAACCTCGAATTTAGCTGAAAAAATCACTTTTTTCCACACATTTTTGTGTGGGAAAGTTGTGGCATCGCCGGGCAGACACGAATTTCCTACCACCTAGCGTTCCCCAAGGTCTCCAGATAAAAATGGTGCCTCACTCGTGTGGGAGGCCCAAGTACCTGCGACAGGCAAGGGCCCAAAACGTATTGAGGCAACATCAAAATTGCCTATCACAAAATGTTTTGGGCCGTTTCCTGTTGTGGGTACTTGGGCCTCCCACACAAGTGAGGCACCATTTTTATCGGGAGACCTTGGGGAACACTGGGTGGTAGGAAATGCGTGTCTGCCTGGCGATGCCACAACTTTCCCACACAAAAATGTGTGGAAAAAGTGATTTGTTTCAGCTAAATTTGAGGTTTGCAGGGGATTCTGGGTAAGAAAACGTTGGGGGATCCACGCAAGCCATACCTCCCTGGAACCACCCGGGTGTCTAGTTTTCAGACATGTGGGGTTTGATAGGTTTCCTATCTGGCCGCTGAGCACGGGGCCAAAAACCGAGGTGACCCCCCATACAAAACCAGGTTGTTTTGTTATAGGCAATTTTAATGTCGCCTCAATACGTTTTGGGCCCTAGCCTGTCGCGGGTACTTGGGCCTCCCACACGAGTGAGGTACCATTTTTATCGGGAGACCTTGGGGAACACTGGGTGGTAGGAAATGCATGTCTGCCCAGCAATGCCACAACTTTCCCACACAAAAATGTGTGGAAAAAGTGATTTTTTCAGCTAAATTTGAGGTTTGCAGGGGATTGTGGGTAAGAAAACGTTGGGGGATCCACGCAAGCCATACCTCCCTGGAACCACCCGGGTGTCTAGTTTTCAGAAATGTGTGGGTTTGATAGGTTTCCCTAGCTGGCCGCCGAGCACGGGGCCAAAAACCGAGGTGACCCCCCCTTGCAAAACCAGGTTGTTTTGTGATAGGCAATTTTAATGTCGCCTCAATACGTTTTGGACCCTAGCCTGTCACGGGTACTTGGGCCTCGCACACGAGTGCAGTACTATTTTTATCGGGAGACCTTGGGGAACACTGGGTGGTAGGAAATGCGTGTCTGCCCGGCGATGCCACAACTTTCCCACACAAATATGTGTGGAAAAAGTGATTTTTTCAGCTAAATTTTAGGTTTGCAGGGGATTCTGGGTAAGAAAACGTTGAGGGATCCACGCAAGCCATACCTCCCTGCAACCACCCGGGTGTCTAGTTTTCAGAAATGTGTGGGTTTGATAGGTTTCCCTAGCTGGCCGCTGAGCACAGGACCAAAAAACGAGGTGACCCCCCTTACAAAACCAGGTTGTTTTGTGATAGGCAATTTTAATGTTGCCTCAATACGTTTTGGACCCTAGCCTGTCGCTGGTACTGGGCCTCCCACACGAGTGAGGTACCATTTTATCGGGAGACCTTGTGGAACACTGGGTGGTAGGAAATGCGTGTCTGCCCGACGATGCCACAACTTTCCCACACAAAAATGTGTGGAAAAAGTGATTTTTTTCAGCTAAATTTGAGGTTTGCAGGGGATTGTGGGTAAGAAAACGTTGGGGGATCCATGCAAGCCATACCTCCCTGGAACCACCCGGGTGTCTAGTTTTCAGAAATGTGTGGGTTTGATAGGTTTCCCTAGCTGGCCGCCGAGCACGGGGCCAAAAACAGAGGTGACCACCCTTGCAAAACCAGGTTGTTTTGTGATAGGCAATTTTGATGTCGCCTCAATACGTTTTGGGCCCTAGCCTGTCGCGGGTACTTGGGCCTCCCACACGAGTGAGGTACCATTTTTATTGGGAGACCTTGGGGAACACTGGGTGGTAGGAAATGCGTGTCTGCCCAGCGATGCCACAACTTTCCCACACAAAAATGTGTGGAAAAAGTGATTTTGTTCAGCTAAAGTTGAGGTTTGCAGGGGATTGTGGGTAAGAAAACGTTGGGGGATCCACGCAAGCCATACCTCCCTGGAACCACCCGGGTGTCTAGTTTTCAGAAATGTGTGGGTTTGATAGGTTTCCCTAGCTGGCCACCGAGCACGGGGCCAAAAACCGAGGTGACCCCCCTTGCAAAACCAGGTTGTTTTGTGATAGGCAATTTTAATGTCGCCTCAATACGTTTTGGGCCCTAGCCTGTCGCGGGTACTTGGGCCTCCCACACGAGTGAGGTACCATTTTTATCAGGAGACCTTGGGGAACACTGGGTGGTAGGAAATGCGTGTCTGCCCGGCGATGCCACAACTTTCCCACACAAACATGTGTGGAAAAAGTGATTTTTTTCAGCTAAATTTGAGGTTTGCAGGGGATTGTGGGTAAGAAAACATTGGGGGATCCACGCAAGCCATACCTCCCTGGAACCACCTGGGTGTCTAGTTTTCAGAAATGTGTGGGTTTGATAGGTTTCCCTAGCTGGCCGCCGAGCTCGGGGCCAAAAACCGAGGTGACCCCCCTTGCAAACCCAGGTTGTTTTGTGATAGGCAATTTTAATGTCGCCTCAATATGTTTTGGGCCATTTCCTGTCGCGGTTACTTGGGCCTCCCACACAAGTGAGGTACCATTTTTCTTGTAAGACGTTGGGGGACGTGGGGTGCATGGAATTTTGTGGATCCACGCAGATTCCAGAACTTTCCACCACAGAAATGTGAGGAAAATGTGTTTTTTTTTACAATATTTTAGGTTTGCAAGGGATTCTGGGTAGCAGAACCTGGTGAGAGCCAGCTAAGTCACTCCATCCTGGATTCCCCTGGGTGTCTAGTTTTCAAAAATGTATAGGTTTGATAGGTTTCCCTAGGTGCCGGCAGAGCTAGGATTCAAAATCTACAGCTAGGCACTTTGTTGAAAAAAGGTCCGTTTTCACAGCGAAAATATGGTGTGTCCACGTTGCGTTTTGGGCCGTTTCCTGTCGCGGGTACTTGGGCCTCCCACACAAGTGATGTACCATTTTTATCGGAAGACTTTGGGGAACGCGGGGTGGGTGGAATTTTGTGGATCAACGCAGATTCCTGAACTTTCCACCACAGAAATGTGAGGAAAATGTGGTTTTTTTGGACAATTGTTTAGGTTTGCAAGGGATTCTGGGTAACAGAACCTGGTGAGAGGCAGACAAGTCACCCCATCCTGGATTCCCCTGGGTGTCTAGTTTTCAAAAATGTATAGGTTTGCTATGTTTCCCTAGGTGCTGGCAGAGCTAGGGTTCAAAAACTACAGCTAGGCACTTTGCCAAATAAGGGTCATTTTTCGCAGTGAAATTGAGGTGTGTCCACGTTGCGTTTTGCGCCGTTTCCTGACGCGGGCACTAGGCCTACCCACACAAGTGAGGTACCATTTTTCTCAGAAGACTTTGGGGAACGCGGGGTGGGTAGAAATTTGTGGATCCACACAGATTCCAGGACTTTTCACCACAGAAATGTGAGGAAAATGTGGTTTTTTTGACAATTGTTTAGGTTTGCAAGGGATTCTGGGTAACAGAACCTGGTGAGAGGAGGTAAAGTCACCCCATCCTGAATTCCCCTGGGTGTCTAGTTTTCAAAAATGTATAGGTTTGCTAGGTTTCCTTAGATGCAGGCAGAGCTAGGATTCAAAAACTACAGCTAGGCACTTTGCCAAAAAAGTGTCATTTTTCACTGTGAAATTGGGGTGTGTCCACGTTGCGTTTTGCGCCATTTCCTGTCGCGGGCTCTAGGCCTACCCACACATGTGAGGTACCATTTTTCTCGGAAGACTTTGGGGAACGTGGGGTGGGTTGAAATTTGTGGATCCACGCAGATTCCAGCACTTTCTACCACAGAAATGTAGGGAAAATGTGTTTTTTTTGATAATTTTTTAGTTTTGCAAGGGATTCTGGGTAACAGAACCTGGTGAGAGGCAGTCAAGTCACCCCATCCTGGATTCCCCTGGGTGTCTAGTTTTCAAAAATGTATAGGTTTTCTAGGTTTCCCTAGGTGCCGGCAGAGCTAGGGTTCAAAAACTACAGCTAGGCACTTTGCCAAAAAAGGGTCGTTTTTCACTGTGAAATTGTGGTGTGTCCACGTTGCGTTTTGCGCCGTTTCCTGTCGCGGGCACTAGGCCTACCCACACACGTGAGGTACCATTTTTCTCGGAAGACTTTGGGGAACGTGGGGTGGGTGGAAATTTGTGGATCCGCGCAGATTCCAGACCTTTCCACCACAGAAATGTGAGGAAAATGGGGTTTTTTTGACAATTTTTTAGGTTTGCAAGGGATTCTGGGTAACAGAACCTGGTGGGAGCCAGTCAAGTCACCCCATCCTGGATTCCCCTGGGTGTCTTGTTTTCAAAAACGTATAGGTTTGCTAGGTTTCCCTAGGTGCCGGCAGAGCTAGGGTTCAAAAACTACAGCTAGGCACTTTGCCAAAAAAGGGTCATTTTTCACTGTAAAATTGGGGTGTGTCCACGTTGCGTTTTGCGCCATTTCCTGTCGCGGGCACTAGGCCTACCCACACAAGTGAGGTACCATTTTACTCAGAAAACTTTGGGGAACGCGGGTGGGTGGAAATTTGTGGATCCATGCAGATTCTAGAACTTTCCACCACAGAAATGTGAGGAAAATGTGTTTTTTTTGACAATTTTTTAGGTTTGCAAGGGACTCTGGGTAACAGAACCTGGTGAGAGCCAGTCAAGTCACCCCATACTGGATTCCCCTGGGTGTCTAGTTTTCAAAAATGTATAGGTTTGCTAGGTTTCCCTGTGTGCCAGCAGAGCAAGGGTTCAAAAACTACAGCTAGGCACTTTGCAAAAAAAGGGTAATTTTTCATTGTGAAAATGTGGTGTGTTCACGTTGTGTTTTCAGCCGTTTCCTGTCGTGGGCACTATGCCTACCCACACAAGTGAGGTACCATTTTTATCGGGACACTTAGGGTAATTCAGATATGTAAAGCAACTGTTATTACCTATTGACTTTCGATGCATTTCTGCCTTCCAAATGAAAGACAATGTGTAAAAAAGAAGTCAGTTTGAAAAATGATCAAAAATTGTCATGCTAGTATGAGTATTCCCAATTTCGGAAATGTGCAAATATCTACTGTTTTTAAACTGTATATTTTGTTCCCATTTCAGAAATACATAGGAGTCTTTCATACCCAATTTTCCATGTATACATTTTCCCAGAATAATTGCTATATACCCGGTACATAATAAAAAACCATTGCAAGACGCTGCTCAGTTTTTGGCTCTGGGTTCGTCGGGTTCTTGGTGAACCTACAAGTCCTATATATCCCCACAACCAGTAAGATCCAGTGGATGTAACGGTATATTGCTTTCAAAGAGCTGTCATAATTAGAAGAAGTTACAGGTGAAAACGTTGACACAAAAGGCTGTTTTTTTCAACTAATTTTCCATTTTTCCTATATTTAACTGTTAGTTTCTATAAAGAAACCTTGATGGATTTAAACAAATGGCCCCTTGCTGAATTCAGCATTTTGTCTACTTTTCTAAAATGTATAGATTTCCAGGATCCATTATTGCTTTCATACCCATTTCTACCATTAACTTGAAGGAGGTTGAAAGCACAAAAAATAGCAAAAATAGGCTATGTCCCAGAAAAATGCCAAAACTGTGTAAAATGTTTTGGTTTTCTGACAAAAGTTTGTCATTCCCTAAAATCTGGGAAAATGGAGATTTCAGCCCCACAAACCCTTTTTTGATACCATTTGCAGGGAAAAACCCAGACGCTTTCATATGCGGGACTTTTTTCCCATTTTTCCCCAAAAAACCAAAATGGAGCTGTATTTTGGCTAAAATCTGGGACCCCTCCAGGGGAATCCACAAACCCTGGGTACCTTTAGAATCCCCATGATGTTGGAAGAAAAGGATGCAAATTTGGCGTGGATACCTTATGTGGTCAAAAAGTTACAGAGGCCTAATCGCGAACTACTACAAATAGCCAAAAAAGGGCTCAGCACTGGGGGGAAAAGGCCCAGCAGTTAAGGGGTTAACATTAGCAAGGATCATATCAGCAACAACGTCGAACACCCCCACCAGCCTCATCCCCAAATCCAGAGCCGCTTCGCCTCCATGTTCATTCTGAACACGCTTTATCACGGAAGGGAGTACGGTCATGAAGGGGGTGCCAAAGCACATCGAATATAGCGCTGCAAACACATTACCCCATGTGTTACAATCGGCCAATTCGGGAACTAAGTCTTTTGGTAAACTTATGGTTAGGATCTTGTGTTTTTCCACAGGAGTGGAATTCGGAAAAACAGCCTTAATTTGTCCAAATTTGTCAGCAAGCCAATAAGGAAATTAATCCTTATTCTGTGGATGCTTGCCCATCAATGAATTAACCATAAGAGGACTGATGGGTACACCACCAGGTCCAGCCAGTTGCGCAGCAATGCCAGGTGGTCCACCCTGGAAGTTGCGCAACATGAACTGTATAACAGCTCTATGTATACGTATTAAGGAAGTATGTAATACCCGGAGTTCTGCGAGTGTTGCAGTTGTTAAATAACACAGGTGTGGGGTATATCCAGCCAAAACGGGCCACGTGGCCCCAGCTATTGATAAAGGGCCTAAACAGACCAGCGTTATTGGGTGAAGAAGGGCGTCATTAAACCATATTTGGTGTTGCCAAGCCGTTAGCGGAACTTCAAGAGACCTATAAGGCTGATAATTCTGAGGTAGGGCCGTGGCAGTATATTCGTGAAACAAATTATCTGTTCCCTTTACCGCCGGAAAGGTGACCCAAGAATAAAACACCTCGAAGCGGTAAGCTGCATCCGCTTCTACAACACCAGCATTCGGGACCACATTTTGAGTCAAATAAGCTGTCATTGCAGCCCGATTAGGCGGTGAAATGGCAACCGCCATAATGAATAGCAAAGAATAACAACCTAAGTACGGCAGCGCAATAACGGGTTTATAAGAACGAGAAGGAACATTTTAAAATTCAAGCTTGAAAGAACCTATAAACATCAGTATATGAAGTCACACAGTCACAACCGCCTCCGGCAACAGATGTGAGGGGATTGTGGACAAGTACAAGCACTACTCAAGAGTCTCGCAGATAAGCCCCACGTTGGGTGCCATGTTGTGGGGATTCTGCACCTACACAGAACTATGCGCAGGAAAACAGGACCTCGTGTATAGGGGTGTACCAACCTACCACCTTAGTACCCAAAATCTCAAAACTGACTAGCTATAGTGTCTCATTCGTTCTCCTCCAAAAATCACGAAGCTACAAATGATTAGACAACCCAGAACACAGCACTCCCGACTCTCTCAGGAATCGCAGTAGCAAGACATACCCTTTTGCTCGCTCACTCGTACTTGTCCACAATAAGAATGGTCAGAGTCACGGTTATAGTTCAAAATATTTATTTTAACTATTGTGCTCTATAATGCAGTATACGAGCCACTACCAGCAGCAAAATGCATAAACTTAGAACAATTAGCATTGTTTCAATTCCATAGAATATGAAGGGGGAAGTCATTATATATAGACAGTAGAAAAAGGACTATAAGGTCTAACCACCTTCCCCTTGGTAAAGTGATGTTTATTATATAATAGAAGATCTGTGGGCTTTGTCAGCAGACCCCCTACCTTAGTGCCTAGATGGAAGCTTTACATCATAGGTACTGCATAGCTCTTCTCCCTGGAAAGGACCCTCTCCAAGTGTATGTCAGAACAACATGCATCCCTGTAATATCAAAGCACAAGCTTCCAGTAGCGCAGCTGTGTTGGCATGTTTTGTCTAGATGCTAGGGACTGACCAGAACAGAATAACAAGGGGCATTGTTTATCGACCTTTCACATCGTGTTCAGAGTAAACTTCCAAGTGCAGGCAGAGAACGCAGAAAGCAGACAGTTCCCATGTGAAAGGCACAAACAGAGTCTTGCACAACATGTAGTAACGTGTGCAAAAGCAGCATATTGGCAGCCGTGCTCATGTCAATTTAGCAATGCCGACAATGACCCCAACGGCCATATAACATTTCTAAGGTTTTTTAAATACTAATACCTAACTATAACATCCCTGAAACCTGTGTTTTTTAGTATGTATGTATAGTTATAGTTAGGACCAAAGTTTCCATAGGAAAGGCGTGTTTTTGTTTTGCCAATGACTGTGGCGCAACTTGATGAATCTTTACAAAATTTACAACAAACTTCCCCCATTTAGTTCAGCTGCTGTGTTGAAAGTTTCAGAGTTATTGGGGGCTGAGAAAAAAGTGTTGGCAGCCATCTTGGGACTTGGTTGAACCGAGTCCCACAAAAAAATTGAAAAAAAAGAAAAGGGGGCAGGGTAGAAACACCCTGCCCCCTAGGCCTCTTCAAGACCAAAAAAGCATTTTTTTTTAAGTTAGAAAAAAAAACAAAGCGCGGGCTTCTACGCTTCTTTCATTATCGGCCCCCGGGTTGACCAGCTCCTGGGGCATTATAAAAAATAGAGGGGGGCACGCGTGCCCCCCTTCTGGGGTTTATTATGCCCCCTGAACCACCACCTCCCCAGGGCTTCTTAAAATATTAATGCGGCAAAGCCCTTATGGCCTCCCCCACCGCCCCAGGGAGCACCACCTCCCCAGGGCCTTAATTTTAAAAAATGCGGGGGGCCGCGCAGCCCCCTGCAGCCCCTGGGACCACCACCTACCCGGGGAAAATTAGAAGATTGGAGGGGGCTGTGCGGCTGCCCTCCTGGAGCACTAGATGGCCATGGGGACCACCACCCCCCAAGGCCGGCTCCTGCAAAGTCCTGGGGTGTCCAACCACAGGACATTGCTGTTTGCTATGGCCATCAAGCCATAGCAAACGTGACTTTGCTTCAAGTAAGCAAGAGCAGAAAATGCTCTCACAGACTAGAAGCAGAGCAGAATTGCATTTTCACAGGGGGAGCTGCATTTTAGCAGCTCCCTATGTGTAAAAGCAATGCTGCCTCCCACAGCAGGCGGGGAGCTTGCAGGGACTGCAGGGTCCTTGAAGCTCCCCCGCGGTCCCCAACCTTTAAAACGTGGGTGCCTGGGTGGGTCATGGTGACCACACTACAGGCTGGGCCCCAGGGGATGGGGTCCCTGGGGCTGAAATTTGCCTGGGATGGGCCTGGCCGCGTGGCCCCCTCCCTTTTTTAAAAATAAATAAAAAAAATTTAAAAGGGGCAGGCCCTGGGGGATGGGGTCCCTTGGGTCGAATATGGCCCGTGAGGGGGGCCACTCGGTCCCCCAACCTTTAAATAAAAAAAGAAAGAAAAAGAAAAGGCCGGGTCCCATGGGATGGGTCCCCAGGGCCTAAATTGGCCCAGAGAGGGGGACCAGGTAGCCCCCCTCCCTTAAAAAAAGGAAAAAACCTCGGGACTTGCCTCCTTCCCCACCTCCTGGTACACTGCAGGTTGGGGGATGAAGTCCCCTTGACTCCAGAGTGTCCTTGGGGGCCACCAAGCTCTTCTGTTATCTCCAGTAAGTCCCACACAGTGGGATTGCTGAGAGGTCTTTGGAGGCCACGCCCCCTTTCTCCACCACTCCCCTGGCGCACTACTGGTTGGGAGATCAAGTCCCCTTGGCTGCTGAGGGTCCTTGGGGACGAACAAACCCTCCTGTTACCTCGAGTAAGTCCCACACAGAGGGATTGCTAAAAGGTCTTCAGAGGCCATGCCCTCTTTCTCCACCACTCTGCAAACGCGTCTCCTGGCACACTCCTTGTTGGGAATAAAGTCTTCTTGGATGCTGAGGGACCTTGGGGGCTAAGAAGCCCTCCTGGTCCTTTCTTTAAGTCCCACACAGCGGGATTCCTGAGAGCTGGCCAAAGGTCCCTCCCCCTTTCTCCACCACTCTGCAAATGCCATTACTACTTAAAAAAATATAGAAATTCACTGAAATAAACAAAAGTTATAGGAACGTTATAGTTAGTCTCAGGTTTCACTCATACAAAACCAGTGAAATTCAGCAGTTATAGTTAGTTGAGATAACTATAACTCACACCCCTCAATGCACTGCTTATGACCTCACATATTACATCACTCATGACATGGTCAGTGACATAGCAAACACAAGGAGATGATGGACGGAGCGCTGAAACTTTTCAGACACTCGGCCCCAGTCACAGATCTGGGTTGAATCCATCATCGTTCTTTAGCTCACTTCGCCACCCCAGTTCAGACACAGCTATATGCAAATAAGTCTTGACCCTGTGCCTCATGGGAACAGTCCAGCCCGAACTGCCAAGCCACGTCTTCACTGGACCGGAAACAAGCATCCTGGAACTGGTTTTGTGCTAACAGCCCTCATCAGCCAGGCTAGCTTGAATCCAGTGGCAAAGTGAGCAAGGGACCCACGTCTGGGCATACCCTGCCAACTTAGGGCAAACAAAGCAAACACAAGGAGATGATGGGCGGAGCGCTGAAACTTTTCAGACACTCACCCCCAGTCACAGATCTGGGTTGAATCCATCATCGTTCTTTAGCTCACTTCGCCACCACAGTTCAGACACAGCTATATGCAAATCAGTCTTGACCCTGTGCCTCATGGGAACAGTCCCGCCTGAACTGCCAAGCCATGTCTTCCCTGGACCGGAAACAAGCATCCTGGGACCGGTTTCGGGCTAACAGCCCTCATCAGCCAGGCTAGCTTGAATCCAGTGGCAAAGTGAGCAAGGGACCCACGTCTGGGCATACCCTGCCAAATTAGGGCGACCAAAGCAAACACATTGAGATGATGGACGGAGCGCTGAAACTTTTTAGACACTCACCCCCAGTCACAGATCTGGGTTGAATCCATCATCGTTCTTTAGCTCACTTCGCCACCCCAGTTCAGACACAGCTATATGAAAATCAGTCTTGACCCTGTGCCTCATGGGAACAGTCCAGCCCGAACCCTCCAAGCCATGTCTTCCCTGGACCGGAAACAAGCATCCTGGGACCGGTTTCGGGCTAACAGCCCTCATCAGCCAGGCTAGCTTGAATCCAGTGGCAAAGTGAGCAAGGGACCCACG
Source organism: Calotriton arnoldi (assembly GCA_963921515.1). Classification (NCBI taxonomy): domain Eukaryota; kingdom Metazoa; phylum Chordata; class Amphibia; order Caudata; family Salamandridae; genus Calotriton; species Calotriton arnoldi. The sequence continues at coordinate 5,324,108 of CAWUFW010000202.1, read as the reverse complement.
TCTGGGCATACCCTGCCAACTTAGGGCGAACAAAGCAAACACAAGGAGATGATGGACGGAGCGCTGAACTTTTCAGACACTCACCCCCAGTCACAGATCTGGGTTGAATCCATCATCGTTCTTTAGCTCACTTCACCACCCCAGTTCAGACACAGCTATATGCAAATCAGTCTTGACCCTGTGCCTCATGGGGACAGTCCAGCCCGAACTGCCAAGCCATGTCTTCCCTGGACCGGAAACAAGCATCCTGGGACCGGTTTCGGGCTAACAGCCCTCATCAGCCAGGCTAGCTTGAATCCAGTGGCAAAGTGAGCAAGGGACCCACGTCTGGGCGAACAAAGCAAACACAAGGAGATGATGGACCGAGCGCTGAAACTTTTCAGACACTCACCCCCAGTCACAGATCTGGGTTGACTGGAGGTGAGTGTCTGAAAAGGATGTGCTCTCCAAAAAATTGCACGGCCCTGGGTGATGGGGTTCTCAGGACCTGAGAAGGCTTGGGGAGGGGGCTTGCAAAGCCCCCTCTCCTCTTTTTACTATATTTGGCCCAAGGGGAATGGGTCCCTGGGGCATAATAAGGCTGTGGGAGGAGGGCCAGGCGGCCCCTTCCCATTTATTATTGGGTTTGGCCCCAGGACATGGGATCACCATGGCCTGAAAGGCTCAAGGATGCGAGCCGTGCGGCCCCCCTTGTCTTTTTTTATTATTTTTGGCCCCAGGAGATGAAGGAAGGCAAAGCTCTGCAGGAGGTTGGCTTTACGTGTGGTAATAACATATTACTTTACATTAAAAATACCCTAGAAATTCACTGAAAAAACAGGTTAATTTAATGTTGTAGTTAGGTGTGATAAAAAGATTTGTTTTTATTTTTAAAAAATCCCTGAGAAATTCACTGGAAAAAAACAAAGATTAAAGTAACGTTATAGTGAGGTGAATTTGTCAGTGGCAACATTAAGGTTTTGAATTAAACAAACACAGAAATACATCAGTTAAACTTGCGCTCCGCCATGCACAGCTTATGACCTCAATACATTGCATCACTCATGACATGTTCTACTTTATTGTTTACATAGTGGTGGGTAACCACAATATGACTTTTCTATCTAATTTTGTACAGCCTGTGTCCAGCTAATGTTTACAAAACACATGTGCTTCAAATGCATCACAGGTGTGTAGAGGCATTGAACATGTTATAAATATTTGTATTGAAGAGTAACTCTGTGCGCAGATGATGACTTGTGGCCAGTATGTTACACAAGTTTTTTGGTTCCGTAGAAAATATTTTCAACAGGGCAAAGACTAAGACCATATTTATAAAGGTTTTACGTCTCCCTTGCTCCACACATGGGAGTGCACAGATCACACAAAACCTAAGTGAGATTAAGCAAGCCACACAAAGGTGCCGTGCATGACCCTGCATGGCTTGAGAAATCTAGAGTAACGCAAGGCAGCACAAATCACTGCCTTGCTTAACTCTGTGGCAGGGAGGAGTTCCATAGGTGGAGCTTGGGTGTTCCCAGGCATCCACCCATGGATTTTGACGCATTCCCAGATTTACCACTAGTGGTAGACCTTGGACTGCGTAAAAAATGCTATGCCTCCCCAGGTGAGGCGTAAGAAAGAGAAATATCTTTATTTCTCCTAGTTTGTTCCTCGTTCTACATGTGCTGCATTCTGCAGCACACATAGAAAGAGGAAAATGCCTCTCAGGATTGTTTTTCTGTTGAAAGTGTCCCTTCCTGCACAAAATCAATACTGTCTACAACACAGGCACCCTTGCAATGATGCCTGCATTGGCACTAAGCAGCTAAAAGTGGGCCAGAGCTAGTAAAGGACAGGAATGCACCGTATAATGGTAAATATGACACATTCCTGCCCTGTCACGCAATGCAGCAAGCCACCTTGCAGGAAAAGTGGCTTGCTGCGTTGCTCTGCATGAAAGAATGGTAAATCTGCCCCTAAGTATTGTAAGCAGCCATGAGATATTAGACAGTATCATCTCAGCATAAAAGACTGTGTGCACCAGGTACTAACCTATGTATAGGTGCTTCTTTTGCTTCAGAAGATTGGATATCTGTAAAGGTTTTCCACAGTATGAAGGCTGCAGATAGTATGATCTTTAGCACCTTCATACCTTGGTTATTTTAAGCGGTTAGTGTCTTTTTTGACATGTATTGCATAGAGTGTACACTGTTCTTAGTAGATACCTTTTTTTTTTGATAATCAACTTTATTGATTTTAACACACAGTAAAAACACAGCCTTGGTTCTACATCTTGAGTAGTAGTAAGATACAGTTTGGAGTAACAAGAGAAGTAGAAAGCTACCAGGTGATAAGAGTTCCATTTCGGCCTAGACAAACCAAAAACATTTATGGAATCAATCCCCTTCAGCCCCGCAATTGGATTATAAGTTGAACCATTTACCCCATATTTTGTCAAAGAGACCAGGACATCCCCGGGCCTCAAAGAGAGGTTCCTCCTGAGCACCGCACCAATCCACTCCTTGCCTCCACCTCCTCATGGAAGGAGAGTTTTTTTGCGACCATAGCACCGCTATATCCCGCTTCGCGACTGCTAGGGCCGTGCCCAAGAAGCGTTTGTCTGCCCTTGATCCGTCCAGGCCGTCGAACACCCCTAAAAGCAAACGTGTCGGGTCATGGGGAACCGTCCAGCCCAAGGTCTGTGTCAATTCGCGTTCCACTCCTGTCCAAAACCGCGTTAGAGCGGGACACTGCCAGACCATGTGGAAGAAATCAGCTGGGGACTGATCGCAGCGTGTACAGGCTGGGGTGGATCTCATATGGGCATTGTACATGCGCAACGGGGTCAGGTATGCCGTGTGTAAATAGTAGAATTGGATAAGACGCAGCTTGGAGGAAGTTGTCAGGGTCTTGGGGGCCATAAGGGCGTCTCTCCAGTCCGCGTCATCCAGGGGGCCCAACCAGCCCTCCCAACGAGTCCGTAGGGATTCCAGGGACCATTGTTTACTAAGGCACGGTAGATCCGGGATACCCCTCCGCCACCCATATTCCCCATCATGTCCTGGGCCTCTAAGGTGTTGATATCAGGGAAAGTGGTGGGGGAGGGTATGTGGGTGTGGATGGCATGGCGTAATCGTAAGTATTGGTAGAATTGAGAGGAGTGAAGAGAGTACTGGCGTTGCAAGTCTGCGAAAGATCGGATGTGGTCCCCTACCCAGATATCCCCCAGCAATGAGATCCCAATAAGGTCCCATCGGCGAAAGCCTTGGAGATCAGATACTTCCTTCAGCCAGGTCCCACGCCACAGAGGTGTCTGCCGGGTGAGTTTCTGGTTCCACTTGACATATCGAAGGGCCGTCCGCCAGGCCATAAGGACCGCCCGGGTGATGGGGGGAAGCGCAGGGGACGGGTCCACCGTAGAGGTATGCCATGATCTGGGGAAGATCCATGGTTGTGGTTTCCAGCCGCCCGCAAACCAATCATGGATTACAATGAGCTTCGTGGCCAGGTAGTAGAGGTGGAGATTAGTCACCCCCATGCCACCATCATAGGGGGGGATGCGGCAGTGTGCCAGGGATACCCTTGGTCTCCAGCCCCCCCACAGGAAACGATTGAGGAGCCCGTCTATTTCCTTGAACCAGCTACCGGGAAGGGGAGTGGTAATATTTTGCAAAATGTAGAGGAATCGGGGGAGGATCATCATTTTAAAAAGGGCAGTCCGGCCAAGGGGATTGAGGGGAAGGGCTTGCCATTTCTTCAGATCAGTTTTAGTTTTATTCATTAGTGGCGTAATGTTTAGGGCCCATTCGAGCTCGGGGAGGAGAGCAACCCAAATCCCCAAGTATTTGAAGGATTGTCTCCGGAGAGGAATGGACTCCTGCCAGTCAAAACATGCCCGGGATGGATGTAAGGGGACCAGTGTAGATTTCGCCGGATTGAGCCTAAGGCCAGAGATCCGTTCGAAGGCTGCAAGAGCATCTAGACAGCGCGGGCCAGAGTCTTCGGGGTCCGCCAGGTATAGGAGGACGTCGTCGGCATAGAGGGCGATTTTGTCGCCCAGATGTGAGCCCCAGGTCCAACCTCGGATGAGGGGATCCTGCCGGATCAAGGAGGCCAGGGGTTCCATCGCCAAGGCGAATAGGAGGGGTGAGAGTGGGCAGCCCTGGCGGGTGCCTCTTCGAATGGGAAAGGCATCGGAGAGTACACCATTAATAAGGACCCTCGCCCTGGGGGCCTTATAGAGAACCCGGATAAGGCGTCGGAAGGGAAGGCCGAAACCCATCTCCTCCAGTACCTCCCCAAGGTAGCCCCAGTCCACCGTGTCAAACGCCTTCTCGAAATCTATAAAGAGCAAGGCCAGATATGGGGGGAGTTGCTGGTGGTGCGCAAGGGCCAGGTGGAGTCGGCGAATGCAGTGACGGGTACTGCGGCCTGGAATGAATCCACACTGGTCCGGGTGGACCAGTGTCTGTAGGTGGGGGCGGAGACGTTGGGCTATCACAGTGGCAAAAATCTTCACCTCCGTATTAATGAGGGAAATAGGTCGGTACTCTGCACATTCAAGTGAAGGTGGTTGTGTTTTCGGAATGACCACTATGGTGGCCAGGTCGGTCTCAGGCGGGAAAGATCCCTGGTCAATTACGTATTCAAACAGGTTCAGCAGATGGGGGGCCAGGGTGTCACGACAGGCTGCATAATATTCCTGGGGGTACCCATCAGGACCGGGCGTCTTGCCTGGGTGTAGTGCCGAAATTGCCCTATGGATTTCTTCCGAGGTGAAGGGAAGATTCAGGGAGTCGGAGTCGGTTCGGGAGAGACTGGGTAGTTGAGTCCCGGTGGTAGCCAGCAGTGATGTCAGATTGAATTCAGGGGTTCGAGCCTCATAGAGGGTCGCATAGTATGTAGCGAACATTTGCGCAATAGCTCGGGACTTAGTATGGCGGGACCCGTCCCCATCCCGAATTTCGGGAATGATGCGATTGGCTCTAGGGTAGGACACCAGATTATGAAGCAATGTGCCATTTTTGTCCCCCCATCCATATATACGCGCCACTGAGGAGCGCCAGAGTAGTTTGGCAGAGTCTAATGATAATTGACAGATCTCTTCTCGGAGGAGTGTCAGCCGGCGATCGGAGGTGGTGTCAGCAAGGGCATCCAGGTCACCCTCCAATTGTGCCGCCTGTGCCTCAAGGCTCAGCAATCGAGCAGATTGCGCCGATCGTTTCGAGTGGACAAGACCCCTGGCCACCCCCCGCAGCACCACCTTGCCGGCCTCCCAAAGAGTCCCGGGTGAGGATACCGATCCCGTGTTAAGTGAGAAGTATGTCTCTAGCTCCCTTCGGAGAGACTTCAAGAGGTCTGCGTCCTGCAGGAACCAGGCATTCATACGCCATACCGGGCGCGTGCCCCCTGCTGAGTGACCAAGACGGAGGGATATGGGGGAATGATCGGAGATGCCCCTGGGGAGGATAATGGCCTCAGAGATCCGTTGACAGTCTACAGCGGGTAGTAAAAATAGGTCGATACGGGAATGGGTGTGATGAGCCGCTGAGGTGTGAGTGTATTGTTTCCTGCGCGGATTCCACACCCTCCATGCATCGCACAGCCCCAGGGCAGAGGACCAGTCTGACAGGCGCTTCGCCGAGGCCAAGCAGGATGTCGATGGGGTCCCCGTCGTGTCATGGGAAGGTTGCAGGGTAGCGTTAAAGTCGCCCCCCACCACCCTCAGGCCATGTGGGAAGGAGGAGAACATTGTTGTGAGGCTTGTCAAGGTTGAGGTCGAGGCGGCAGGAGGAATGTATACATTCAGGAGGTTAAGGGGCTGACCCTCGATTGTTCCCGTCAGGGCCACATAGCGGCCTTGTGCATCATGGTCAGCTTGGGCCAGAGTAAAGGGAAGTCCCCTACGTAATAATATGGCGACTCCCCGGGATCCCCTCGCAAAACCAGAGTGCCAGACCCTGCCAAACCCGTAGCGGGCCAGGAAATTACAATGTGAGCCTAAGAGGTGTGTCTCTTGTAGAAACAGGATGTCTGGTGCATGACGGTGGGCATAGCGGAGAACAGCAGTGCGTTTTATTCGGTCTAGTAGGCCGTTGACGTTCCATGACATGATGTGGAGGGGGCTATGCATTGTGGAGGTCATTGTATTGGATCGTGCATGTAAGGGCAGTCTGAGATGTAGTCGTGTCCGGGATTCCGGGGAGGAAGCGTGTCTCGGCCTTGGCTGACAACGCGAGAGCGCGTGGTCATATGGGTCTCATGTCGCTTCCAAGAGCAGGGAAGTGTGCAAAGCTTACCTGTAAAACAATAAACATCCCCGCGGCTCATGGGCAGCCGGTAACAATTAACAGTGGTGGGCAACGGCCCACCTCCCCTCCCGCACCCCCTAACACCCCCCACCCTACACTTCTGCAAATGAAGCATCTGTCGCCCTATCAAACAGTTCAACTCAGAACAGAAAACCCTCGCTGAGGCGAACACTAATCTAAAACGATTAATTGAGCCTGAACATGGCGGAAGTGGACCCCCTCCTTACATTCGGATAAAAGTCCGGTGACTAATAGAAAGACACTGTGGTATAGTCATGTATTCTGAATTGCGACGTAGAAAAGAGTATATAGCAAGTTTAGGACCAACAGCGATGATATATGATGGGTTGCCTCCCTCTGGGGCAGTGCGAGCAGTTGGGCCAAAGAGATGGGCTCGACCCCACGTGAGCAGACCGAGCTGCCGGGCTGTGAACCTCTTCAGGGATCCGTCGTGGCTTCAGATTGTCGGAGTATGGGACTCCTGGACAAGTCAGAGTCGGATTGAGTGTGGCGGGCGATATCAGCGGATCTTGGAACGCCACTCCAGTCATCCCGGGAGGCAGGCGGGTCGGGGAGACAGATCCACGGGCAGAAACCGGGGAAGGCCGGCGCCTGGGCGCCGCATCCGTCGACTGGGACGCCGCCCCTCGACGCGCGCCGCCCCCACGGGATCTGTTTTGATGCTTCCGGGGGCCTGAGGGGGAGCGCCTCGGCCGCGGGGAGGCCCTCTGGGTGGGAGAGGAAGTTGCTTGGTTCCTCAGGGGCCGTTCCTCCATAAGCCAGGTCCATGCCGCTTGTGGAGTGTCGAAGAAAAGAGTCTTGTTTTGGAAAACTATCTTGAGCTTGGCAGGGAAGAGGAGACCATAGCGAAGGCCCATAGCGCGAAGCTTTTGTTTAACCTCATCATAGGTGCGGCACTGGGCCTGGACCTCTCTGGTGTAGTCCGGGAACACCATGATCCGGGTATTTTGATACTGGAGGGGGCCCTGGGTCCTGGCCGCCCCGAGGATAGCATCCCTGTCACGGAAGTTCAGGATCCTAAGGATAATGGGTCGGGCCGGGGCTCCGGGTGGGGGCCTGGGGGCCAAAGAACGGTGGGCCCGCTCCACAACGAACCATGGCGATAGGGCGTCCTTGGGCATCCATGATCTCACCCATTCCTCCACAAATGCGTCGGTGTGCCCCTGCTCCACTCCCTCCGGGAACCCCAGTAGGCGCAGGTTGTTCCTTCTCGATCTGTTTTAGGCGTCCTCAGCCCTTTTGTGGAGCTCTAGGGTTTGGGTCTGAAGGCGGGCTACTTGGGTCTTGAGTTGGCCGATGTCATCTTCCGTCGTGGAGATGCGAGATTCCGCCTCTGCGATACGGGCCGTGGCGTTGCGTAGGTCCTGGCGTATGAGGGCTACATCGGCCCGCACTTCACCGATCTTGGTTTCAACGGCAACTTGGGAGGCACTGATCGCCTGAAGGATAGTGGAGAGATCCCCTCCGGGGGCGCTGGGGGCGTACAGCGGTCCGGGATCTCGATCTAGTGTGGTAAATTGGTCTATTTTGGTTTGGGTCACTGGACCGGGGGTCTGTGGAGGGCGGGTTTTACCCATTGTCGTCAGGAGAGGGGGGGGTTTTGGCCGGATCGGCACCGACAGGGGGGGGCAAGGATCCTCGTAGGAGCTGAGAGCAGACCCGGCACCCAGACCGTCAATACTCAGGTCCGGGGCCGTGGGCGCCTCGGAGGTCTCAGGGGCAGCAGAGCCACCCAAACCGTCAATACTCAGGCCTGGGGATCTGTGGCCACCCCGAACGCCCCAGGAGCGACAGGACCCGGCGTCATCGGTTCACCCCAGATCCAGGAGGGGACAGCCCCACAGCCTCAATGGCAAGGATACATCGCTGGGCCCTCCCAGCCCCAGGATCTGACAGCAAGGAGTTCGTTGGCTGGGGAGAGGGCGGGTTGGAGCGGAAGATGCAGCAGGGCTAGAGACCATGGCAGCAGACAGATGAGGTGCCCATAGACCCAGTTGGAGCGAGGCCGTCCAGGGGAGGAGGGGGGGGAGGCCCCGGAGGGTCCGCAGCGCGAGCCTCTACGGTACCACCCGATGCGGCGGCCGATCGTCGTCCTATGTCCACCTAGGGAAGCCGGCAAGGGTAGTGAGATGGCTCCGGAGGGCCGAGGATCCCACAATGGCACAGTCTCAAGCGGGGGTTGCCACCTCGCCCTGTGTCCCCCGGCACCAGGAGAAGGGCCTCGCACAGGGAGGTCCGCTGGTCGGCCTGATGCGCCGCAGGAGGATGCAAGGGTTCGTCGCGTCCAACCCAGTCCCGCCTAGTCACCTATGGGGGAGGGAGGCGCGGGGGAACCAATAAGGAGGGAGGGGGAGGAGGGGAAGCACCCCAACCCTGCCACCCGATATAGCAGCCGAACCCCCACTCCCAGGCCCCACTCACCGGCTATCCGGGCCACAGTAGTCTGATCAGGGTCCGCCGCCGCCACCCGATCTGGCGGCCGAGGCAGCAGGTCCCCAGGATCTGGGGTTGCTCCGTAGCAGTCGGGGGGACGCCCCGGGTCTCTGGCCTCTCAGGACCGGAAGGGCGCATAGGTCCCGCAGGACAGAGGGCGCCGCAAGCACCACAGGCCGCCACCAAGAGTCAGTTGTCCCAGGTCGTCGCTCTGCTCCCGAGTCCCACCGCCTCAGTCAGGGGGGGCGCCGCTCCAGTCCACAGGCCCCTCCGGGCCACAGCGAGCCACCTCACGTGGCCCTCGGCGTGGTCGAAGCCCGCAGGCACCCCAATTCCAACTCACACCACTGCCTTCAGGGACGGGGCTCCCAGGGGGCAACAGGAGTCACCCCACGGGGCTGGCAGCGTGGTCGGGGCCCGCTCACCGCCACCCGATCCGGCGGCCGAGGGCAGCAGGCCCCACGAAGTCAGGGTCGCACCACCGTCCTCCGGGGAACAGCTACAGGCCTCCCAGGAGCTCTGGTGGGAGGTCCGGTATCCGATCCGGCGCGGCGTCTGAGGGCCTCAGAGGAGAGGGAGGGAGGGGGACATCCAGTCACACCAGCGCCCCCCGGTCCGGCCGTCACCCAGGCCCCTCAACCAGACGTACCTTCTGTAGCCCGGGGGTTAGTTCCGGGGGTTAGCCGCAGTCCCCGCAACTCCCCAGACCTCCGTCCCGTCAGCGAGGCCAGTCGCGGGTGTGAGCAGCCCCGGGCGAAGTCCCAAAGGGGGGCGCAGGCATTAGAGGTCCGCCGCCCTCGGCGGCCGTTCCAACGTGAGCGCCGCCGGTACCTCCGCCGTTGGATGTTGCCGCTCCCGTAGGGGCTCTGGTTCCTTCAAAGCCGGTGCCGTCGCTGGAAGGGAGGGCAGGAGTTTGTGGCCGCGGCAGACCGGAACGGAGTTTTCACCCGGGCGCCGCCATTTTGGAGTCGCGGGCCCGGGAAGGGACGAAGAGAAGCGCGGCCGGTGCCGTAGATGGCGGGAAAGCATCCGTGCCGCTGCCCAGGAGGCCCCAGGTCGCCACAGGTCCGGGAGGGAGACTGTAGACAGTGTTTACCGGGCGGATGACGGCGGATGGCGGAGGGGGGTCAGGAGCACTCCTAGAGTGCGACCACCATCTTGCCGCGTCAGGCCACTCCCCAGTAGATACCTTTTTAATACTCTGTGGTGTATTTCTCATGAGAGTTTCACTGTCTGCAATCAGTGTGGTACAGAGTAAACTGTCTCTATCGAGTAAACACTGTTTACAGTACCCACTTTTGTACTCATATGAACTTCATATCTCAATGTAGGTTCAGTGACTGTGAGGGGTTTGATACAAATAAAACCTGTCCTTAGAAGGGCATTAATTTTTGGAACAGACTTTCAGTATCTTGAGGAACTTGGCTTTTTCTGAACAATTGTATGTATTTTGAACATTGTGTGCAATGAGGATTTCCAATATATATGTGGTTGATTGTTAATGTGAACTAGGCTACAGAAAGCTATTACTAGCATCCATTACAGGACACAGAGACTTAGTCCCATGGCCTGAAGTAGAAAATGAACAAAAATATAAGAGCGCAGGGTAATAAATCACTGCCCCCAGCGCCTCATCTGGGGATGCAGTGGGGCTCCCCAGGGGCCATAATAAAACAAAATCGGCAGTTCCTGAAAATAAAATGACAGCCCAGTGCTGTTTTTATGAATTAAGGCGAGAGGGGGCATGAGGCCTCCTCCCCAAGGCATTATAGGCACTGGGGAGTCCACCCCCGGGGCCAAACATTTCCAAAGAAGGGAGGGGGCTGCCTGACCCACTCATGAGCCTTTATATGCCCCAGGGAGCCCACCCCCAGGGCTTAAATTCACTTACACTGGAGAGGGGGAGGCACAACTCCCTCACCTAACACTGAAAAGGTCTTGGGGACCTCATCCCCTGGCCGACTAACTTTAAAAAAAGGGTAGGGGGCTAGGTGACCCCCTCTCTGATCCTTTTATGGTCCTGGGACCCCATCCACTGGGGACGGTCCCATTCTGTTTGTCATGCACTCACCTGGTCTCAATCGCGGAGATGATACTGAAGCCAATGCTGGATCTCCTATCCCTCTAGAGGACAGAACATGTCAAGGAATCAAAACCTTAGATCACACACTGTCCCCGGGGGGAAGGGAGGGTTGGGATCAAATAAGAAAAGCGAGACTTGCGGTACTGGATCTGCTCAGCAGCTGTGCGACACTGCGTTACCAAATTTGTTGCTCCAGAGACCTTCTCTGTCTGCGAGGTAGGTATGCACTGGACCAGAAACCTCTGTTTTTGCGATGACACAATACACTGGAAATAACTAGAGGAGACAGTTACCATCAGTATGCTAACAGGCCTCTATATACAATGACACTTATAGGTTTCATCAGCAGCCAGACAAGAGAGCAGAATAACCAAAATCACAGATTGGAGTGACTTGAACTCCAAAGGATAAACTCAGAACACAGGTTGTTGTTACTTATACTCCCAAGAAAAAACTCGAAACCCAGGTTGGGGTACAAGGTTCATGCATATATCAACAACTCTGAAGTACTTTCTCTTGGCGCTACTGTTCATAAGAGAAACACAGAGCTAAAGTCCTAAAAATCCTTGTGCAATTACAGTTCAAGCGCCAAGGTTGCAGAAAGGGTCTGGAGTATAAACACACAAGAAGTGCTGGAGTAAATCACAGAGAGGGCATGGAAGAAAATTCTATAGTCTTTGAAGAGCTGATACTGGGTCCTGCTTACTACTACAGGAGGATTAGTGTGCACTAACCTGATATCAAGTACTTAGCCTAGTTCTTCCTATTGACTGATGTTCGAAGAAGACATCGAGGCTTTGACTCAGGGAGTCCAGGGGGATCCAGAGTAGCTGTGCAAGAGAGAGAGAGGAGGAAGACGTCAAGGGAACTGGAGCTACGAGAACCACCCATTCACTTGAACTTGAAGGAGTCTGGAGCGCTTCTCGGTTCCAGCTGATTCTTCAGGTGAGTGGGAAGGGTGAAGCTTGTTCTGCAGGGAGCGAGATCAAGCCATGACTCAGGGTTGGGCGGGGTTTATATACCCTCTCGAAAACTCAATGGATGTAGCTAGATCACATGGGGCACATTGCCATCTTGAAGGTTCTTGAACCCTTGAAGAAAACATGTTGTACTACTTGCATTGACCTTACAGAATGGGCAGGTGCAACTTGATGATCAGAACCAAATAAAAGGAAACAAATGTATTGTTTTCTGTAGAACTTGCATAATGGAAACAACACCAAGGCCCCAGTAACAGTGGGAGCAAAGCTTGCCATTGCCTCCCCGGATTCTGGGGGAAGTTTGCAGGGATTCAATGGAAAACCACACCTAGGCCCTAATAACAGCCGGTGCAAGATAATCTATTGGTTCATTGGCTCTGGGGGATGCTTGCAGGGATCCAAGCATAATGGAATTCCAGATCTTGAAGAATGTCATTCATGGTATCATAGCACGCCATAAAGTGCAGCAGAGGTAAAGCAACATGAGCCCTGGGCACTAGGCGATTTACATAGAGGGCTCATTTGGGGGTCGAGACACTGTGTCCCGGGGAGCCTATCCACCAAACACAGCAGTTTCCCTTACAACCCCAGGATGGGCAGGGAAATATGTGATTGCTCCCGCCTGGTGGGAGCATTTTCAAAACTCCCACCAAACCGGAGCAAATATTGAGCCTGCTCCCACCGAGCGGGAGTTGTGAAACTGCTCACACCAGTTGGGAGCAGACGTTTGATCTGTTTCCATTCCTCCACTGATGTGGGTAGGCAAAGAGACCAAGAGATTGCTTCCCCCCGGAAAAAGCAGCTTAAGTAGCTGCTCCCTCCAGGCAGGAGCATTCCAGCTCCCGCAGCATACTCCCCCGTCAGCCTCCAACAAGCATATGGTGGGTGCCTGGGGAGAATGGGCTTAAATCAATCAAGATGGTCACATTAAATTAATCCAAAAAGGAATCATAAAATGAGTTTGTGCATGCAACAATGTAAACATATGAGGGTTCAGGAGGTGAGGTGGGTCCCAATGGGTACGTCATAATATCCAAGGAGAATGCACAATAATACCATATAATGATGGATCTACATAAGGCTGAGTTTCGGCCGAAACTCGCTGGGTTTTGAAATATTGCAAACCACTTTATAGCAGATCTGGAGTGCATGTGTCTTCGCTGGCTTAAGCAGCAGACTTTATTGTGTGTGTGTGTGTGTGTGTGTGTATATATATATATATATATATATATTCTAAACATATACCAAATAAAATGTAACATATCAACATATCTGATAATATAACTCCTAAAAAAACTAATTTGAAAAATAAGGCAATAATATTCAAACTACAATAGAACAGTTAAGAAATAGAGAACTGAACACACAGAGGGTTGAGGCAATAATCCCGCACCTGTTACTTAAAAGTGGCTCAACAGTATGATGATGGTGCTAGAAAGCCAAGAAGGGCACCCCTCTTCACTTCCTATTGGGGTGATCCCCAAAAACAATCACAAAAAGGAATGGAATCAGCACACATCAATTATAAATCTTATTTAAAGTTCATAAAACATCAGGTGTTCACGATGATTTGAAGAAAATGCCAGGTCCAGATTATTCTTATAATCTCAAAAAGTTTCAAACTTCGCGTACGAACGCTGAGACTATTGTTGCTGGCCACACTACCTTTCAATGTTAACGTCTGCACTATAATCATCGCACTAAGATGATTACCTTGGCACTGCATCTATTTGTGTCTTAGAATTTTCCTTTGCTAACTGAATACGAACATATAACTTTCATATCATTCTGAGCCCTGAAAAAGTCTCTCCTGAGACGAAACGCGTTGGCTAAATTAATTTTTTGAATTGGATTTTAACAACTGCACATATTTATCAATAAAGGAAATTTTTGAGATTATAAGAAAAATCTGGACCTGGCATTTTCTTCAAATCATCGTGAACACCTGATGTTTTATGAACTTTAAATAAGATTTATAATTGATGTGTGCTGATTCCATTCCTTTTTAGTGCACTTTTGGAAACAAGTCTAAAATATGCATAAAATGATAAAAATACATATACCATAGATAGAAAATGTATATTACCATACTATTTCCCAATACAGATAGTTGATGAAAAACATCAAGAAAAAGAAAACCATCTTAACTTGCAAGCAATATTTAACACCACATGTCTAAAGAGGAAACGAACATACAGCTGTAGCATAACATTTGTAACAAATGGTTAGAATAAAATAAATGTAAATTCATCCATGGTATTTTAAATATAACACCAAAATTATTTTTTTATAAATCATATCATTCACTTATCCCAAAATTACTTACCCAGCAGGCTAAACTACTTTCCAAAAAGGCAGACAATTCCTAACATATATGGAATATGCTTATTCAAAGGCATGCACCCTTGATAAGTGCACCCTTTGGAAGTGTACTAAATGCTCCTCCTAGGGGTAATATGCGGCTATAGAATAACAGTTGTAACAGATAGTTAGAATAAAATAAATGTAAATTCATCCATGTTCTTTTAAATATAACACTAAAATTATTTGTATATAAATGATGTCATTCACATATCCCAAAATGACTTACCCAGCAAGCTACATTACTTTCCGAAAAGGCATACAATTCCTAACATATATGGAATATGCTTATTCAAAGGAATGCACCCTTAATAAGTGCACCCTTTAGAGGTGTACTGACTGCTTCCTCTAGGGGCAATATGCCACATGTGCAAGCCTTAAAGAATGTATCTAGAAGCTCAACAACTCCTAGTGGCAAATTTAATTGAGAGTGCGCACCCAAAACCCTACCTGAAGTGGTTGGACAAATGCCATCCAGTGCTAGAAATGAGAGGGATCAATCTGGATCCCAGATCCTGTTGCTAATATGAGCTAGGGCTGGCCCCATTGAAATATGCTGAAAGAGTTCTGGTGTAATTTATCAACACCTGGACTTGCGCATTAGTGCTCGCACATTGTCTACTTTTCATTCAGAGTAACAACCTGGACGGGGTGAAGGAGGTTTCTTATTTTGCCTTCCAGTTGGGCCTAACATAAAGGCCTCACTTCAGGTATCATCAGTCCAGCTTTTGTTGGAGTCTTATCCTTGCTGTTAACTATCTAGAGCCTAACACCTGGATACCGATGCAATGAATAGAAACAAAGGCCCTCAGCTCATTCAAGTCACAAGTGCTCACCAGAAACTATGATGCTACTTTATGATGAGTAAAAACTATGACTGGACAAAACACAGATATCTCCAGCAAGTGCATTAACCACCTGAGTTAGCTCACATTAATGTTATCCTCTAAAAATGTTCACACAACGATCTCTGTAACAGTTGCCTTAAAGCTGTAATACATTTTAAAATGAAGCCTGTTTATGACCAATGAAGTAAGCCAGAAATGATTTACTGTTGTATTAGTCGTTGGTGTCAATTTCTATTCAGAAGAGGCTTTTCATGACTCCACCCCTTTCTGCTGCCACACCTTGCTACTCTATTTATGGGGAGACAATTTTTCCATTTCCAGCACTGATGTCATCTGTCTCAAACCTTAATATAACATAAAGAAGAAAAAGGAAATCTGAGAGACAAGCAAGGCCTGCACCTAAAGCATAATCAAAATACATTTTATTATGTTTCAATTCTTAGATATACTCAAAAAGCACTTATCTACCACAATCTATGATAGAAATGGTCTCTAGCCCTCACTTTAAAATCGAAATCTCAAAATAAAACAAACATATCATGACATATTTTTTAGCAAAATACAACTTTTTCAAAACTTCGAAGGGCTAGGTTTTTTTAGAATCCATAGAATGTACATTATTTTAACTTGCACTAACAAAGCAATAATATATCAACCAAATTTAAAATATCAAACAAAGAAAAGTAAATGCTGACCTGTCAATTTTAAAAACTAATGTAAACCAAATTGCCCAGTATAAACTTTTATTTTCATCTTGGGTTTCTTTTTACATTATATAATTCACTATGGGCCTCATTACGATGTCGGTCAGCAAGGCTCCGAACGGCATTCGGTTTGTCCGAATCCGTGTCGGAACCTGTGTTTCTGACCAACTTGAAACATTTCCAACCAACCGATTATGATGGTAGGTAACAGTTTGGTCCTTCCGACTCAGTACCGACCGGCAATCAGAGGAACCGAGTCAGTCAGAGTCGACTTGTACGGCTCTATGGACCGCGTTTCCGACCAACAGATT
This sequence comes from Calotriton arnoldi, assembly GCA_963921515.1. NCBI lineage: Eukaryota > Metazoa > Chordata > Amphibia > Caudata > Salamandridae > Calotriton > Calotriton arnoldi. The sequence goes on along the minus strand of CAWUFW010000202.1, from coordinate 5,308,074 downwards.
ACGATGTTGGATTTTGACAGCCTTTCCGACTCGTTTGTCCGAAACAGATCGGCTGTCGGAATCCGACTTTGGTGTCCCGTAGCAGGCCCCCCTTCACCCGGAGGCCTCCGATTAGGGCCCGTGTGGGTACCATTGGGACCCCTCTTTTCAACCATGCACAGTGTTGCAGGCACCATGGGGTACCCACCACAGGTTGCATGGTTTTCCGCAACCACCTCTTTCTTTAATGGGAGCCTGTGTTGTCGGTCAGAACACAGGCTCCCATTGAAGCCAATGAGAGTCCGACCGAACGGTGTTCGGTACCATCGTAATCGGTTGGTCGGACTCCCCGAACCTGAGTCGGTCAGTAACCATTCCAACACCGAGTTGGTCGCAATGCTTTCCGACTGACATCGTAATGAACCCTGTATGTGTTTGCATGCAGTGCAATAAAATCACACTAGATAATTTATTTACAGATAACAAAACTCTCACAAGCGCAGACAGTTCCTACACTGACAACATTTTAAAAACGAAAAAATATATTTCTTTGCATCGTGTAAAATAAAAATCCCAAAAAATGTACAATACAAACATTCAAATATAATAATTCATAAATCAAAAACAGTAGTATATATTAACAACATTAAAATCAAAATCATTTAAGCCCCCCACCCAATATTTTTCGCAAATTAACTATTTTTTTTTAAGTGATCACAGTTCTGTAGCAACAGATAATTCACAGGAATTATTCCTCATTCACTGTGGGAAATCATATAGGAAAAGCCACAAAACTGCATAAATTCAATCCTCAAAAAATAAAAATCCCTTAAAAAACTTGAAAAATCAGTTTAAATAAATCTGCTAAACAAAAAATAAAATAAAATAAACTCACCATACATTTTCAAAGTAATAATAAAATACTAAAAAGACATTTGCATATTAGACATATACTAAATACCTATAAACATACTAAGGGCCTGATTACGAGTTTCAGCAGTGCAGGTGTGGGTGGTACTCCACCACCGTGCCCCAGCACCACCAACACTGGACATGTGGCGGTGCCAGGGCAGTGCCTCATTCAAAGGCAGGGGTGCCAAAGGCACTACAGTGGGAACGCCTCACAAGGTTATTGCACTGCAAGGACTCGAAAGTCAATGTCATGCAGGAACTATTGTGCATGCACACATGGGGGCACATGGTTTGCCCCCCTGTATGCATCCACAAGTATAGGAGGCACAGGGGGCCCTGTAGGGCCCTCTCTGTTTCCTCTCCTTTAGGGTTTACATGGAGTATCGAGATCAACGCCTTACTCAAAAAACCCAAGGCGGACCCCAAGGACCTCAAGAACTTCTGACCCATCTCCCTGCTCCCGTTCCCAGCGAAGGTCATCGAGAAGACCGTCAACAGACAACTGACCAGCTACCTCGAGGAGAACAGCATCCTGGACCCGTCCCAGTCCGGGTTCCGCAGCAACCACAGCACCGAAACTGCCCTCATCGCTGCCACTGATGACATCAGGATCCTACTGGACAACGGCGAAACCACGGCCCTCATCCTCCTGGACCTGTCAGCCACCTTCGACACTGTTTGCCACTGCACCCTACGCACACGCCTCCACAACGCTGGGATCCGAGACAAAGCACTGGACTGGACCACCTCCTTCCTCTCCGGCAGAACCCAGAGCGTCCGCCTCCCCCCTTTCCAATTCGAAGCCACCGAGATCATCTGCGGCGTACCCCAAGGATCATCCCTCAGCCCGACATTGTTCAACATCTACATGGCACCACTCGCTCACGTCGCCCGACTGCACAACCTCAACATCATCTCCTACGCCGACGACACCCAGCATATCCTCTCCCTCACCAAGGACCCCCTCACCGCCAAAACCAACCTTCACGAAGGAATGAAAGCCGTCACCGAGTGGATGAAGATCAGCTGCCTGAAGCTGAACTCAGACAAGACGGAAGTCCTCGTCCTCGGCTCCACTCCCTCGGCGTGGGACGACTCATGGTGGCCGACCGCACTGGGAGCAGCACCAACACCCACTGACCACGCACGCAACCTAGGGTTCATCCTCGACTCAACACTCTCCATGACCAAGCAAGTCAACGCCGTCTCGTCCTCCTGCTTCAAAACCCTCCGCATGCTCCGCAAGATCTACAGGTGGATCCCCTCCAAAACAAGAAGAACGGTCACCCAGGCCCTCGTCAGCAGCAGGCTAGACTACAGTAACGCCCTCTACGCAGGAGCCTCAGCCAAACTCCTGAAACAACTACAACGCATACAGAACGCCTCCGCATGCCTGATCCTCGATATCCCTCGCCACAGCCACATCACACCCCACCTAAAAGACCTGCATTGGCTGCCCATCAACAAGAGGATCACCTTCAAGCTCCTCACCCACGCACACAAAGCACTCCACAACACCGGACCGACATACCTCAACAGACAACTCACCTTCTACACCCCGAACCGCCAGCTCCGCTCCGCCGACCTCACACTCGCCACCGTCCCCCGCATCTGAAGAGCAAACACCGGCGGCAGATCGTTCTCCCACCTCGTCGCCAGAACCTGGAACACCCTCCCCATCCTCCTACAGCAGACCCAGGACCTACTCACCTTCAGGAGGCTACTCAAGACTTGGCTATTCGAGCAGTAGCAGCACCCCTCCCCTCAGCGCCTTGAGACCCTCACGGGTGAGTAGTGCGCTTTACAAATGTTATGATTGATTGATTGATTGATTGAGTAAGAACCTCCATGGAAACCCTGGTGGAGAGGAAACTCGTAATATGCTTGGCGGGACCGCGGCGGTCCCGCCAAGCATATTGCGGCCTCCTGACCGCCACACCACCTCCAGGGAACAGCGTAATGGTGAGGTTGCTGGTGCGACAGTGGCTGGACTGCCATGCCCATGTGATTCTGGTGGTCCTCGGGCTGCCAGACTCATATTTAGGGCCTAGGAAGCTAAAAACATACACTAATTCTTAGCAAAACAAACTAAAAATAAATAGAACCAGGCATCTGCATGGGCCGTCCAAAGCTTACGCAGACCAATACTGTTGATAAAAGACTACACAAAAGAGTTAACACATATGCAAAATGGTGGGAAAAAGAAATGAAAATTAGACTACAATCTTATTGGACTCAATAGAAAATTGAAAAGTATTTCTACTTTATGTTCTTAAAAATGTAATTCAAATGTTTAAAACAATGGAAGGAAGCAATAAAATGTTTATGTACGTACAAATATTTTACAAAATGTTTATTGAACAATATTATAAATTAATACAGATATCTACAATTTTATTTCAGTAAAAGTGATAAAAAATTGTTCTATCCTTTCCTTATTTTTATTTAAAAAGATTGCTTCTGTTAAAAATATGGGGGCAGATTTACAAGCCTTTGCGCTGCCAGTACGTCACTTTTTGTGACGCACTGGCAGGTCAATACACTGCCCCATATTTACAAGGACAGGAAAAGCCACCCTGCATGGCTTTTCCTGTCCTTGTAAATATGGCCCCTTAACACGCAGCACTTTGTGTGAAAGGGGCGTTCCATGGGTGTTCCTGTGGGTGTTCTGACGCAACACCCATGGAATGAGACACATTTCCAGATTTACGAGGAATCGTAAATCTGGAAATGCGTGTGAATGCTATACCTCCCCAAAGGAGGCGTAGGGAGGCGCAACGAGGAGAAATGTATTCATTTCTCCTCGTTTTTGTTTCCTGTTTCTATGCGTGCTGCATTCTGCAGCACACATTGAAAGAGGAAATCACCTCTAATGATTGTTTTGTTCAGGAAGAGTTCCCTTGATGCACTTTAACAATCATTGAAACAATGCTGTTTTTCAACTTCTATGTGTGCTAATGCAGCACACATAGAAGTTGAAAAACGGCATTTCAGATTGTTTTTGTGCAGGAAGGGAACCCCTTCTGAACAAAAACAATCTCCCCAAGACGCAGGCATCCTTGCACCATGGTGCAAGGGTGCCTGCGTCGGAGCATGGCAGCAGTCTGTGCGCCAGCGCAGGGGGAAGCACAGAGATGCAACATATTGTTGTAAATATGTCGCATCACTGTGCTTTCCAAACTAACGCAGCACGGAGCAGCAAAATGACTTGCTGCACAGTGCTGCGTTTGTTTATTGTAAATCTGCCCCATGGTTTGTATTTACTACATTTTTTAAACAATATAATTAAAAAAGCATGCATCTCGGGGGGAAGGTGGGTTTCTGATTTAGTAGTATAACTACAAACAAATACACATTGGGGGATGTGCGTACATTGGACGGTGTCAGATTTACTGTTCTAAGACCAATGTTACAAACAGGGGAAGTTCATATATCAAGAGGAGTAAAAATGACTTCCGTAACTGTAATCCTAAATACACAATTTAGAAACTGTATATATTGTGGGGAGAGGGCTGAATTACTACTCTAACTTTAATCCTACATGAATTGATGAAATGGCATATATTGAGAGGGGTAAAAATGAGTACTTAAATCCAAATCGCACAAACATTGGACAAAGTGAATTCATGGAGATGGGTCTATGTTTTACTATTGTGACCCCAATACCTCCAATCTCAAACACAGTGGGGGAAATACAAATATTGAGAGGGGTCTGATGTACTAATCTAATTCCAGTCCCAAAAACATTGGGAATAAAGTATATATTTGGGGGTCTGATTTACTACTCTAACCCTAAAACCATACACATTAGGGAAAGAGTGCATATTATGATGTGGTGGATCTAATAATCTAACTCTATTCCACAACCATTGGCCTAAGTGTGTCAGAGTCAAGTTGCAAATAGCCTGTAAACCTGAATGTTGCTGCAGGAACGATGCGTAATCGCCAGTCCCCTTTCCCATCAACAGTGCTGAACCCTGTGCTTGAAACTGAGGTTCAATAGAGGACCGGTGCGATAGGGATATGCGAGAAGACAAAGAAGAGACGTTGCCAAATTATATTCACACAGCTTGTCTTGTGAAAGGGAGGCTCTCTCGGATTTTCTGTAATTTTTCATGAGCAACAGATTTTTTGTACCAAATATAATAAAAGATACTGTTACTCTCTACTCTTACATCAGTTTCAATTGTGTGCAGACTTTTTTTTATAGATTGCACCACATGAATGGTAACATTCTGAAAAATCTCTCTAGCAAAAGCTGTATTTTAATAAAAACTCAAATTATTAAAGGCACAGTACCTTTATCTTGCTAGAGCGAAGGAAATTGTCATGAGACTGACCCGGTGCCAATGTCCTACACAGTTGATAAAGGGCCCCAATTTGATACACAGAACAGAAACAAAGGGTCACTTAGGGCTTGTAAACAACTCTGCAAAGGCCCAAGTGCAGTTATTAAGATGCAGCTTAGAAGGCAAAGAATTTGGTATGAAGATTGTTTGCGCTGAACATCAAGGAACTCAGGTCATGAGCAGAGCCCAAGCAGGAGCTTCCACTCATCAACTGGGAGGAAAGCAGACCTATGTTTGAAGTATTACAAAATGACAAGTGAGTGACTACATTTATATGTATGTATGTATGTATATATGTATGTATGCATGTATGCATGTGTATACACATACATACATATATACATACATACATATATATGATATATATGTAGTCACTCACTTGTCATATATATATATATATTATCTACTGGCGGTCGCCAGTAGATAGTTATAGTTAGGATCTATTTTCCATAGGAAATCCGCAACATTCTATTTGAAATAACTTTGGCGCCGGTTGACGAATCTTTGCGAAATTTTCAAACTTTGTGGGGCGCTCTGGTGCGCTCCTATCCTGAAAGTCTCGGGGTGATTCGGCAAGCGGGGGCCAAGAAAAAAGGGGGGTCCCAAAACGTGTTTTCCCCATGCAATTTTCCATAGGAATCTTTAGTCGCAGCTACAGCCCGAACTGCTGAACGGAATTACACCAAATTTGGCAAAAAGGTAGCCCTTGGTTCAGAGTCGTGCCTTTTGCTTAAATGGTGTAAATCCGTTCAGTAGTTCCTGAGAAAATCAGACATAAATTCACATATATATCTATGGCCGCGTAGGGTCCGCGTACCCTCCCGATCACGAGCTGCATGCTAATTGGCTGTCAACACTCCAAATCAGGAAGTGTTGGCAGCCATCTTGTTCCTCAGTAGAACCGAGGCACAAGAAAAGACAAAAACAAGTGCGTAAAATGCAAAAAGGGGGCAGGGTAGAAACACCCTGACACCCTAGGTACCTAGGTACCTGTAGGTACCTGGGGAGCTAGTTGGGCCCCAGGGACCCTCAGGATTCAAGGGGACTTAATCCCGCAAATTAAAACGTGCCACAGGGCGCGTTTGCACACATGTCACCTTAGGCCCCCCTCCCTTCACCACTGTGCAAACACGCCTTGTAGCGCTTTTAAGAGGTAGTTTTAATCCCCCTGCCCTATTATGTACTAGGGAGTTACAGAGGAGGTCATGCTAATCACAGGGGTACCCCAACGCATAGTGTTCCCTAGTGTATGTAGGTGTTTTAACTGTATTCTAAGTGTCTTTTACCATAGCACTGCTCTAGGCCTGGTTAGTCAGAGTCAGTTACCACCAGTACACGTCTGGAAAAGTTGTGGGCACAGGATGATTTTGCAACAAGGCCTCTTTCTGCTCCTCTGTTGGTTCTTTCTGCACATGTCTTGATTCTTCCTGGATTTTTCTTCGCCTTTGTGGACTTCTGTTTCTTTCGACATTTCTTTTGCTTCTTTCTGTGCGTTTTTTCTTCTTTCTTCACATGTCCTACTTCTGTAGGCATAGTTACAAACTAGCATTTGAAAAACCTTTGAAATTCACTGAAAAAACCATAGGTTTCAGGCACGTTATAGTTAGAAATTAGCATTTAAAAAACCTTTGAAATTCACTGAAAAAACCATAGGTTTCAGGCACGTTATAGTTAGAAATTAGCATTTAAAAAACCTTTGACATTCACTGAAAAAACCATAGGTTTCAGACACGTTATAGTTAGAAATTAGCATTTAAAAAACCTTTGAAATTCACTGAAAAAACCATAGGTTTTAGGGACACTTATAGTTAGTTGGACATTTCACTCGTACAAAACCCGTGAAATTCCCCTGTTATAGTTAGTTCAGCTAACTATAACTCGCGCCCCGCAATGCACTGCTGATGACGTCACATATTACATCACTCATGACATGGTCAGTGACATCACTGATGACATCTCAAATGACATCACTGATGACATCACTGATGACATCATCCATGTGATAATTTCATGCATCTTCTGACACCCTAATATAACTTTTGATACACCCACTCTAAATTACAGACTGCCATTCTCAAAACCATACACACTCCAATACCAATAACTACATACCCACTCACTGATTCTTAGGTCTACACACACACATCTACTCACTCACCCGTACAGTCACTCATACTTATGGTCACTCAGTACAGAACTATCATATGCACTCATACAGCTATATAAACACTCACACACCGCCACTCATCCATAGAGGTACTCACACACCTAGTGAGTCATGCAAAAAAATAATCACACACCCATTTACTCACCTATACAGTTATACAGACACCAGCTCACTTACTCATACAAATACTAGCACATACTTACGCTCTTATACAATAACTGATACAAGCACACACGCATCCATACAGCCACTCTCACAATCACACACTCTCACTTATAGCCTTTTAAATACTCTAACACACATATATACTGCCTTTTACATATGTAGTTACTTGCACATGTACCACTGAGATATACATTCACTCACTAACACACCCATACACACACTCACCCACCCAAGCAGTCCATCACAGATGCACTCTTCAAATCATGCACCCAGTGAATCACCCACTCACACATCTATGTACAGAGTCACCACACCCCACCCACACAAACACACAGGCACCCATACAGATACTCAGAGAACCAATCAATAACCCATATAGACACTCGTGTAGCTATTCGCAGATCCATGCATCCACTTACACACCAACAGACAGATGGATACATACATTCACACAGTTTAGTCAGTAACCCATGCATTCAGTAAGATACGTTTAATCACTCACTTGTAGAGTCAGTCACGCACCTACTCAATCATCCATTGAGACACTTATACACCCAGTTATTCTTCAATACATCTTTGCCTATATATATTAAACATATTTAAACTTTACAGAAACACACAGTCACTGCATGATGTCATCAGTGATGTCATCAGTGATGTCACTGACCATGTCATGAGTGATGTAATATGTGACGTCATCAGCAGTGCATTGCGGGGGCGCGAGTTATAGTTAGCTGAACGAACTATAACGGGGGAATTTCACGGGTTTTGTACGAGTGAAATGTCCAACTAACTATAAGTGTCCCTAAAACCTATGGGTTTTTCAGTGAATATATATATAAATATATATATAATATATATATATATATGTATATATATATATACATATATATGATATATATGTAGTCACTCACTTGTCATATATATATATATATATATATTATCTACTGGCGGTCGCCAGTAGATAGTTATAGTTAGGACATATTTTCCATAGGAAATCCATAACATTCTATTTGAAATAACTTCGGCGCCGGTTGACGAATCTTCGCGAAAGTTTCCAACTTGTTGGGGCGCTCCGGTCCGCTCCTATCCTGAAAGTCTCGGGGTGATTCGTCAAGCGGGGGCCGAGAACGCGTTTTCCCCATTCATTTTTCCATAGGAACCTTTAGTCGCAGCTACAGCCCGAACTGCTGAACGGAATTACACCAAATTTGGCAAAGAGGTAGCCCTTGGTTCAGTGTCGTGCCTTTTGCTTAAATGGTGTAAATCTGTTCAGTAGTTCCTGAGAAAATCAAAAGTAAAGTCACATATATATCTATGGCCGAGTAGGGTCCGCGTACCCTCCCGATCACGAGCTGCATGCTAATTGGCTGTCAAGTGGCTGTCAACACTCCAAATCAGGAAGTGTTGGCAGCCATTTTGTCCCTCGGTAGAACCGAGGGACAGAAACAAGTGCGCAAAGCGCAAAAAGGGGGCAGGGTAGAAACACCCTGACCCCCTCGGTCTGCTCAGGGGGTCCCACAAGGACCCCCTGGGCATAAAAAAGCATTTTTTTTTTTTAAATCGGCGGGATGCGCTTAGGGTGCGCGGATCCCGCCGAGAAAAAAAAAAAACGAATTTGCGGTCTCCCGCGCTTCGTTGTTAATTGGCCCCCGGGTGGGCCAAGTCCCGGGGGCATGCGGGGGTTTATTTATAATATGTGGGGGACCACCACCCCCCGGGGCTTAAAATGGTGCGAGTAGGCTCTCGGCCCTCCCGCAGCCCCGGGGACCGCCACCCCCCGGGGCTTCTTTTTTAAAAATTAATAGCACCTGTGTGGGGGGGCTCAAGCCCCCCCACATGCCCCAGGGACTGCCACCTCCCGGGGCACTAACAAATTAAATGTGGGGGTCCGTTTCAGACCCTCGAAGCCCCGGGGACCACCACCTCCCCGGGGCTGTGCACAGGATGGGAGGCGGCCGCGCGGCCCCCTCCTGGAGCCTGTGGTGGCCCTGGGGACCGCCACCCCCAGGGCCGGCTCCTGCAGTGTCCCGGGTGCCTACCCCCGGGACACTGCTGTTTGCAATGGCAGGACGGGAGCCTCGCGGCTCTCGTCCTGTCATTGCAAACTGCTTTGCTTCATTGAAGCGAGAGCAGGAAACCTGCTCTTGCTTCAATGAAGCAAGCAGATTGCTTTTCCATAAGGGGAGCTGCATGTCAGCAGCTCCCCTTATGGAAAAGCAATGCCAGCTCCCGCAGGACGCGGGGATCCGGCGGGACCGTGCGGGGATTGGGGACCCCCCACGGTCCCCAACTAGTGGCCAGGCCCTGGGGGATGGGGTCCCCGGGGCTATTAGTGGCCTGGGAGGGGGGCCACGCAGCCCCCCTTCCCCAAAATAAAAAAATTGGGAGAAAAAAAAAAAAGGTTAAGGCTGGCCCCGGGGGATGGGGTCCCCGGGGCCTTAAATGGCCTGAGGAGGGGGGCCACGCAGCCCCCCTCCAAAGATTTTAATTATAAAAAAAAGAGGGCATGCCCCGGGGGATGGGGTCCCCGGGGCCAATAGAGGCCCAGGGAAGGGGGGCCACGATGCCCCCTTCCCGTTTTGTTTAAAAACAAAAAAATCATCAGGCCCCGGGGGATGGTGTCCCCGGGGCCAAAAGTGGCCAAGGGAAGGGGGGCCACGCAGCCCCCCTCCCATACAAAAAAAAATACAAAAAAATAAAAAAGACCGCCCTTGTGTCGGAGGCCCCGCCCCTCTCTGCAGCAGTCTGCAAACGCGCCCCCTGGCGCGTTTGCAGATGGGGAACGAATTCCCAATGAATACTGGGGGTCCCTGAGGGCCAACTAGCCCACCAGGAACCTCCAGTATGCGCCAGGGGCTGCGTTGCAGAGAGGTGTACAGAGGCCACGCCCCTTTTACACCTCTCTGCAACGCAGCTCTGTGGTGCTTTTTGGAGGTACATGGTGGGCTAGTTGGACTCCAGGGACCCTCAGGATTCAAGGGGACTTAATCCCCCAACTTAAAACGCACCACGGGTGCATTTGCACAGTGGTGAAGGGAGGGCGGGGCTTCAGGTGACATGTGTGCAAACAGGCCCCGTGGTGCTTTTTAAGATGTGGAATTAAATCCTCTTCAATCCTGAGGGTCTCTGGGGGTCCAGCCCACCAGGTACCTCCAGTAAGCGCCACGGAGCTGCGTTGCAGAGTGTTGTAAATAGGGGCATGGCCTCTGTACACCTCTCTGCAACGCAGCCCCTGGCGCATACTGGAGGTTCCTGGTGGGCTAGTTGGCCCCTAGGGACCCTCGGGATTGAGGAGGAATTAATTCTCCAACTTAAAACGCGGCACAGGGCGTGTTTGCAGACATGTAACCTTAGGCCCCACCCCCTTCCTTCACCATTGTGCAAATATTCCTCTAAAATCAGCCGAACTACGAATTCCAATTTACTCACCTGTTATCAGGAGAGACCTCAGTGCTGCATCTTTGAGCCCAGTACTGATCCTGAAAAGTAATTTTAACCGTACTTACCAGTAACTTGAATTTCCTTCCATAGGCTAACATTGACTGGTTTCACTTGGAAATTCTTCTAAGTGTGGAGTTTTGGAACTTTAGAATATTCCTCTTAAATCAGCCGAAGTACGAATTCCGATTTACTCACCTGTTATCAGGAGAGACCTCAGTGCTGCATCTTTGAGCCCAGTACTGATCCTGAAAAGTAATTTTAACCGTACTTACCAGTAACTTGAATTTCCTTCCATAGGATATCATTGCCTGCTTTTTGCTGAAAAAGTTTCTAAGTGTCGATTTTTGAAACATACAAATATTCCTCTAAAATCAGCAGAACTACGAATTCCGATTTACTCACCTGTTATCAGGAGAGACCTCAGTGCTGCATCTTTGAGCCCTGTACTGATCCTGAAAAGTAATTCTAACCGTACTTACCAGTAACTTGAATGTCCTTCCATAGGCTAACATTGACTCGTTTCACTTGGAAATTCTTCTAAGTGTGGAGTTTTGGAACTTTAGAATATTCCTCTTAAATCAGCCGAAGTACGAATTCCGATTTACTCACCTGTTATCAGGAGAGACCTCAGTGCTGCATCTTTGAGCCCAGTACTGATCCTGAAAAGTAATTTTAACCGTACTTACCAGTAACTTGAATTTCCTTCCATAGGATATCATTGCCTGCTTTTTGCTGAAAAAGTTTCTAAGTGTCGATTTTTGAAACATACAAATATTCCTCTAAAATCAGCAGAACTACGAATTCCGATTTACTCACCTGTTATCAGGAGAGACCTCAGTGCTGCATCTTTGAGCCCAGTACTGATCCTGAAAAGTAATTCTAACCGTACTTACCAGTAACTTGAATGTCCTTCCATAGGCTAACATTGACTCGTTTCACTTGGAAATTCTTCTAAGTGTGGAGTTTTGTAACTTTATAATATTCCTCTAAAATCAGCCGAACTACGAATTCCGATTTACTCACCTGTTATCAGGAGAGAACCCAGTGCTGCATCTTTTAGCCCAGCACTGACCCTGAAAAGTAATTCTAACCGTACTTACCAGTAACTTGTATTTCCTTCCATAGTAATCCATTGTCTGGTTTTCAGCAGAAAAGTTTCAGTGTCGATTTAACAAACTACAAATATTCCTTAAAAATCGCCTGTATGACTAAAACGCATTCTTTCAACTGTTTACAGGAGATGCACCAGTGCTCGATCCAGGATCCACCACTGAGTAAGAAAAAGTAACGATAACACTACTTACCTGCTAAGTGAATTTCCTCCCATAGGATAACATTGGTGATTCTATGTGAAAAAGTTTCTAAGTGTCAACTTTTAAAATACAATAATATTCCATAAAAATCACTACTGTAACCAAAACGCTTTTACTCAACTGTTTACAAGAGATGTCCCAGGACTGAATCTAGGATCCAGTCCTGTGGTTAGAAAAGTAATCCATAAAGTAACTAATTGCATTTAACTAGAAATTCACATTGAGCTCAATGTTGCATTGTGTTTGAAATTGTGTTGCCCATTGCAACAACTGTAACTACTGTACTTAAAAGTCTATTGCCTATTTGCAAAGTATTTAAACTAAAGTAATTCATTCTGAGAAAGTATATTTTGTAATGTAATGTATAATGTAATTACAATGTAATTTAAAAAATAAAATATCTAAAAATAAAGTTTAAAAAATGGTAGTAAATCAGTATCAAAAAAATAAATATAACAATTAATACATTTAAAAATTGTCATTTACAAAACCTTTGAAATTCACTGAAAAAAACCATAGGTTTCAGACATGTTATAGTTAGGAATTAGCATTTAAAAAACCTTTGAAATTCACTGAAAAAACCATAGGTTTCAGGCATGTTATAGTTAGAAATTAGCATTTAAAAAACCTTACAAATTCACTGAAAAAACCATAGGTTTTAGGGACAGTTATAGTTAGTTGGACATTGCACTCGTACAAAACCCGTGAAATTCCCCCGTTATAGTTAGTTCGGCGAACTATAACTCGCGCCCCCGCAATGCACTGCTGATGACGTCACATATTACATCACTCATGACATGATCAGTGACATCACTGATGACATCACTGATAACATCTCAAATGACATCACTGATGACATCACTGATGACATCATCCAGTGACTGTGTGTTTCTGTAAAGTTTAAATATGTTTAATATATATAGGGAAAGGCATATTGAAGAATGAGTGGGTGTATAAGTGTCTGTATGGATGATTTAGTAGGTGCGTGACTAACTCTATAAGTGAGTGATTAAACGTATCTTACTGAATGCATGGGTTAGTGACTAAACTGGGTGAATGTCTGTATCCGTCTGTCCGTTGCTGTGTAAGTGGCTGCATGGGTTTGTGAATAGCTACATGAGTGTCTATATGAGTTATTGATTGGTTGTCTGAGTATCTGTATGGGTGCCTGAGTGTTTGTGTGGGTGGGGTGTGTGCGACTCTGTGCATAGATGTGTGAGTGGGTGATTCACTGGGTGGATGGTTTCAAGAGTGCATCTGTGATAGACTGTATGGGTGGGTAAGTGTGTGTAAGAGTGTGTTAGTGAGTAAATGTATGTCCCAGTGGTACATGTGTGAGTAACTACATATGTGAAAGGCAGTATATATGTGTATTGGAGTATATAAATAGCTATAAGCGAGAGTGTGTGATTGTGAGAGTGACTGTATGGATGAGTGTGTGCTTGTATCAGTGACTGTATAAGAGCGTAAGAATGTGCTAGTATTTGTATGAGTAAGTGAGCTGGTGTGTGTATAACTGTATAGGTGAGTAAATGGCAGTGTGTTTAATTATTTGCATGACTGACTAGGTGTGTGAGTACCTCTATGGATGAGTGGCGGTGTTTGAGTATCTATATAGGAGTATGAGTGCATATGATAGTCCTGTACTGAGTGACCGTAAGTATGAGTGACTGTACGGGTGAGTGAGTGGATGTGTGTGTAGACCTAAGAATCAGTGAGTGGGTATGTAGTTATTGGTGTTGGAGTGTCTATGGTTTTGCGAATGGCAGTCTGTAATTTAGAGTGGGTGTATCAAAGGTTATATTAGGGTGTGAGGAGGTGCATCTGATTATCACGTGGATGATGTCATCAGTGATGTCATTTGAGATGTCATCAGTGATGTCATCAGTGATGTCACTGACCATGTCATGAGTGATGTAATATGTGACGTCATCAGCAGTGCATTGCGGTGGCGCGAGTTATAGTTCGCCGAACTAACTATAACGGGGGAATTTCACGGGTTTTGTACGAGTGCAATGTCCAACTAACTATAACTGTCCCTAAAACCTATGGTTTTTTCAGTGAATATATATATATATATATATATATATATATATATATACATATACATATGCAAGTATGTTGTATATCTATAAGGCAAACCTAGACAAAAGGCAGAGGGGTGCTGTACATGCTTGAAGTCAAGCATTAAGTCAACAGTTGATATCAGAGGTGGCTGGTTTATAGACCAATAATTCAATGTGATTTAGTGTTTTCTAAAAAGGTGCATTTTCAACTCTTTCCTAAATTGAAGCAATTGTGGGGCTGTCCTGATGAATACGGGACCTGGTGTCAGATCCTGAATTCATAGATGGAAAAGGCCTGCTGCCCTGTTTTTTTCTTTTTTACACTAGCACACATTTCACTTAATTTGTTGTTCATAAGCACTCAACATCTCAAAGGGTCTGCAAATGTCATACAGGAAGTTGACGTGTATGCAGCCAAAATAAAATGCAAGAGTGCAAATATATTTTCACTCATACACAAGAAAACTAACAGATTTATAAGAGTATAAAATGTCAAGTGTGCACCTCTTATCTGAACTATAGTGCTGGCCTGCTTTTCTCCTCCACATGTCAGAAATACTGGTAGAAATTTTTTGGTTTGTTTTCTGAGAGGGCCCATTAACTCCTAGGAAACTGACAAATGTTGGTGCACATTAGCTTTCCCCCAGTCTGTTCACTGTCGTACAGTAACTATGTTACTTGTGTATTATTTGGGCAATGGATCCATGCATACCACGTGCCCCCAATGTTATATTGTTTATTTGTATGAAATAGCCTTTGTCCTTTCCTCTGAACTGATGATGCAAATCTGCTTTTATAGTCACCATTCTAAAGATTGTAGCTGTGTCCCTGAAGAACCTGGTTCACACATGCGCAGCACAAAATGGTATCCAATAATCTTTAACCCAAATGCTAGAAATACACTATATATTAAAAATCTGAAAATGACAGTAACTTTTGTATTTAGCATTAAGTCACTGTGTTGCCATTTATAAGGACTTAAATAGCAGTTGGTACTATTATCCATTTTAAAGATAATCACTTTGTCAACCTTGAAATGGCAAACGTTCGAGTTAGACTTGCCAGGATTAGAAGATGTGTCTTACAAATAACACCAAACGTGAGCAACAGGGCCTTACCTCGTAAGCCATCTTGCCAAAGTAAAGTGAGCATAATACAAAATAAATCCTGATACAAATCTTTTCTTCTAACTGTTTGAAAGGCTCTATCAATGTCTCTGAAAAAAGCTCTACCAAAACATTTGGGGCTCAAATAATGATTGAGCCTCTCCACAGGAAACACCCTGCATTTGAGATTGGACAAGATAAATAGTATATTCCTCACATATACTTTATAATAGTAAACTCTTCTTTTCAGCTCACAAGGTAATTGAGTCTATCAGGATGTAGTGCCAGAGGCATTCCGATGTATTGGGACCACGAGATGACCTTTGACTATCATTATTTTAATTTAATTTAGGTGTTTTACTTTATCCTAGCTTGAATGTACGACACCATTTTTCCTGCATGTGCCTTTTTCCTTGAAGATTTCTTTTGTGTCTCCTTGTGGTTGCAGT
Organism: Calotriton arnoldi; assembly: GCA_963921515.1. Lineage (NCBI taxonomy): Eukaryota > Metazoa > Chordata > Amphibia > Caudata > Salamandridae > Calotriton > Calotriton arnoldi. The sequence goes on along the minus strand of CAWUFW010000202.1, from coordinate 5,292,124 downwards.
GGGGAAGTGTTCGCTTCTTTCAGCCCTGCCAGGAACAGAATGTGGGGGATGTGCATTTGAAAGCATGGGAGAGAGAGAGGTGTGGAATGTACTTCTTGGTCTCGGAGTGCAATTTTATCAGCAGTGGTGCTCAAATGTGCATTATGTTGTTCATTGGGAGATGAAGTGTGTGATGCTATAGGTAGTGGTGCACAAATGTGCATTGTGTTGTACTATGAAGTTCTTACTATTGGCTTTGACATGCCCTCATGCCATCTTGAATTCTAACATCTTCCTTTCTCAAAGATACAATGTTATATAGAGGGAACAAATCGGCATTCAATGCTGGGTTTATATTGTTTGTCCTGCCTTTGAGAAAGGAAGATGAATTCCGAAATGCGTCAGGCATGGGACATTTACTGCTTTGTATGTGCAACTTACCTTGGTCGTGGTGAATAAATCCCTGTTTGAGGAGTGCATTTCACCTGGGGGCAACTTCTTTCTTTTCACACACACACAGACATATATATATATATCGCTGTGGCGATCGAAATGCGTCTGGGGCGGACACTTGTCTGTACCATTTGGGTGTTCATGCAATAAATTAATGGAGCTGTGAACCCGAGTCTCTGGAACTCTTCTTGAACTGTGTTGGTGGTCCGTACCTGTGTTGTTTTTCCTCTGGGCTGCATTCAGAGGAACAGGATTTGCTTTATATATTACCTACTGGCGGTCGCCAGTAGGTAGTTATAGTTAGAACCTAATTTCCATAGGAAAAGCATTTTTTGATTTGCTAATAACTTTGGCGTTGTTTGACGAACCTTCCTGAAATTCTCCCAAAAAAAAGTCTATCCAGGTCAGCTCTTATCCTGAAAGTTTGGGGGGTGATTCGCCAAGCAGGGCCTGAGAAAAAAGGGGGGTCCCAAAACTCATTTTCTCCATGTCAATTTCCATAGGAAATTTTGCGACGAGCTACAGCCCGAACTGCTGAACGGAATTACCCCAAATTTGGCAAAAAGGTAGAGCTTGGTTCAGAAAGCGACCTTTGTTTTAAATGGTGTAAATCCGTTCAGTAGTTTTTAAGAAATTCAAAAAATAAGAGTCAAAAAATCAATTTCCCATAGGAAACTTTGTGCAAGGCTACAGCCGAAACTACTGAACGGAATTACGCCAAATTTGGCAGACAGGTAGTGCTTGGGCCAGAAAGCGACCTTTTTAAACATGGTGTAAATCCGTTCAGTAGTTGCTGAGAAATTAGAAAAATAAAAGTTTCGATATCTGGGCGGAGCCTAAGTCGAGTGCGTGAGCTTCAATGTGATTGGCTGCTAGTAGTCCAAACCAGGAAGTGTTGGCAGCCATCTTGCGGCTCGGTAGAAGCGAGTCACCCAAAAATGGAGAAACAAAGGTATAAAAATAGAGAAGGGGGCAGGGTAGAAAAACCCTGACCCACTAGGCCTCCTCAGGGGGTCCCAGAAGGACCCCCAGGGCCCAAAAAATAATTTTAAAAAAATCGGCAAAAAATCGCACTGGGGTCGCGTGTTCTCGCGTTTCATTGTAATGAGGCCCTTGGGTGGGCTAGGTTCCGGGGGTATTTCTTAAAAAATAATAGCAGGGGCTCGCAGGGGTTGCGGGGGTGCGCTGGGGTCTGCGCAGCCCCGGGGCTTCACTCATGTTGGGAGGGGGGTTGTGCGGCCCCCCTTCTGGTGCCTTCTATGTGCTTGTAACTTTGGCATCGTTTGACGAATCTTTATGAAATTATCCAAAAGTTTCTCTTTTTTGATTAGCTCTTATATTGAAAGTTTGGGGGTGAATTGTGTAGGAGGGGCTGAGAAAAAGAGCGTCCTAAAACGTGTTTTCTCCATGCAATTTCCATACGAAACTTTACAGAAGACTACAGGTGAAACTGCTGAACGGAATTACACCAAATTTGGCAGGGAGAAAGGTGATGGTCCAGAAAGCACGCTTTTGTTTAAATGGTGTAAATCCGTTCAGTAGTTTTTGAGAAATATCAAATTTTACAGATATCAATATTTGAGAATTCTGACATGTGATTGGCTGAGGGGTTACAAGCACCAGCTTGCGGCTTATTGGCTGTGAATGGTTGAAACCAGGAAGTGTTGGCAGCCATTTTGTGATTTACTCCGTCAGCTCGCATCTCTCCGTGTAGAAGCCATCGGGTTCGTAGTTTTACCTCTGCGAGGCAACACTGGCATCTGTGTCTGTGTGAGATATGCATTTCACGCTGCCTCTCTTCATATCACCAGGTCGCGGCTATGCCTTTAGAAGCCCGTCTGTCGGCTCGGAGCTCTGTGAGTCAGTCTGTCGGTACGATCCCCTACACTACCCAAAGACTACCCAAACACCACTGCACTGTCGTAAACTCTAAAACACTACCCCCAGCACGATCCCCTACACTACCCAAACACCACTGCACTACCCTAAACCCTAAATCTATCCCCAGCACGACCCCCTACACTACCCAAACACCACTAGACTACCCTAAACCCTAAAACACTACTCCCAACATGACCCCCTACACTACACAAACACCACTGCACTACCCTAAACCCTAAAACACTACCCCCAGCACGACCCCCTACACTACCCAAACACCACTGTTCTACCCTATACCCTAAAAGACTACCCCAGCATGACCCCCTACACTACACAAACACCACTGCACTACCCTAAACCCTAAAACACTACTCCCAGCATGACCCCTTACACTACCCAAACACCACTGCATTTTCATAAACTCTAAAACACTACCTCCAGCACGATTCTTACACTACCCAAACACCACTGCACTACCTTAAACCCTAAAACGCAACCCCCAGCATGAACCCCCAAACAGTACACAAACACCACTGCACTACTCTAAATCCTAAAACAGTACTCACTGCATGACTTCCCACACTACACAAACCCCACTGTGCTACCCTAAATCCTAAAACACTACTCTCAGCACGACCCCCTACACTACACAAACACCACTGTACTACCCTAAAGCATAAAACAGTACCAGTCCGTCGGTTCGCAGGTCTGCGTCTGCGAGCCGTCGTGTCCCTAGCTGTACATGTGCGAGCCAGTCCGTTAGGTGATAGGTGTGTCTCTGCTAGCAGGGCCGTTGGCCCATTGGTGTCCCCTTGCGAGTTAGACCCGAGCTCTCCCTCTGTGAGCCAGCACGCTGGTGTGCGTTTGCGAGCCGACGGCCTGTCGCTCTCCCTGTGCGAGCCGAGCCGACGGGCCGCAGTTCTCCCTGTGCTAGCCGGATCGCAGCTGTCACTCCCTATGTCAAAGTCAATACGTCTCTGTTCTGCATACCTCTTGCACCAGAAAACATAGCTATGTCCTACGCTCCACATTAGCATTTTGAAGGTATGGCTGGGAAGTATGTTTAGATGCCTGTAGCTCATGCACTCCATTCGTAGAATAAGAGATATGTTTAAAGGTGGGGAACTACTTTTTTTTCTCATTCAAAACGATAACTGATTGGGAGATGAAAAGCATTGTTTTTTTAAAGTAGGGTGCACATTCGTTTTGTGGAAAAGCATCTTTGTGATTGGTTAAGAAAAAGCAGTTTAAACGAGGAGTACATATGATAGGATAACATTTGGTCAACTCAACCACACCTGCTACTTGCATTTGGAAGGCACTGTTCGAACTTAAAACAATCGTGAACTTTTAACCTGCACGTGCCGTTAAATGTTCGAGAAAATGTTGCAAAAAAATATCGTTAGGTTTAAAAAAATTGATTAACTTTTAACCTGCACGTGTTGTAGAATGTTCTAGAAAGTGTGTTGATAGAATACGTTGCACTTCTGACTTCTATGTGTCCTTGAATATTAAAAAAACTGTTTATATGGAAAATTCAAAAATAACCAATAGAGAGAAGTTTTGCAATCTAAAAGAATCAAGGAACTATTCAAATTTGTTCTTTACATGTATTTATGTGTGGAGTAACAAAATTACAGACACAACAGCACCAGGAAGAGGAACAAGCAGGGAGTGGGGGGACGGGGGGAGATGGGCACAATGGCACACATGCACAATTAAGTACAGCACAACTACAGGCAAACCATGGCTAAAATGAAACACACCAAGAAGGAGCACAAGTCACACAACCCGCCAACATCACACCACTGAACAAGCACAGAAGTGAAAACCACACTGCCTGAAAGGGAGAAGGGTGAACAATACCTCACATGAAGGGACATCTCAAACAGAATGCAGCACACACACATAGGAAGCAGAGCACACCAACATCCAACACAATGTTGTCCAAACACAAACATTCGCACAATTGAACACAGGACACAAATGCACTCGCCTGTGGTGGATAAACGTCCAAAAGCGTCAGTACGAAACAGGCACATGAGAACGCCTAAGTACAAACCTACAGTCCGGATGGGGTAGCAATTCACGTATGGCAGGCAGCCAGAGAGTCCGTGACACACACATTGGCATACAAATGAAGACACAACACATTTGGAGACAAGTGAAAATGTGGAAACTTTATAAGAAAAAGTGTGTGTCAGTACGGCCAAGAGTAGTGCCACGATATGCAGACAAATGCAGCAGCATGCCTGAATAAGGAACGTAGGAAAACGTCCATGTTCACCTCGGGGTAGTCCTTCACCAACACACGTCAGTGTCAAGCAGCGTTGGTTGTCCGCGCCTCGGACATGAGTCGACACCAATGCAGCCATGTCCACTTTCGTCTTGGGACATGTGACCAGATGCACAATGTGCAATGATGCGGCGGGACACGTGCAATGTGGCACATCGAGTCGTGGTTGCAGGTACCTTGTCACTCGTCCATGAACGCGAGTGCAGCTGCGTAAGCCACTATCTCTAATGAGTGATGGTTGGCCACAATATTTGACATGTCGTCGACGTAATCCATCAGCTGACCGGGACAGATGTGCTGACTCCAAACACTGTACCCAATGTGCACCAAAGCAGAATCGGGAAGTGGGTCAATTTGCTCACTGCATACTACAACACGTGCAATCTCCCAGGCCCAGTTCTCAACATGCATGCCAAACATCCATGCATGCCATAAACGGGCATCACCATGACACTCCTGGTCGTGGGCCAACAGGGGGCGCACACACCCGTCGTAATCCATGTCAGCTACGCACACGTTGGAGAGGCACACGTCCATGCACCACTCGGATAGGCACGTGCGACATTGCAATACAGGTTGAACGCAGGTGACGTCCGCAATGCAGAAGATCAGCAGCACTGCCAAAGGCAGTGCACCCAGGACATGCAGCAGACGTGCAAGGTATAGGTGGACGTGAATGGAGTCGACCATGTGTTCGGGATGCCCTTCCATTGCATCAGTGGCTTTGCTTGTAGCTGTACTGGCTTGCCGTGTGCCAGTCTTGTGGATGAAATGGCACAGCTTGGTACAATGAGCCGGGTCTGTGTGCAATGGGTGCAGGGCAGGGGTGTGGTGGGAGTACGTGTGAAGGCCATTTCACACACGCTAACTACGACAAAGGACTTTTGAGTGTGGGATGTGTACTCGTTGTTCTCAAATCGGGCAGTGCGTAGTGTGGGAGACGGATGCAAATATTATCGTATCTGTCAGGGGGGGCTGGCCACTTGCAAGTTCCTTCTCGGAGCAGCAGATGTGTTAGCGCAAGATAGCTCAGACAAAGAACCTTTCATCCCTACAGTAACTTCTCCAGCTGCATTCATACAGGATGTGTACAAAGGCCGGTCGTGGGTGTTGTGGGATGTCTGCGACCCTGGTCATATGGATGAGATGCCCAGCACGTGGCACATGGGCGGGTTCACTGTGTGTTACGTTGCCAAACAGCTGCTCCTCCCTCCCACGAGCCCCCACACTTTTGTGCGCAGCGCTGTTATATCCCGTGCACTCCTACGGCACACCATTGTAATGCCTATTCGTGCATATCCTGTGGCATTCCAATCACACCGTGACACTGCCGTTTGGAGGTGGTGCATGCCACTTTACAACATCGACTGCTGCGGCCCTTGTGGTGGCCACACCAGAACACAGAGACACACTTACCGCACTTCTTGCACACGGACATGTCCGAGACACCCCGTTCCCCTTGCCGGATAGGCACACCCCTGCGCTGACCTGTGTACACCGGACCAGCACACGCCGCTTGTGCATGCAGGAGGATGCATGTGTAGCTACATGTCCAGGCTCACTGCCAACGCTGAGCTGACATGGTAACGTCCGCTGAAGACAGCACACTGTGATGTTGCAGGGCCCGTGCCCATCATGCTAACACAATGACCACACGGACACACTTGCTCAGATGCGGGTTCGGGGGCGTTGGCGGTCCTGGGGTTGTTGCGATGAGTGTTGTGGCCCTCATGGGTATCCGTGTATCATGCTCATTGACTGTATGGCACCTGTGGGTGTTCCGGTGTGGCTCTTGGCTGTGTTCCCTTTCATGCTGCAGGTAGTCGTCCTGCTTAACACCAGCAGAAAGCAGGTGTAAAATCCCTGGTGCTAACGCGGCTTATCACCGGAATTTGTTTCGCATCGCAGTTTTTGCCTTTCGTTGTGAAAGTTGTGATGTGGTTTTTTCGTGTACAGAAAAATAAATGAACTGGGCAGTGTATCCCGTCAAGATTCAGCACCTGACCCACTATTCCCAATCAATATAAATACAATGAGATTTCTTCATTGATTTTGTGTGTACACTGTAAATGCACCCACTACCACAGTGCAATTCAATACAGGATTTTAGTATTTAGAATAAATCGCAAAGGTGCACCTCGTGTGTTTTTGCACGGGAACGCCTACTCTGCATCTCATTATCAGCACTTTAATGCAACTAAAGTTGAGATAAATCTAACACACTATTCAGAAGCTGGTGCAAACTGCAGATATCACCAGTATTCCCGCGATAACTGCCCCAAAATTTAACACATGGTGGACACCACCAAATAACAGTAATAAGAACGAGAAAGAGTCACACAGCACTAAAGTAACAACCAAAAACTTTATTGATTTTTTTTTTTTTTCAAACTTTGTTTTTCCGTTTACGTACATATAAAGGATAAACTAAATTTAACAAACTCAACACAAAACAACAAGGCAGAAGACTCCTGTCGGGTCCATCAATGTGGACGACACAGCGTGGAAAATAAAGCACAAAATAAGGACGTGTGTAATGCGCATATCAAAGGAGTGAGACACAGAGAAAGAGAGAAGGAAAAAAAAGCCAGAGAGAAAAAGAGAGGGAAGGAAAGAAAGGGAGCGAGAAAGGGAGAAGGGAGAGAGAGTGAGAGAGATAGAAGGAAAGGAAGGAAGAGAGTGAGAGTGAGAGAGAGAGTGAAGAGAGGGAAGTAAGAGAGAGAGAGAGAGAGAGACAATGCCGCCCCTGCGCATCCATGACCAAATAATTACCTGCTGCCACCGGAGTGTCTACCAGTGGGCACTCCACGTGCCCGTGAAAGCTCCAGGGCCCGGTCCCGCCACCATGGCTTGGTGCACATTATGTGGACCCGCTCCGCGGTCCAGCAGATCCCACACATGTCGCTGTGTCCTGAGTCATCAATGGCGGAGACCACATCAGCTTTTGGTGCCGCTAACCCTGTGCAACGCAAGTCAGAGCCACGTGGTGGTAGGCCGCTGACGGCCACATCAGCTTCGGGTGGCACTAACCCTGTGCAACTCAAGTCCACGCCACGTGGTAGTAGGCCCCTGACGGGCACATCATCTTCGGGTGGCACTAACCCTGTGCAACTCAAGTCTGCGCCACATGCTGGTAGGCCCCTGATGGCCACATCAGCTTCGGGTGGCACTAACCCTGTGCAACTCAAGTCCGCGCCACGTGGTAGTAGGCCCCTGACGGCCATACAGCTCAGGGTGCGACTAACCCTCTACACAACTTTTCATGGACTCTTTATGATTGAGACCCGTGGAGCGTCCGCCATCCAGTCAGCACCGGCAATAAAGGATGTGACATTGTCGATCCATTATATTTGCGTGGTCACATTGCCTGTGACGCATGTGCCGGATGGGTGTGGTGTGTGTGCAAACCTGCCCTCAGGGAGTGGCCGTGACATGTTGACAACTAGACCACTGACCTGCACATCAACAGCGAGTACACCTGTGTCAGGTAGCTATGTGGGGGGTGTGAAAACGTGTTTTCTCAATGGATTTTCCATAGGAAACTTTAGACAAGGCTACAGGTCAAACTGCTAAACGGAATTACGCCAAATTTGGTAAGGAGAAAGGTCTTGGTCCAGAAAGCGCGCTTTCTCGCATCAACTGAAAATATAAAAGAAAGGTCCCGGGGGCAATTTAATATATCGGAGCTCTGTCTGTGCGAGATAACCCTTTCACGCTCCCTCTGCCCAACATCACCACTTCGCAGCTATGCCGTTAGAAGCCAGTCCGTCGGCTCGCAGCTCTCTACCTTTGCGAGCTAGTACGCTGCTGTGCCTGTACCTCTGCGAGCTACTACGCCGCTGTTCCTTTGGGAGCGGACGGCTCGTAGTACTGCGTCTGTGAGTCGAGCGGACGGGCCGCAGTTGTCCCTCTGCGAGCCTGGGAGCGAACTGTTCATAAGTCACACTAAATAAGCATTGAAAAGCCATTTTGTGATTCAGTCTGTCAGCTGGCATCTGTCCGAGGCATTTCTGAAAACATACCGGAGTTCTTTCTGTGAGAGATACCCCTTTCACGCTGCGACTCCCCACATCAGCAGGTAACGCACCCTCTTCCCAGATTACCAACATACCCCCAACAACCTACTTGGGCCCGGAATTGTCCCTGTGTGGTTGGACAAACAAGAATCTTAGTCATGTATAGATTTACATATAAAACATTTTATTTAAACAAAACAACAACAAATAAAACTGAAGGGAGTCTGGTGCTGTGGTCGCTGCCACGAAGTTGGGGTCACTGCCATTCCGGACTCAGGACACAGTTCCACATGTGGGATCGGCTTGTATTGAACAGGGTTAGTGGCACCACGTGTCGCACCTTGTGTTGTACAGTGTTAGTGGCACCACGTATCGCCGGCCTTGCATATGGAAATATGCCTCACTGATTGAAGGGAGTCTGGTGCTGTGGTCGCTGCCACAGACTTGGGGTCACTGCCATTCAGGACTCAGGACACAGTTCCACATGTGGGATCGGCTTGTGTTGAACAGGGTTAGTGGCACCACGTGTCGCCGGCTTGTGTTGAACAGGGTTAGTGGCACCACTTGTCACGGCTTGTGTTGAACAGGGTTAGTGGCACCACGTGTCCAAAATTCGAATTGCGAGCTCTGCTGCCCGCAGTGTAGAGTGCTAATGAGTGTTCGTTTGCAATAGAAAATGAATTTGGTGATTGTACTAAAGCTATAACTGATATAAAAAAAGTTCTTGAAGCAAGGATACTAAAAGGATATTATATAGGTTTTAGGCCTGTGATAGTTACTTGCCTACTGGACTCTGTAATTAATGAATCAAGACTTAATTTTAATTGTGAGCCCTGATGACCGCTGTGTAGGCCAGAGGTAGCGGTCAGCAAGGGCCCATAGCCACGTGGCGTTGAGTTGAGGTGCACAGTTAGTGGCACCAGAAGCATTGAGAATGTATGAGCCTGTGATGCTGCTTGGTGCGGACGGGCCGCACTGGGAGCAATGTCTCTTGCCTACTGGACTGCGTCATCTGCAATCGCGACTGTATCTGAATTGTGAGCCCTGCTGACCGCAGTGTATGCCAGAGGTAGTGGTGAGCAAGGGCCTACAGCCACGTGCATAGGTTGGTGGCCCCACCGGCCTGCGTAGTTCAGGTTCAGTGGCACCACGTGTCGCGCCTTGGGTTTTACAGGGTTAGTGGCACCACGTGTCGCCGGCCTTGCATATGGAAATATGCCTCACTAATCGAAGGGAGTCTGGTGCTGTGGTCGCTGCCACGGACTTGGGGTCACTGCCATTCAGGAATCAGGACACAGTTCCACATGTGGGATCGGCTTGTGTTGAACAGGGTTAGTGGCACCACGTGTCGCCGGCTTGTGTTGAACAGGGTTAGTGGCACCACATGTCGCTGCTTGTGTTGAACAGGGTTAGTGGCACCACGTGTCCAAAATTCGAATTGCGAGCTCTGCTGCCCGCAGTGTAGACTGCTAATGAGTGTTCGTTTGCACTTGAAGATGAATTTGGTGATTGTACTAAAGCTATAACTGATATAAAACAAGTTCTTGGAGCAAGGATACTAAAAGGATATTATGTAGGTTTTAGGCCTGTGATAGTTACTTGCCTATTGGACTCTGTAATTAATGAATCAAGACTTAATTTTAATTGTGAGCCCTGATGACCGCAGTGTAGGCTAGAGGTAGCGGTCAGAAAGGGCCCATAGCCACGTGGCATTGAGTTGAGGTGCACAGTTAGTGGCACCAGAAGCATTGAGAATGTATGAGCCTGTGATGCCGCTTGGTGCGGAGGGGCCGCACTGTGAGCAATGTCTCTTGTCTACTGGACTGTGTCATGTGCAATCGCGACTGTATCTGAATTGTGAGCCCTGCTGACCGCAGTGTAGGCCAGCGGTAGCAGTGAGCAAGGGCCCACAGCCATGTGCATAGGTTGGTGGCCCCACCGGCCTGCGTAGTTCAGGTTCAGTGGCACCACGTGTCGCCGGCCTTCCATATGCAAATACGCCTCACTAATCGAAGGGAGTCTGGTGCTGTGGTCGCTGCCACGGACTTGGGGTCACTGCCATTCAGGACTCAGGACACAGTTCCACATGTGGGATCAGCTTGTGTTGAACAGGGTTAATGGCACCACGTGTCGCCGGCTTGTGTTGAACAGGGTTAGTGGCACCACGTGTCGCGGCTTGTGTTGAACAGGGTTAGTGGCACCACGTGTCACCAGCTTGTGTTGAACAGGGTTAGTGGCACCACGTGTCGCCGGCTTGTGTTGAACAGGGTTAGTGGCATCACGTGTCGCTGGTCTTCCACAGTGTAGGCCGGAGGCAGATGTCAGCAAAGGCCCACAGCCACGTGACGTTGACTTGAGCTGCACAGATTGGGAGCATACAGTCTTCTTAACTGATTATACTCTCTTACACAATTTGCATCAGCACTAATCTTGAATTGTTAGCCCTGCAAACCGCATTGTAGGCTGGAGGCAGCGGTCATCAAGGGCCCACAGCCACGTGGCGTTGACTTGAGCTGCACATAGTTAGTGGTACTTGAAGCACTTAGCATGTGCGCAGTCAGCGATGATGCGTGGGCCGGGCTGGCCGCACTGGTAGCAATGTCTGTTACCTACTGGACTGCATCATCTGCAATCGCGAGTCGCTCTGAATTATGAGCCCTACTCACCGCAGTGGAGGCAGGAGGCAGCGGTGAGGAAGGGCCCACAGGCACGTGTTGTTGACTTGAGCAATGTCTGTTGCCTACTGGACTGCATCATCTGCAATCTCGACTCCATCTGAATTGTGAGCCCTACTGACCGCAGTGTAGGCCGGAGGCAGCGGTCAGGAAGGACCCACAGCCACGTGTTGTTGACTTGAGCAATGTCTCCTGCCTACTGGACTGCGTCATCTGCAATCGCGACTCGATCTGAATTGTGAGCCTTGCTGTCCGCAGTGTATATTGAAGGCAGCAGTTTGTACAGACATAAGTCCGCGGTGCTGTGCTGCTGGGGGCTGTGTGGCAGAAGCCAGCGATCGACTGAGGAGGCTGGTGGTCATGTCAGCGGCCTCATGGCAGGGTGAGGGGCGCCGCCCTGGCAGACGCTTTGGCCTTCCCACAAGTGAACCACGCCCAGAGCTCCGGCCTATTTATTCACACTCCTACGCTGAAGTGGCGTACGTCGGACCAGCCCACTCCGGTTACGCTTATGCTTACAGGGGGGGACGACACAGCTACATGACTGAGATCTTCGCTAGTGTTTGACGTAACATGGTTGGGTCCACTGTCCACAACACTACAAGCACCAGTAGTATTTGTGCACATGGAGAGGTGTGTGTTCTGCATACTGAGATGTGTCCAGCACATCACCGCTACACTTTGCATTGTGTGCATTGTTAAACATGGGTGAATTGCTTCCTTCACATATAGTTTGTTCACACCTGTCCCAATATTCAGCTATTGTGTGGCTGAGGGGGCCATGCCGTTTTCGGAAAGTTCGCTGTCTTGTTCTGCGCTGCCTCGGTGGTAGGGGGGGTGGTCCTGGGAGTGGTGGTGGGTGTTGTGGCGTTCTTGGGTGTCGGAGCTGCTTGATCAGTAGGTCTATGACATGTGTTGGTCTTCAGATGTGTCTCTGGGCTGGGCTCCCTTTCATACTGTATGTAGTTGTTTAATATTTAAAAAACAAGAAGACATTATATAGTTTAAATAACAAATTTAAAAAATTACAGTAGGGAGAGCTGTGGTACAGGGGGAGGTCCTGAGGGTTGTGGCAGTGGGTGTTGTGTCCTTCTTGGGTGTCGGAAAAACTATAGGTTAAATGAACATTATAATTAGAAGTTAGCATTAAAAAAAACATTGAAATTCACTGAAAAAACCAAAGGTTTCAGGGACATTATAGATAGAAATTAGTATTTAAAATACCTTAGAAATTCACTTAAAAAACCTTAGGTTTCAGGCACGTTATAGTTAGAAATTAGCATTTAAAAAACCTTTGAAATTCACTGAAAAAACCATAGGTTTCAGGCATGTTATAGTTAGAAATGAGCATTTAAAAAACCTTTGAAATTCACTGAAAAAACCATAGGTTTCAGGCACGTTATAGTTAGAAATTAGCATTTAAAAAACCTTTAAAATTCACTGAAAAAACCATAGGTTTCATTGACGTTATAGTTAGTTGGACATTTCACTCATACAAAACTAGAGAAATTCCGCCGTTATAGTTAGTTCAGCTAACTATAACTCGCGCCCCCGCAATGCACTGCTGATGACATCACATATTACATCACTCATGACATGGTCAGTGACATCACTGATGACATCACTGATGACATCACTGATGACATCTCAAATGACATCACTGATGACATCATCCATGTGATAATTTCATGCATTTTCTCTCACCCTAATATAACTTTTGATACACCCACTCTAAATTACAGACTGCCATTCTCAAAATCCTAGACACTCCAACACCAATAACCACATACCCACTCACTGATTCTTAGGTCTACACACACATCCACTCACTCACCCGTACAGTCACTCATACTTACGGTCACTCAGTACAGGACTATCATATGCACTCATACACCTATATAGACACTCACACACCGCCACTCATCCATAGAGGTACTCACACACCTAGTCAGTCATGCAAATAATTAATCACACTCCCATTTACTCACCTATACAGTTACACACACACAAGCTCACTTACTCATACAAATACTAGCACATTCTTACGCTCTTATACAATCACTGATTCAAGCACACACTCATCCATACAACCACTCTCACAATCACACACTCTCACTTATAGCCATTTATATACTCTAACACACATATATACTGCCTTTCACATATGTAGTTACTCACACATGTACCACTGGAAGATACATTCACTCACTAACACACCCATACATACACTCACCCACCCATACAGTCCATCACAGATGCACTCTTGAAACCATGCACCCAGTGAATCACCCACTCACATATCTATGCACAGAGTCACACACACCCCACCCACACAAACACTCAGGCACCCATACAGATACTCAGAAAACCAATTAATAACTCATATAGACACTCATCTAGCTATTCACAAACCCATGCAGCCGCTTACACACCAACAGACAGACGGATACAGACATTCACACAGTTTAGTCACTAACCCATGCATTCAGTAAGATACGTTTAATCACTCACTTATAGAGTCAGTCACGCACCTACTAAATCATCCATTCAGACACTTATACACCCACTCATTCTTCAATACGCCTTTCCCTATATATATTAAACATATTTAAACTTTACAGAAACACACAGTCACTGGATGATGTCATCAGTGATGTCATCAGTGATGTCATTTGAGATGTCATCAGTGATGTCATCAGTGATGTCACTGACCATGTCATGAGTGATGTAATATGTGACGTCATCAGCAGTGCATTGCGGGGGCGCGAGTTATAGTTAGCTGAATTAACTATAACGGCGGAATTTCTCTGGTTTTGTATGAGTGAAATGTCGAACTAACTATAACGTCAATGAAACCTATGGTTTTTTCAGTGAATTTTAAAGGTTTTTTAAATGCTAATTTCTAACTATAACGTGCCTGAAACCTATGGTTTTTTCAGTGAATTTTAAAGGTTTTTTAAATGCTATTTTCTAACTATAACATGCTTGAAACCTATGGTTTTTTCAGTGAATATATATATATATAGCCCAGAACTACAACCCCCAAAATCATGGTTGAATTCAGTTATGGGTTTTAAGAAGTGCACTACTTGCAAGGCTTGCAGGCATGGCATAAACAAATCCACATATACTGTCCCGTTCCATGAAAATCCTGTGCCAATTTCAAAACTGCTCACTTGCAAAACAGAGTTTGCTGTGTATGTGCTGGAGTGTCCGTGTGGCTTGCAATATGTTGGTAGTACCAAGTTGCAGGTCCACAAGAGGATACTCCAGCACATAAGGGCAATTCGTGGGAGTGACGCCTCCTATCCGGTTGCGCGTCACTTTAAGGAATTCCACGGTAATGAGTCAGAACTATTAAAATTCTTTGTAATTGACTGCATTCCCCCATTGAGACTAGGTGGCAATCGAGAAGCTCGTCTGCGTTCTTTGGAGACCAAATATATATTAAATTTGGATTCCAAAATGCCAGGAGGGTTAAACGCCAGTGAAGATTTTTTTACATGCTTGTAGGGTAGCCATTCATGGCTTTTTTCTATAGTCTATTTCCTGCAGCCTCCTATGTATATATTTTTTAAGACAGAATAATGGTTTATTCTGTTTTTTTAATGATTTATTGCACTATTTTGTATTTTTAAGCACTAGCACTTTAATCACTTTAGTCTTGTTAGACTGGGTTAGTGGCATATGGTGCCCACTTGGGCAGAATTGTAAAAGAACACTTTATATCAAGTGAAACAATAGTGGCCATTCATGCATATTATGTGTTCCCTATATAGCTATTTTGCAGCTTTACATGGTTTATATCTATTGATGATGAAGTTTCATTAATTCATAGAATTCCTTTCTCCTGATTTGCCTGTGGTCCTGAAGCATAAATATAGGGAGGCCTTACCCATTTGGGTAGTATATATCTGTATAAGCGCTGGACACACTTACCATCTTGTATACGTGATGTTGACTTAGATAATGAGTCTCTCTCTTTTCATGTAAAAATGACAGCAATGCGACTCTTTATTCATGTTGAGCTTTTTAGATATATATATAATGTATCTGACTTCAGTAGTATTACAACTGACATATCGGTTTAGTTGTGTTTTACTTGCGAGCAATAATTGTTAATATTATGTGTTCTGTTTGTCATAACCAAGCTCAATGATGAAAGTTTTTCTTTTATGTTGGTTATCATGTGCTTTGTGCTAGCGTATCAATTTGCACCTGTCACTTTAAATTTTACTCTTCTCAAAAAAGCGTCATGTGATCAAGACCTTTCGTAGGTCGAAACGCGTCATGGCGGATTTCAAGGGCGTTTGATTAATAAATACACTGCACCTTACTTTTGGGTCTGTCTTCGTTCATCCAGCACGATTTCAGCAGCGGAGTTTGTCTCTCAAATATATATATATATATACATATATATATATATACACACAACAAAAACTGAGATATCCAAAGGAGCAACAATTCACAAAATTATTTTTTTGTTTGGTTTCTTTAAGTTGTTTTTATTCTTTCTTCAAAGAATTTGTTTATTCGCCAAGTCAATAAATCCACAACAGCCTCAAAATGCTGTAAGTAGTTAGACAAAAGCCAACACGTTTTTCGCGCTCCACTGCGCTTCTTCAGGGCTGTCATAAACATAGAACAATATAGATTAATAACTAAAAATAATCTAAAATTATAATACAAAACATAGTAATCCTATTTAATAACACACTATCGGAATTAATAACACAGTTATTATTTGATTCTTGTCAAGGCTACAAAGAGTACACAAATAATCTAAAATTATAATATAAAACATAGAAATCCTATTTAACAACACACTTATCGGAATTAATAACACAGTTATTATTTGATTCTTGTCACTGCAATAATCTGCACTTGATCCTGCCCAAATATGAAAACTCTTAAGATACAATTCCTGAATTTCTCTATGAAAAACTCTGTTACTGGTATTAGTTCTGCCACATTGGCAGTATAGTCACCCAGACCCCATTAACCCTTTCTAATACGCATCTCCTATTGTTTATTCAAATATGTATTACAGTATTGGTCCTGAACTTCTATTACCTTTAGGTTATAATCATGGAAGTTATTATTCTCTCGCTCCCTCTGCTCCAATTAATGGGTTATTTCGCTTCATCAGTTTCTATTATCTGTGGTACATAGAGGGAAAATCTTGATGTATCTAAACCTCCACATGAAATTAATGGTTACTCTATTGTATTGAAAAAATAGTTACTCTCACCTCCATCATTTATTAATCGCATGTAGAATATCTTCTTTTAAGTCCCCTCCAATTTTATAGTCTGTTGCACTTCTGATCCCCCTTGATACGGGTCTATAACATGAAAACATTACTCATGACTAATCTGCGCTGCATAACCAGGATGCACAAATCATTAACTTCCACTAACACATCCCCTTAATTTAAACACTATTGTTCTGTTCACCCCATCAGCCTCAGTAACATAGCACCCTTTAACTACCAACAATTCCATCCCTTCCCGGGATAAGCTACTGATCATACGAGCTCATCTATGACTGGCTGGATACCTCCCAATCCGTCACCTTCAATTCATTCATGCTAACTGAGCTCTCTCCCTTTCGTCTTTAAATACCTTAGCTGTACTGATTACAAACACCTGAAGTGGCGCAAATTTTTTTTGTTTTTAGATTCATTTAATGGGCGAGCAAAAAGTACCTAATCTTTCTACAATAAACTGCGTACCTCTTCGTGTCAAACACAAAATTCACCATTACTCAAAAGAAATACTATCAGAAAAACAGCTATCTACAATAATCACAAATTTATTTTATTTTTAAGTCAAAGCATCAA
The DNA here is from genome assembly GCA_963921515.1 of Calotriton arnoldi. Lineage (NCBI taxonomy): Eukaryota > Metazoa > Chordata > Amphibia > Caudata > Salamandridae > Calotriton > Calotriton arnoldi. Next base: position 5,274,982 of record CAWUFW010000202.1, on the reverse strand, counting down.
ACCGTCATAAATACCAACATTAAATACTCTTATTGTCGAAATACTTCAATCAACCACAAAAAAAAACATTTTAAATGGATCATGCGAAAGTAATGGTACAAAACTCCGCTGCATGAATGTGATTGTAGTGGTGAGCATTCGAGAATCTTTAAGAATTAATGGACGAGGAGAAGTGATTAGGAATTATAGGAATCCACCAGAGACTAATTTTATTTTATAATGGAATTTAATGACTCTAGAATATAATACAACCATGAAATTTGTTTATTACGGTTAATTAAGAACAGGGAGCTATGGCACACAACATCGAGGGAGACTAACCTAAAGATGGAGGACATAGGTTTGAATACCGACCAGACCCCAGGGGGTAATCCCGCATTTAAAATGTTTGTTTTTTGTGGTTGATTGATGTATTTCAACAATAAGAGTATTTAATGTTGGTATTCATGACGGTTCAGTGTGAAATTTTGTATGAGGCTCTAAAACTTAAGTAGCAATCATGTTTCAATTCGCTTAGTTGATTGATTATCAGCAAATTTTCAGGTAAGGAGAATGAGTACTTTGCGTTTTCTAAATGCTACATGATTGGGGAACATAAGGACGTTGTAATAGGAGAGGTAATTATGAACATGGTGAAATAACTATTCATGATTTTCTGCAGAAATGTTAACGTGAAGGAGCGTTAGCACTTAGGTGTCGATTCCGATTTCGGCCGGAAAACGTACTACCCGACACGGACCCGTCATTTTTTCTGACCGAACCACACACACGCCTTACAAATAGCTGAGTACGATGCAAAGCTTGAAATTTACGACCGACTCGTCCGGAAAATATATTATACGTCCGAGTCAGCAGGAAAGGAGCAGGACGCGATAGACTCGTACGCGCAAGATTCGAGATAGCCAAGCGTCAACCTACAGACACGTATGCAAACGACTCCATGTAGCCAAGCATCAACATGACCCGACAGACTCGGACGTGAACGATGCCACATAGCCAAGCATCAACACGAGCCGACAGACTCGGACGCGAACGATGCCACATAGCCAAGCATCAACACGACCCAACAGACTCGGATGCGAACGATGCCACATAGCCAAGCATTAACATGGCCCGACAGACTCGAACGCGAACGATACCACAAAGCCAAGCATTAACACGACCCGACAGACTCGGACGCCAACGATGCCACATAGCCAAGCATCAACACGAGCCGACAGACTCGGATGCCAACGATGCCACATAGCCAAGCATCAACACGACCCGACAGACTCGGACGCCAACGATGCCACATAGCCAAGCATCAACACGACCCGACAGACTCGGACGCCAAAGATGCCACATAGCCAAGCATCAACATGACCCGACAGACTCGGACGCCAAAGATGCCACATATAGCCAAGCATCAACACGACACAACAGACTCGGACGCCAACGATGCCACATAGCCAAGCATCAACACGACCCGACAGACTCGGACGCCAACGATGCCACATAGCCAAGCATCAACACGACCCGACAGACTCGGACGCCAAAGATGCCACATAGCCAAGCATCAACACAACCCGACAGACTCGGACGCCAACGATGCCACACAGCCAAGCATCAACACGACCCGACAGACTCGGACGCCAAAGATGCCACATAGCCAAGCATCAACACGACCCGACAGACTCGGACACCAACGATGCCACATAGCCAAGCATCAACACGACCCGACAGACTCGGACGCCAACGATGCCACATAGCCAAGCATCAACACGACCCGACAGTCTCGGACGCCAACGATGCCACATAGCCCAGTATGAATGGAACAGACTTGTCCAAAACAAATTACACAATAACAAGCATCAAGTGCTGTCAAAACGACTTATAAAATGAGAAGAAAATATAACAATGGAAACAGATAGAAGACTACCAAAAAACGCATTGTCATCTCCAAACAAACACATTTTCAAATAAGAAGACACACCCACAACACAAACTATATAAAGGGAGCCAAAAGTTCCCAACACCATTTGCTACTTCGACAGACATGCAAGCACACCACACAACTAGACAGACAACTCATCTAGCTACCACAAACACACACATCTCATCCACCAAACAACATCCACACAACTAGCACCAAAGAAACACACCTCCACTCACACACACTCACCCTCACCGTCACACACACACACATCTCCACCAACACCCATCACCATGCCCCCAAAGAAGAATCCACAGTTCTTAGCTGCTGAGTTGGAAGTGATGATAGATGAAATCATCCGAGTTGAGCCCCAGTTATTTGGCAGCTTGGCCCAACAGACCTCCCAGTCCCAGAGAACCAAGATGTGGGAGAGGATTGTCAACAAGGTGAATGCCCATTCACCTACCCTGCGCACAAAGGAGGATATCCGGAACCGGTATTATGACGTTCGCAGGAGGGTAAAGAGGCTCATTGCCAGAGAACATGCCCTGAGCACCAAGACTGGCGGTGGACGTCATAAACCGGTGCATTTTACCACCTGGGAGGTGAAGGTGCGGGACCTCCTCCCACAGGAGGCCATAACTGGACTAGCTGGAATCCCTGAACCTGGTGAGTACATGTACAAATAGTCTAAATTCACCCCAAATAAACAGCCACAGACACCACAGCAACACATCTTGAATGTAACTTTGTACACACTGTCATGGAACACTGGAACATGCTGGCCCATTTGTCCTGGGTGGGAGGAGGAGTGGAAGCAATGACTACTGCCACCAGCACACACTAGTCCCCCCCCAGTCCCACAAGAACACACATGTCACTATGCAGTCCCTGAGAGTGAATGCAAATGCCCTGTCTAGATGGCTGACACTGGCCACGGTGTGGGGAACACAAGGCCATGTAGGCAGTCCTGTACAGCATGACTGCAGGCACCACTGTCAGACATATTGAATGTAACTTTGTACACACTGTCATGGAACCCTGGAACATGCTGGCCCATTTGTCCTGGGTGGGAGGAGGAATGGAAGCAATGACTACTGCCACCAGCACACACTAGTCCCCCCCAGTCCCACAAGAACACACCTGTCACTATGCAGTCCCTGAGAGTGAATGCAAATGCCCTGTCAAGATGGCTGACACTGGCCACGGTGTGGGGAACACAAGGCCCTGTAGGCAGTCCTGTACAGCATGACTGCAGGCACCACTGTCAGACATCTTGAATGTAACTTTGTACACACTGTCATGGAAGCCTGGAACATGCTGGCCCATTTGTCCTGGGTGGGAGGAGGAGTGGAAGCAATGACTACTGCCACCAACACACACTAGTCCCCCCCCAGTCCCACAAGAACACACCTGTCACTATGCAGTCCCTGAGAATGAATGCAAATGCCCTGTCAAGATGGCTGACACTGGCCACGGTGTGGGGAACACAAGGCCCTGTAGGCAGTCCTGTACAGCATGACTGCAGGCACCACTGTCAGACATCTTGAATGTAACTTTGTACACACTGTCATGGAACCCTGGAACATGCTGGCCCATTTGTCCTGGGTGGGAGGAGGAGTGGAAGCAATGACTACTGCCACCAGCACACACTAGTACCCCCCAGTCCCACAAGAACACACCTGTCACTATGCAGTCCCTGAGAGTGAATGCAAATGCCCTGTCAAGATGGCTACACAGGGCCATCCTGTACGAAATCTGGAAATATCTACTGCCAGTACTTGGCCTACTCACACAACTACAGACAATAACCTTAACTGCACATTACACACACCGACAGGTATAGATCAGTCACATGTGCTTTCAATGTGCATGCTACAAATGTGTGTGGAGGACAGGACACACTCTAATTAGCTGTCACACCACATAACACAAAACACACACAGATAAACACATATCCGGGACAATGCCCACGGACAGTAGATGTGAGATGTAATGCAAGACGGCTGACACTCTTGCGTTGTGTCATGTGCACAAGCCATTGTTGTGTGTAGCATTGTAATTCAACATCATTCAGCGGTCTCAGCATCCTTCAAAACTACCACCCTCACTGTCATTGCTCCTCTGACAATGATGAGTAAGCTGGTCTGTTAGCCATTGGAAAGTGGGGTAGAAGTCAACACAGCCTAACTCAAGCATTAAACACACTGTACCTCACAGCTCTGACCATGAAAAGGCAAAAGACCATCCCTGGGAAAGATCTCTCTGTCCATGGAGAACAAGTAGAATGTACATGAAGTGATCATGTGCAAAAGTATGCAGCAACAAAATGAACCACATCAAGATATACACATGTGTGCAAAGTGATGAAAAATATCAACACAAATATGACTACTCACATTGCATACGTTCACAAACAATGCAAAAACTACACACGCATAACAACAACCATGTAGGGACATAGCAGAACAGCACAATGCGAAACATTACACAAACTTGCTGTAGGCTCTGCGCAGGAGTACAAACTCATACTATTCACCATTACAAGTCCAGTGTGGGCAACATTAGGGAATGTCAGATCATACTATTATCGCATAATACAACTACTCATGTCAGTTACTCCCCTACTGCATGCCAATGTAATGAGCTGTATTTCAAGGACTGCCATGTAACAATGCATTTGTCAGAAGAAACGTGTTGCTATTGCATACGAGGTTACACATGTGATGTCATTGATTGTAAACATCAACACATACATCCAAGCAAAATCATCTAATGATGACACATATTCAGGAGAGTGAGTTTGCATGTCACCCCAGCAATGTAACTGTGAGAAACTCCACAAAGGCAAGCACAGATGCACAATTCCTGCCAAACGTAAGATTAGTTACAGTATGTATGTCATAGTGAAAACACTGATGTGTGAAATAACAACACACCTCGCTCATGCACAGTGTGACACTTGCCCAAATATTAATACGAACAGTCAAGGATAACAATACATGCACATTGATGCACAGAGCTGGACATGCTCAGTAAAGCCCATGTCTCCAAAATAACAATGTCCGATTACAAAAAAGCTCAGTGTCTGTGACGATTGATGAGTATAAATAAGAAGGAAACGCAACATTATCCACAACATCTTCACATTTGGCTGTGCATGACAACATAACATCTGATAATACACAACTAACATTGTGTCTCTCTACTACCCACAGGCACTCCAGAACAGAGGGCATCATCTGGAGAAGATTCAGAGTCTACCAGCAGCTCCAGCACAACGTCGGACACTGACACCTCCAGTGTGGATGACTCTCACACCTCCTCGGGCGATGGGAACCAACCTGGCACCTCCGGTGTGGGTCAGCATGCGGCACCAGTATGATCAGCAGCCCCAGCGACCACTCCTGCAACGTCCATTAACATCCAGACGCCCCGGATCCCCACGGACACACCCAGACAACAAAACCCTGGGAGCACAGCAAGACAGCCCAATCTGGATTTGGCAGGACATACCAGCCCTGTCAACAATGAAGGTGGACAGGAGCTGTCAGTGCGTGCTACGCCAGGCAATCTCTGTGCGGGTAGGGAAAGGAGTGGTGTGAGGGTGCATGGTGGGAGGACACTTCCCACAGCTGGTGTTGGACAACAAGCTGACCCCGAGTTACAACGCATTTTCGATGTATATCGCGAATGCACTGGAGACTTTGGCCAGGTTGTCGGGATCCTCAGGGACATAAAACATCAGCAGGCTGCACATTTCGACAGGATGGACAACCATATGGACCGTGTGGACCAACACATGGACCGTATGGACCAACACATGGACCGTATGGAGTCCAACTGGTCGAAAATAGACAATCTCACTGCGGTGCATAGGGACATTCTTACATGCCTACGCCAGATAACCACAAACATTACCCCACCTCCCCGTGTGCACTCCACACCTGTTGCAACTGCCACAGGGAGGGATGAGGAGTCTGGCGTAGAGTCCCCTCCGCTGCAGCAGCCTGATACTGAGGGTCCCCCCCAAAAAAAGAAGAGGAGGGGCCGTCCAAGGAAGGATGGCAAGTGAGAGACTGATGGACATGCATCCCCCCCAGGAACCAAAGAAATGCTCTGGATATCCTCCATTGTGTGCAAATCATTCACTTTGTTGACAGTCCGTGGACTCTCCCACATGTGATGGAGCATGTAAGTTGGACTAAATGCCAAATGGACTGTGGATTCCGCTCAGAAGGATTTTCATCTGACAACACTTCCAACTCCTCTATGAACTGTGGATAATAAATTTGGGAATGCAATCACCTTTACCTGTTAGATTTTTTCACATGCACATTAATAAATTCATATACACACAATCCCTGTGTCATCTGTGAATTGTACACTGTACCCACTTATTAGCTCATGGTCTGTATCACCTGGCACTGTCTCATACTGAGGTGTATGAGTTCTGTGGTAGTGATTCTTCTCATACAGAAGTATGCACGGCAAAATAGGCCGTTGTGGAAGGATGGCTGGACATTAGTTGCACATCAGAACACACAATCCAATGACCCACTACCTCTGGTGTCTCATCATCTCAACAAAATATATGCAGAAGACACCCAATGATTCTACCACCCAGTAGCCAGCACCAACAACATCTCCGAAGCAAGGTAGCATTGCACACATTCATGCTCACTCACCCATGCTTGTCCACCAAATCATGAATCCGAGTGTGTGTAATGTTCAATAATTCACGTATGAGAAGAAACAATCTCTGACTGTTGTCCTACAATGCAGCATACGAGCTAGCCCCAGCAGCAGTAAACATGATTCTCAAACAACATACAATTCCATAATCAAACATAATACTACAGGTGAAATGTGTTTACAACCTCAGTGTGGAAAGCACCACCCTCCCTGTGATGGTGACAGATTCTTCAAACCATTGAAGAACTCTGTAGCAATATGGGTCAACCGCTCACCTCAGACAGTAGGAGTACTGGTCACAGCATATGCACAGCAAGGCGCTGGTGCGTATATGTAGATCTTCCATCTGTGTAGATTATTGCCCTGTGCGTCAATGTAATGCAAGTATTCCACTTATGTGTAACAAAGTGTAGCAGTTCATGGCGAAACTATCCGTGCTGACTAGTTCTACCATTACAAAGAGTCCTGTTTTTCTACCTTGTGGTGCAGCGCTTCAACAGCACCAAAATGATCTCATGTGGACTCAAAGGTATCTTGCACAACAATAACAGAAAGAATGTGTGCTAAAATGTCACACACAAAGCTGTTATGTCAGCTTGGCTCTGTTAACTTTAGCATGATACAGCATGATCCTAGGGACCAGCTTACAATTCATCTACCGCCTCATGAAGGAAATGTCACATGACACATACCAGACATAGCCACGCAAGGTCAGCACAACACACATAGCACATGCAACATTACACATTGCACACACTGTTGTCAAATAAAAAACATTGAACCGCACAAACAAAGACCATTGTCTAATGAAATGAACACCATGGCAGAAAAACATGATATGAACGCTTGTAGCATGTTTTTGCTACGGAGAAGGCAAACATCAATGTGTGTAACAGGTTTATTACACAGGCAGAAGCTCTGCTCAACACAAAAGCAAACTGATTACAGTTCCAAGTATCCAAATAAACCAAAAATAAGACAAATCTGACCAAATAGATTGGCTGTCAGAGAGTACTGGTCCAAATTGAAAATCCATTATGGAACAGCGTTGTGTGTACCCACACAACAGCCAAAGGAGCCTTTGAAGGAGAGACATAGTACAGTCTTAAATACAACTTGCTATGATGACATATCCAATCATTGACTCACTATTGTCCATTGTAAATTCTGACCAATTGCTAGGAGTGAATACAACAATGTAGTGGAGACCATCATAACTTAACATACACTGTACAACGGCAATAAGCCTGTAAATTAGCAGACCCACACACATATCACAACATATTGTCCTACATACACACATCACGCTTAGGAAAGGCATCATCAGACATATATGCATACTTACACTCAAGTAAAGAAGTTGTCAATGAGCTGTCTCCTGACATCCACCTCCTCTTCCTCCTCCTCCTCACTGGCAACATTCCCCAGGCCTGGATCCTCCCATGAGGGAGGACGTTGGTCCCTGTCATCCTGAATGAGCGGTAGCTTATTCCTCACAGCCTTGTTGTGAAGCATGCAGCACACTATAATGATTTTGCACACCTTCTCTGGGGAATATTGAAGGGCACCTCCTGTCCGGTCAAGGCAGCGGAATCTGGTCTTCAGCAGCCCAAATGTGCGCTCAATCACACACCTGGTCCGCCCATGTGCCCCGTTGTAACGGACATCAGCAGGTGTGACCGGGTTCCTCAGTGGTGTCAGCAACCAGGGCATGTTTGGGTATCCAGAGTCTCCTAAAATTATCAAATATGAAGGATCAGTTGAGCAACAACAGGGTACAACATGACAGACAATGATCACACAACTGACACTGACAACTTGACTCACCAACAAGCCAGGCACGCTCATTCATGAACTGGGACATCAGCTGGGGGATCCGACTCATCCTCATTATGTATGCGTCGTGGGCAGATCCCGGGAAACGCACACATGCATGGGAGATGATCTGGTCCGCCAGACATACCACAAGGGCATTGATTGAATGAAAGTGTTTACGATTCCTGTAAAAAAAAAAAAAAATGTAAATCCGTATTTGTAAAGCGCAAACTACTCACCCTTACAGGTCTCAAGGCGCTGGGGGCCGTCGTGGAAATTAAGTGAGCTATTGCCCAGAGCCACAAGGTGCTGAGCTGAGCTGCCGCAGCCGGGGATCAAACCGTGAGACCTGTGCTCCGAAGTCAGCTGCCCTGGCCGCTGCACCACACCTCTTCCATCCTGTAAACCTGTTCATGGGCTTGTGGTGCAATCAAACCCACATGTGTCCCATCAATTGATCCAATCACATGTGGCATGTGTCCCAGGGCATAAAAGTCATCCTTAATGGCACGGAACTGCGGCGGGGTGGGAAAATGTATGTACAGGTCGAAGAACCTCAACATGGCCTCACACACATCCCAGAGCACTCGACTGAACATCGTCTGGGACATCCCACCAGCATCAGACACAGTAAACTGGAACGAACCTGTGGCAAAAAATTTAGTGCCGCCATCACCTTCACCTTGGGGGTCAGGGCAAAGGGATATGTGCATCCAGGTAGCAAGTGTGGTGACATCTGGTCTGTCAATTCCGAAATTAATGCCCTTGTGAACCTGTATTTCCTCATGCACTCACGCTCCACCATGGTTTCAAGATCCGGGAAGGGTCTGTGGACATTTGGTGCCCTGAGGAACACATGACAAAGTATGTACACATATTACTATATGAATTAAACTTCAAGTAATACAGTATCAACAGATTGCGTGGCACTTACAATGATGACACAGTGAATTCAGATGTCTGAGGTTGACCTAATCCAGAAATTACAGCAATGTGAGCATGAACATACACACAATTATTTTGTGTATTACCAAATAATCCTGTGTAGTACTGTGACTACTCACTGTTCTCTGACACTCTCCATGTGATCAATTGTAACATGCACAACACACACACAATTAAGTATCAGCCATAGATTCTTAGGTCAAATAGCACATGCATTGAATGTACACAGACATGGACAAGGTATTACAACCTAGCAACAACACTACATACAGACAGCTTGTCACCATGCACAACACTGTCATGGTCTGGACATTGTCATGATGTGATGTATGACCTACACAACACAATGATCCCCTGCGACAGTGGCCAAGCATAGGAGGATGATCTGTGAAGTGGTCACTCACACTAGTCATGTCCCTCACAGACACTGCTCTAGTTGCACTGTAAGCTAGGATCATAATGTGAGTAGTCTTGTCTATTGTATCTGTCCCATTTGACATGTGCAGAGCTCCATCCACACAGGGCATACAGCATGCCATTATTCATACATACATTGTCTGAGTTGATGAGTGGGCATTGCATGCACGCGTCTGCCACCTCCTGACCAAGCCGGACTGACAGATTGCATGCTTGATTCAATGCTGTTTGACGCGGGTGAGTTTTCAATACACGCGTCTGCCACATCCTGACCGAGCCGGACTGACAGATTGCATGCTTGATTCAATGCTGTTCGACGCGGGTGAGTTTTCAAAACACGCGTCTGCCACATCCTGACCGAGCCGGACTGACAGATTGCATACTTGATTCAATGCTGTTCGAAGCGGGTGAGTTTTCAAAACACGCGTCTGCCACATCCTGACTGAGCCGGACTGACAGATTGCATGCTTGATTCAATGCTGTTCGACGCGGGTGAGTTTACAATACACGCGTCTGCCACATCCTGACCGAGCCGGACTGACAGATTGCATGCTTGATTCAATGCTGTTCGACGCGGGTGAGTTTACAATACACGTGTCTGCCACATCCTGACCGAGCCGGACGCACTGGTTGCCTGTTGGTCGTCATGGTGACAGACGCGCATTTTGCATCGTGCACGATTCGCGTACGGTACGATTCGGTTTACTCTTACAACAAATGTATCAAAATCTAAACTGTCATGATGCAGGTATTTTGAAAGTTGCGGTAGGCGTGTTCGATGCGTCCTATCTCATGGACTGGACTGATTCATAGGATGCGAACGATTCGGACCTATCGCTTTGTACGCATGGGACCGATTCTGCCTCTGCAGCACAAATATAAGGCTGTGTCTTGCCCTGAGAGCTCACTTGCCTGCAATGAATGCTCCATATAGACATCTCTGCTACCACTGCTGCTGTCTCTGTATCCTCCTACTCCAAGGATGGCACGTACTGTGGAGAGGGCCCAGCCTTCACAGAGGAGGAAAACCAGGCCCTGCTGGACAGCCTCCTACCACAGTACAGCAAGCTGTATGGGAAACCAGGGGAGCAGGTGAGTGTGCAGTCCACATCCTCTCTAATTGTGCATCTTGTCTGACTAGCACTAATGGCATTGTGTGAAGCATTGGCTAGCATGTTCACTCAGTAGTTGTCACACCCAAAGTGTGCATGTACCTGCACTGAACAGGTACTGTGCTGTGAGAGTGCATTTAGAGACGGTCATACTACCCAGGCAATGTTTCCATGTTGGTGATGCAGGACAAGTGTCCGTCCACATAGTTGCACTACCTGTGTACATCAGATGCCCTTGTGAAAAGCACATGTTTATCCAACTGTGTGATGCACAAACATGTTGTATGTGTGTTAATGGCCCTTTAACTTTGTCATCCTCAGAGGTTGATGCCCATCAGAAACAGGAGATCTGGCTGACCATTGCCAGGGCAGTTAGATCTGTGGGGGTCCACAGGCGTCGCATCCGCAGCTGCCAGAAGAGGTGGCAGGACCTACGTGGCTGGAGCAGACGCATTGCTAGAGTCCTGCTGAAGCTGTCGCCTCCTCGCAGTAGGGGCGGACACCGGACCCTGACCCCCCACATGTGCCGGATTCTGCCAGTGGTCTTCCCTGACCTGGATGGGCTGTTAAAGGCCAGACAGCAGCAAGGAGGGGGTAAGTGCATGCCTTGTCTGTGAACTGTGTCTAACAGGATCTTTGCATTCCTTCAGCCTGGTTACGCTACCAGAGTGTGTCTGTCTGCTTGAACTAGAATCATGTCCATTATTTCTGTAATGGCCCATCCTCATCTGATACACAGGTGTGTCCCTTTCAGTCAGTGACATGTCTCACGGGGGGCCTGCTGTTGTCCAAGGTTGATGTGGGGGACCGCATCTGCTACCAGCAGTATGTATTAGCCTTCATGAGTGGGGAATTTATTGACATGTATCTGCACATTGACAGATATGTGACATGCACTCTGTGTGGGCCATACATACGTGTCCTAGTTGATGCTCTGCCTCGCCATATGTGTCTGGGGTGTTTCCCACACACACATGCGGCTAGTGTAAAACCAAGCTGCGAGACTAATTCACAACAACCAAGATGGCAATCTGCCAGAACTTTATTATCAAAACTTCACTGGCTCCCAATCGCCCAACGTGCAGCATTTAAGATGGGGTTCCTAATCTTTAAGGCCCTTCATTGTAGAAGCCCTAAATTCATCAGCTGCATGATATCGAGGCATGTCCCCCCCGCAACCTGCATTCAGCACACCTCCAGCTGCTAACTACCCCTACTTTTAAGCTCAAACGCCAGGGAGGGTGTAGGTTCTCCTATCTGGCCCCTAAATTTTGGAACTCCCTACCACTAGTGATCCGATCCTGCAACAACCTCTTGGGGTTTAGAAAAATGCTCAAGACATGGCTGTTTGAGCAGGCTCATGCGTAATCCGTCTCTGCCTTGACACTGCCCAAAGTAAAGCGCCAAGAAACCTCTCGGTGAACGTGCGCTATAGAAATATTTACTAACATAACATGTGTGACAATGTTGTGATCTCTGAAGTATGTCCATCATGTGTGTCACACATGCATGGACACATGCCTACTGTTCGGGCTAATCCCATGTTGCACATGGACCAGGTCAGGTATGTCTACTCCGGACATGGTGTACACTCAGTTCTCCTAATCATGTGTGTCAAAGTAAATTAAATGCATTGTGCAATGTGCAATCATGTGTTAGCCTCTGTCTCATTGTGGAGTGAGCTAGCTTTTTAGACTCCTGGGGTGTCAATTCTTTCTGGGTGGTCAGACAGCTGACATGTGGCTGTTGGATCTTCACGATGGGGTCAAACATCGGTGTGTAATCACTTGACTGTGCCTGATGGTGTATCCAAAATTTAAGTGCAGGCAGCCATACTTCATTGTCATCAGACTGTGATGTGATCATGTTGCCAGACTTGTGCTTGCTGTCACTCTACTGTGGCATATGTTGGACGTGGGGTCATCATTTGCCTTAACATGTGGGTAGCAGTGGGGCAACATGTGCACATGACAGATGCAGGGCTTATATTCCCCACAACTACATGATTGAGATACAGTGCAGACTGTTGGTTTAGTGATGCACTGCCCCAGTGACAGAAGGCATCAATGACTGATTACCCAGACTGCCCTGTGGCATGTTGTTTCATTTGCTATAGTGTATCCTGCAGTGATGGAAGTTGTCCTGCATGCACTCAATTATGGCATCGTCCAGCAAGACATGAGCACATCATGGTGTGTGGTGAAGGGAGCATATCCATATTACTGACAATTACTTTGGCCATCCCTTTACCTGACACATGTACAAACTCAGTGGCAGGAGATGGTATATGTGTGTACTGACACATTTCCATCACAAATCCTGCAGTTCAGGCAACTGACTATGTGGTGCATGTGTGCACAAATGAGTAGTGTCTGGCCACATGCACCAGACTGATGTCTCCATCGACATGTAGGATGTGAGGGGCATGGTTTTCTGGCAGACTGACATGTGTGTTTTACAAATATGTGTCTGCACTTAAGAGTATTTACTGCAAATGATGCACAAACGTGCGCTGTCATGTGCTGTTCTGACTGTGATGTGTGATGTCTATACAGGTGACTGATGTTTCTCTGTTTGCCCTGTTGATTTGCAGTTACATCTACGGACACTGGAGGAGACAGCTCCATGGACCATGAGGAGCCAGAGCGCCAGACAGTGTCCGCTGCGGAGGATTCGGAGGGACCCAGTGGAACAGAGGGTGAGGGGGGCCACACTGAGGAGACCTCGGCTACGTCCACCTCGGCTGAGGAACACGCCAGCTTCAGTGATGACTCCCTTGTGGAGGCGGGTGCCAGCAGCCCCCAGACAACACCTAGCAGGTCTGGCCCCGCCACCACCACCATCTCCACCCTCCCTTCTGCTCCCATTCCAGATGTCCGTGGAGGCTCCTGTGTAAGGGAGCATGTCTCCTTCGTGCCAGGCACCGCACCACCTGCCCCTGTCTCCCCTGCTGCCCTGAGTGTGGAGTCTGTGGACTTACTGAAGCAGCTCCATGTAGGTCAGACAGCGATGCTGAGTGTCCTCCATGCCCACACCAATCTGTTGACACAACTGGTGTCCTTCATGGAGGGCATCTCATCAAACATGTCTGCCCTGATTGTATGACTAAACAACTACTGCCTAAACCACGACTTCCTAAACCACGAAAGCTAAACAACGTACAATCCTTAACCACTAGTTTTTTTACAACGACTTCCCAAACAACGAAAATACTTTAAATTCCCCATTACTAATTGACGCCAGTATGTTCTCTTCAATAAACATGTTCAAGCTGTGCCCATCAGCGAGCACAATCAAGCAGAGTGAGATGAAAGGCTGTGCTTATCTTCTTACGCACCTAACAAGTGTCGAACAAAAACACGTCAAGCTGTGCCCCTCTGCGCAAACACAATCAAGGACAGTAGACTCTTAAGGCTGAAATAAATTGAAACCAGGACCAAAGCCAAACCACTTCTTTTTTACACTGACTTACTAAACCACTCAAATTAATTAATTGCCATGTTACTCGAATCTACCACTACGTTCAAATCTACACTAGATTGAAACTTGATAAAAATGTATTTAAATTAAACAACACTTCTTATTTTTACTATTTTTATTAAATAAACTTTCTATTTACAATCTTTTATTCATTTTTTTTAAAATACACACGAACTTACAAAGATACAGTAATGTACGGCAAAAAACTATAAAATATAATTCCAACATCTTTTTTCTCACACAAAATAAAATTATTAAAACATATTTTCATTTTTTTAAAGAATTGACTCATATAAAACATTTAATTAACGTCCATCCACCCTTTTGTGACCATTTCATCTGTGAAAACCAGATAGGAACAGTCGCATCGAGCACAGTTCTAATTCGTATTATTCAAAAACAAACCTACAGTGCCATCTACTGGCCTAACATTTTAAATTGGTTACAGGACTACGTAGTTCAGGACTTCGTGGTTCAGGACTTCGTGGTTACAGGACTTCGTGGTTACAGGACTTCGTTGTATGTGATTCTTCGTTGTTCACACTTCGTTGTTCAGGTAAGTCATTGTTCACACTTCGTTGTTTAGGATGTTTCCCGTCTGCCCTACATCGGACCATTCAGGCCATGGCCTCCACACAGACGGCAGCAGTGTCCCTCCTCCAACAGGCCCTCACCCCTGCTACCTCTGCCACATCCACAGTCACCACTCCCCTGCCTGTCCAACAGACACACCCGCACATGCACGCACCACATCAGGCAATGGCAGCACACAGACACGCAAGCCAAAGTCTAGATCCACAGGCACGCACACTCCGGGGACTGATGGCATTCACACAGGGGATGGGTCACAGACACACATACAGGCATCCACAAGCACTCCGCATTCCTCAGATGCCTCTCCCTCCAAAACACCTTCCCTTGCCTCACCTACTGCCCTCACTTCCAAGCAGCTCTTCCTCTGTGACCTTGGCCTCTTCCCCACAGACCCATCTGCTCCAACTTACAAGGGGAAGAGGAAGTCACCACGCACAGAGGGGAGTTCCCCTGCAAAACGGACACCCTCCCCCAGGCGCATGGACACTGAGGCCCCCACCCGCAAGTCTCCCTGGACCAGGAAGGGTAAGACACCACCAAAAGCACAGGTTTCCACCTCACACGCTCCAGTCTGCAGCCCCCCAGACACCAATACACAGGTCCTACAGCCATTCCCTGCACCAGGTTCACCCACACACCCATACGGCATACCCAAGAAGCTTGGGCCCTCCCCCCCTTCCACATGCACTTCCACCCCCGCCTCACATGCTCAGCCTGTTCCTGCCACTGGTGTGGAGACCGTGTCTCCCCCCTCTGTCCTGCCCACCTCATCTGAACCCCATTTCACTCCTCTTGATGTTGGCACTGCAGTAGGAGGAACATCCCACCCGTCTGATTTGGGCACTGCAGTTGAGAGCCCGTCCACCACATCTGTCCCGCACACTGCAGTGGTGCAGGTAAACCCCACATCTGACTTGTGCCCAGCAGTGGTGACGGGCCCACTGTGTCAGACCCCTCCACTGCAGTTGCTGGCGTCACTCCTGCACACACCACACCTCCCCTGCCCCATTCTCCTGTCCTCTGATCCTATCCCTGCAGTGCCTGGCCTGCCACTATGTATGCCCCTCCAAGGGGTGAGATGTCCCTCATCCATAGCAGTGCAGGCAATAAATGGATGACAAGCTTTCACATGTTACCCTGGTTGGACTCTTTGATGGACTGGCCATTGGCCTTTTTGCATCGTGGCATGAACATTCAAATATATTTTTTGCTGAATAAACCCATTTTTGTTATCCAGTGGTGTTGCATATTATGTACATGATGTTGATGATGTGTATAATGAACTTGCTATTGTAATGGTGTCTGTGTTTGTGCTACGGCACCACTGCACTGTTATGTCTTTTCCTGGCCATCGGCAGTATGTTTTTGGGAGGTTTTACCCTAGTGTCCCCGTGTCTCCTGGCTCATCAGCCTGCACATTCATCATGTTTGGTATCTCCCATTGCTGACATGGTATGGGACTTGTTCACCTAACATCTACAGTCTCCACAGGATTCCTTAGGGTGTGTGTCTGTTGGTGTTGATATGTGTGTGTATTCCTCATGGTGCTCACTTTGCACATTGTCTAACTGTTCACTGGAGTCATTGTCAAGGGTCATGGCCATTGCTGGTCTGCACATGGCAGAGGGTGTTCTTGTGATACACGGCAATATTTGCAAAACCAAATCTAGGTTTGTATGTGACACAACCACTACATTGCCACAATATTGCTTGTGCAATTTGGACACGGACTCATGCATGCTGTTTTGAAGATGCTGCTATTTTCATGTACACAATGACCTTTTGGTCACTGTGGTGATGGGGGGTTTATGTCCCATTACCACAATGATCATTTGATGCTGGATTGGTGTACCCCACAATCACCTTTTGGTCACTGTAGTGATGGGGGTTTAGACCCCATTACCACAATGATCAGTAGATGCTGGAATTCTGATGCACACAATCAGCTTTTGGTCACTGTGGTGATGGGGGGTTTAGGCCCCATTACCACAATGGACAGTAGATGCAGGAATTTTCAACACCACAATCACCTTTTGGTCACTGTAGTGATGGTGGGTTTAGACCCCATTACCACAATGATCAGTAGATGCAGGAATTCTGATGCACACAACCAGCTTTTGGTCACTGTGGTGATGGGGGGTTTAGACCCCATTACCACAATGGACAGTAGATGCAGGAATTTTCATCACCACAATCACCTTTTGGTCACTGTAGTGATGGGGGGTTTAGACCCCATTACCACAATGATCAGTAGATGCAGGAATTCTGATGCACACAATCACCTTTTGGTCACTGTAGTGATGGGGGGTTTAGACCCCATTACCACAATGATCAGTAGATGCAGGAATTCTGATGCACACAATCAGATTTTGGTCACTGTGGTGATGGTGGGTTGAGACCCCATTAACACAGTGATCAGGTGCAGCAGGATATTAGTGACACACATTAAAATTTTGTGCACACATGTGTTGTGAGTCACATTGTATGTCCACTGCCACAATCTGTGTTGTGAGCATTTTTCACATACAAACATGCAATGTTGCAAAGATGGTAGAGGGGGTGGTTTGCTTAGTCTCCCTATGTGTGTGTATCCTGGTGTTGATGGGCATTCTGCCCCCTATGAGTGGGGATGGTTATTCTGATAGGCATCTACCCCCTATGGGGTGGACATTACTGTGAGTGTTAGGCATCCACGCCCCTATGGGTGGGATATGCTGTGAGTGATAGGCATCCACCCCCCTATGGGGTGGACAATACTGTGAGTGATAGGCATCTACCCCCCTATGGGGTGTACAATAATGGGAGTGATAGGCATCCACCCCCCTATGGGTGGGATATGCTGTGAGTGATAGGCATCCACCCCCCTATGGGGTGGACAATACTGTGAGTGATAGGCATCCACCCCCCTATGGGGTGGACATTGCTGTGAGTGATAGGCATCCACCCCCCTATGGGTGGAATATGCTGGGAGTGATAGGCATCCACCCCCCTATGGGGTGGACAATACTGTGAGTGATAGGCATCCACCCCCCTATGGGGTGGACAATACTGTGAGTGATAGGCATCCACCCCCTATGGGGTGGACATTGCTGTGAGTGATAGGCATCCACCTCCCTATGGGTGGGATATGCTGGAAGTGATAGGCATCCACCCCCTATGGGGTGGACAATACCTGTGAGTGATAGGCATCCACCCCCCTATGGGTGGGATATGCTATTTGGGATAGGCATCCACCCCCCTATGGGTGGGATATGCTGTGAGTGATAGGCATCCACCCCCCTATGGGGTGGACAATACTGTGAGTGATAGGCATCCACCCCCCTATGGGGTGGACAATAATGGGAGTGATAGGCATCCACCCCCCTATGGGGTGGGATATGCTATTTGGGATAAGCATCCACCCCCCTATGGTGGTGTTTCCTTTTGTGTACTTGTGACATTTTGGTGTGTGGTAGGTGTCTAACTTACCTTCTGCGTCGTGCGCATCGGTAACGATGGGCGTACAGTATAGGGAAGACATGCACGATTGGATACATGGCTGCTCCGTCTCGTCCCCGTTGATCTTGTTCTGGCGCGACTCGGAGCTTTCATTCATACGCCTCGTCCGGATGCTGTGACGTGCTGGAGCCGGCGCCCTGTGCGACGCGTATTGGGGACGCATCGTACTTGCGTATCAGGAAATTGGTTCGGTTGCGCCTCCGTACGACTCGCTTTCCGTGTTTCCTGAGCCTGTTCGCTACTGACATAGTGCACGAATCGGAGCGGACAATTCGGTCGGAGATTTGGCTGTTATACGCATCGTACTTGCTACTTTGTAGGAAAAAGCTCCGGATACGAGTCGGACGTAAGGTAAGCCTACGAATAGCATTGGGAAGGCACTTTTGGCAACATCGGAATCGACCCCTAAGTGTTGAGCGAGGGGTGATTGACGTTGAGAATGGGGGTTTTGAATCCCGACCAGGCTTGATTTTTGCGCTTTTATTTAAGACTTTAATAAATTTGTGACTATTATAGATAGCTATAGTGCTGCTAGTATTCATTTAGAGTGATTGTTGTTTGTAATAGGAATTTTGAATGGTGGCTAATAGATCGATTAAAGGTGATTGGGAGGTAATTAGGAACATGGTGAAATAACTATTAATGATTTTCTACAGAAAAGTAAATGAGAAGGAGCGTTAGCACCAAGTGTTGAGTGAGGGGTGATTGAGGTTGAGAAAGGGGGCTTGAATCCCGACCAGGCTTGATTTTTACGCTTTGACTTGAAAATAAAATAAATTTGTGATTATTGTAGATATCTGTTTTTCTGATAGTATTTATTTTGAGTAATGGTGAATTTTGTGTTTGACACGAGGAGGTACGCAGTTTATTGTAGAAATATTAGGTGCTTTTTGCTCGCTCATTAAATGAATCGAAAAAGAAAAAAAAATTGCGCCCCTTCAGGTGTTTGGAATCAGTACAGCTAAGGTATTTAAAGACGAAGGGGAGGGAGCTCAGTTAGCATCCATGAATTGAAGGTGACGGATTGGGAGGTGTCCAGCCGGTCATAGGTGAGCTCATATGATCAGTAGCTTATCCCGGGAAGGGATGGAATTGTTGGTAGTTAAAGGGTGTTATGTTACTGAGGCTGATGAGGTGAACAGAACAATAGTGTTTAAATTAAGGGGATGTGTTGTGGAAGTTAATGATTTGTGCATCCTGGTTATGCAGCGCAGATTAGTCATGAGTAATGTTTTCATGTTATAGACCCGTATCAAGGGGGATCAGAAGTGCAACAGGCTATAAAATTGAATTGGACTTAAAAGAAGATATTTTACATGCCATTAATAAACGATGGAGGTGAGAGTAACTATTTTTTCAATACAATAGAGTAACCATTAATTTCATGTGGAGGTTTAGATACATCAAGATTTTCCCTCTATGTACCACAGATAATAGACACTGATGAAGCGAAATAACCCAATAATTGGAGCAGAGGGAGAGAGAGAATTATAACTTCCATGATTATAACCTAAAGGTAATAGAAGTTCAGGACCAATACTGTAATACATATTTGAATAAACAATAGGAGATGCGTATTAGAAAGGGTTAATGGGGTCTGGGTGACTATACTGCCAATGTGGCAGAACTAATACCAGTAATAGAGTTTTTCATAGAGAAATTCAGGAATTGCATCTTAAGAGTTTTCATATTGGGGCAGGATCAAGTGCAGATTATTGCAGTGACAAGAATCAAATAATAAGTGTGTTGTTAAATAGGATTTCTATGTTTTGTATTATAATTTTAGATTTTTTGTGTACTCTTTGTAGCCTTGAAAAGAATCAAATAATAACTGTGTTATTAATTCCGATAAGTGTGTTGTTAAATAGGATTACTATGTTTTGTGTTATAATTTTAGAATATTTTTAGTTATTAATCTATATTGTTCTATGTTTATGATAGCCCAGAAGAAGCGAAGTGGAGCGCGAAACACATGTTGGCTTTAGTCTAACTACTTACAGCATTTTGAGGCTGTTGTGGATTTATTGACTTGGCGAATAAACACATTTTTTGAAGAAAAGATTAAAAGCAACTTAAAGAAACCAAACAAGAAATAATGTTGTGAATTGTTGCTCCTGTGGATATCTCAGTTTTTGTTGTGTTTATATGATTGTAAAGAAATACTGGTGGGGACCAGTAACTGGGATACTTAACGCCGGGCAAGAAATCCTGTTACTTGGTCGGGCTGTTTTTTAAATTGTCCCATCAATACGGCAAGTAAATATTGAAGTCAAGCTCTCTTGTGTGGGCGTCTTCACGTGGGGCAACCTTCTTTTGTGGTATTATTAGCGGCTGGTCCGGCCGCGAAGACGCCCCATTGCTCATAAGCGGCTCAGCGGCATCTGAAATGTCAGTGCCGCATGAAGGGAGAGTTCATGATTGCGGGACTTGATAAAGGCAGTGAGCTGCAGTTTTTTACTTTTCCATCGACCCACTTGGGATACAATATTTTTTCTCTTATTTTCCAAGCACGGCAGCACCCATTGGGGTTTTCACTGTGTAGAAACTTCAAGTACCATGAGGCATGAAGCACACGCCCACTGGGGCGGGACTTGGGGGTTTAAATAAGATTGCATCAATGGCAGCTGTGACTGTGGATTGTGCCAGTGAACAAGGACACGGAGTTGTCTGAAACGCGTTTGGCTACGAAAATTGATGGAAGCAATGAACTTATGCTACTGCAGCCTGCAAGTAAATATTGAAGTCAAGCTCTCTTGTGTGGGCGTCTTCACGTGGGGCAACCTTCTTTTGGGATATATATATATATATATATATATATATATATATATATATATATATATATATATATAATCTACTGGCAGTCGCCAGTAGATAGTTATAGTTAGGACCTATTTTCCATAGGAAATCTGCAACATTCTATTTGAAATAATTCTTGGGTCGGTTGACGAATCTTCGCAAAATTTTCAAACTTTATGGCCCGTTCCGGTCCGCTCCTATCCTGAAAGTTTCGGGGTGATTCGTCAAGCAGAGGCCGAGAAAAAAGGGGGGTCCCAAAACGTGTTTTCCCCATTCATTTTCCCATAGGAAACTTTAGCCACGGCTACAGCCCGAACTGCTGAACGGAATTACATCAAATTTGGCAAAGAGGTACTTCTTGGTTCAGAAAGAACCCTTTTGTTAAATGGTGTAAATCCGTTCAGTAGTTCCTGAGAAAATCAAAAGTAAAGTCACATATATATCTATGGCCGAGTTGGGTCCGCGTACCCTCCCGATCACGAGCTGCATGCTAATTGGCTGTCAACACTCCAAATCAGGAAGTGTTGGCAGCCATTTTGTCCTCGGTAGAACCGAGGCACAGAAACAAGTGCGCAAAACGCACAAAGGGGGAAGGGTAGAAACACCCTGACCCCCTAGGTCTGCTCAGGGGGTCCCACAAGGACCCCCTGGGCAGAAAAAAGCATTTAAAAAAAAAAAAAAACGATTGTGCCGCAGGCCCCGCCCCTTCCTTACCACTCTGCAAACGCGCCCTGGCGCATTTGCAGAGGGGAACGAATTCCCTTGAATACTGGGGGTCTCTGGGGGCCAACTAGCCCACCAGGAACTTCCAGTATGCGCCAGGGGCTGCATTGCAGAGAGGTGTACAGAGGCCACGCCCCTTTTACACCTCTCTGCAACGCAGCTCTGTGGCGCTTTTGGAGGTACATGGTGGGCTAGTTGGACTCCAGGGACCCTCAGGATTCAAGGGGACTTAATTCCCCAACTTAAAACGCGCCACGGGGCGCGTTTGCACAGTGGTGAAGGGAGGGGCAGGGCTCAGGTGACATGTGTGGAAACAGGCCCCGTTGCGCGTTTTAAAATGGGGAATTAAATCCCCTTCAATCCTGAGGGTCCCTGGGGGCCAACTAGCCCACCAGGTACATCCAGAAAGCGCCACAGAGCTGCGTTGCAGAGAGGTGCAAAAAGGGGCGTGGCCTCTGAACACCTCTCTGCAACGCAGCTCTCTGGCGCATACTGGAGGTATCTGGTGGGCTACTTGGCCCCTAGGGACCCTCGGGATTGAGGAGGATTTAATTCCCCATCTTAAAACGCGCCACGGGGCCTGTTTGCAGACATGTCACCTGAAGCCCCGCCCTCCCTTCACCACTGTGCAAATATTCCTCTAAAATCAGCCGAACTACGAATTCCGATTTACTCACCTGTTATCAGGAGAGACCTCAGTGCTGCATCTTTGAGCCCAGTACTGATCCTGAAAAGTAATTTTAACCGTACTTACCAGTAACTTAAATTTCCTTCCATAGGATATCATTGCCTGCTTTTTGCTGAAGAAAAGTTTCTAAGTGTCGATTTTTGAAACATACAAATATTCCTCTAAAATCAGCAGAACTACGAATTCCGATTTACTCACCTGTTATCAGGAGAGACCTCAGTGCTGCATCTTTGAGCCCAGTACTGATCCTGAAAAGTAATTTTAACCGTACTTACCAGTAACTTGAATTTCCTTCCATAGGCTAACATTGACTGGTTTCACTTGGAAATTCTTCTAAGTGTGGAGTTTTGGAACTTTATAATATTCCTCTAAAATCAGCCGAACTACGAATTCCGATTTACTCACCTGTTATCAGGAGAGAACCCAGTGCTGCATCTTTTAGCCCAGCACTGACCCTGAAAAGTAATTCTAACCGTATTTACCAGTAACTTGTATTTCCTTCCATAGGAATCCATTGTCTGGTTTTCAGCAGAAAAGTTTCAAAGTGTCGATTTTCACAAACTACAAATATTCCTTAAAAATCGCCTGTATGACTTAAACGCATTCTTTCAACTGTTTACAGGAGATGCACCAGTGCTGCATCCAGGATCCACCACTGAGTAAGAAAAAGTAACGATAACACTACTTACCTGCTAAGTGAATTTCCTCCCATAGGATAACATTGGTGATTCTATGTGAAAAAGTTTCTAAGTGTCAACTTTTAAAATACAATAATATTCCATAAAAATCACTACTGTAACCAAAACGCTTTTACTCAACTGTTTACAGGAGATGTCGCAGGACTGAATCTAGGATCCAGTCCTGTGGTTAGAAAAAGTAATCCATAAAGTAACTAATTGCATTTAACTAGAAATTCACATTGAGCTCAATGTTGCATTGTGTTTGAAATTGTGTTGCCCATTGCAACAACTGTAACTACTGTACTTAAAAGTCTATTGCCTATTTGCAAAGTATTTAAACTAAAGTAATTCATTCTGAGAAAGTATATTTTGTAATGTAATGTATAATGTAATTACAATGTAATTTAAAAAATAAAATATCTAAAAATAAATAGTTTAAAAAATGTAATAAATCAGAATCAAAAAAATAAATATAACAATTAATACATTTAAAAATTGTCATTTACAAAACCTTTGAAATTCACTGAAAAAAACCATAGGTTTCAGACATGTTATAGTTAGGAATTAGCATTTAAAAAACCTTTGAAATTCACTGAAAAAACCATAGGTTTCAGGCACGTTATAGTTAGAAATTAGCATTTAAAAAACCTTACAAATTCACTGAAAAAACCATAGGTTTTAGGGACAGTTATAGTTAGTTGGACATTGCACTCGTACAAAACCCGTGAAATTCCCCGTTATAGTTAGTTCAGGTAACTATAACTCGCGCCCCTGCAATGCACTGCTGATGACGTCACATATTACATCACTCATGACATGGTCAGTGACATCACTGATGACATCACTGATGACATCTCAAATGACATCACTGATGACATCACTGATGACATCATCCATGTGATAATTTGATGCATCATCTCAAACCCTAATATAACTTTTGATACACCCACTGTAAATTACAGACTGCCATTGTCAAAACCATAGACACTCCAACACCAATTACTATATACACACTGACTGATTCTTAGGTCTACACACACACATCTACTCACTCACCCGTACAGTCACTCATACTTATAGTCACTCAGTACAGGACTATTATATGCACTCATACACCTATATAAACACTCACATACCGCCACTCATCCATAGAGGTACTCACACACCTAGTCAGTCATGCAAAAATTAAGCACACACCCATTTACTCACCTATACAGTTATACACACACCAGCTCACTTACTCATACAAATACTAGCACATTCTTACGCTCTTATACAATCTCTGATACAAGCACACACTCATCCATACAGTCACTCTCACAATCACACACTCTCGCTTATAGCTATTTATATACTCCAACACACATATATACTGCCTTTCACATATGTAGTTACTCACACATGTACCACTGGGACATACATTTACTCACTAACACACTCTTACACACACTTACCCACCCATACAGTCTATCACAGATGCACTCTTGAAATCATCCACCCAGTGAATCACCCACTCACACATCTATGCACAGAGTCGCACACACCCCACCCACACAAACACTCAGGCACCCATACAGATACTCAGACAACCAATCAATAACTCATATAGACACTCATGTAGCTATTCACAAATCCATGCAGCCACTTACACAGCAACAGACAGACGGATACAGACATTCACCCAGTTTAGTCACTAACCCGTGCATTCAGTAAGATACGTTTAATCACTCACTTATAGAGTTAGTCACGCACCTACTAAATCATCCATTCAGACACTTATACACCCACTCATTCGTCAATACGCCTTTCCCTATATATATTAAACATATTTAAACTTTACAGAAACACACAGTCACTGGATGTTTACATCAGTGATGTCATTTGAGATGTCATCAGTGATGTCATCAGTGATGTCACTGACCATGTCATGAGTGATGTAATATGTGACGTCATCAGCAGTGCATTGCGGGGGCGCGAGTTATAGTTACCTGAACTAACTATAACGGGGGAATTTCACGGGTTTTGTACGAGTGCAATGTCCAACTAACTCTAACTGTCCCTAAAACCTATGGTTTTTTCAGTGAATATATATATATATATATATATATATATATATATATATATTTTCTACAGTCAAACAGGTTGTGGTTTTACTGACTTGCTTCCTAACCGCAGGTGGTGCATGTTACTCTGCGGCACCGCTACCGCAGTATTCATCAAAATAAAAACCTCTCTCTCTTCAGAGGGGACCTGCACTCTGTGGCAGAAAAAGTGTCTGTACGTCAATTTCACCAAGCAAAATGGATACCCAATCACCAATATATCTCGAGACCAGCAAAAGTTTTATTTCAGGCATTACATGAAGACATGTTGCGGCAAAAAGATAGCCTTTCTCAATTCAAACTGCCATTTTTTAAAACCACTGGCTCATGTGTCTTAATATATAATTAGTTTGTGAACATAGAAAAAATACTCTTGAATTGTCCCCATCAGAGGACGTTATAGTTAGGCTCAGATTTCACTATTTCACTTGTACAAAAGCAAGCATAGAAATACAGCAGTTACAATTACCTGACCCAACTATCACTTAGGTCTCCACAATGCACTGCTTATGACCTCACATATTACATCACTCATGACATGGTCAGTGACATCACTGATGACATCTCAAATGTATATTCACTGAAAGAAACAAAGGTTACAGAGACGTTATAGTTAGGCTCAGGCTTCACATGTACAAAACCACAAGTTATAGTTAGCTGACCTAACTATAACTCGTGCCCGCAATGCACTGCTTATGACCTCACATATTACATCACTCATGACATGATCAGTGACATCACTGATGACATCTCAAATGACATCACTGATGACATCATCCAGTGACTGGGAGTGTTTTTCAAAAGTTTATGAGTGTTAAATATATATACAAAGGTGTATTGATGAATCAGTGGGTGTATGACTGCCTGTATGAATGATTCAGTGGGTGCATTACTGACAGTATAAGTGAGTGATTAGGTGTCTCAGTGAATGTATGGGCGAGTGACTAGTTTGTGTGAATGTCTGTATCAGTCTGTCAGTTGGTATCTATGTGGCTATATGGGTTGTTGAATGGGTACATGAGTGGCTGTATGGGTGATTGATTGGTTGTCTGAGTACCTATATGGGTTTATGACTGTCTGTGTGGGTGAGTGAGGGTGTGTGACTGCCTGCATGGATGAGTGAGTGGGTGAGTCAGTGGCTGCATAGGTTAGTGAGTATGTGTGTGAGGGGCTGTATGGGTGACTGAGTGTGTGTATGGCTGTGCCAGTGAGTGAATGGATGTACCTGTGGTATATGAGTGAGGAACTGCAAATGTGAAAGGCAGTATAGGTGAGTTGGAGTATATGAGGGACTATGTGTGAATGGCTAAATAGGTGAGTGTGTGCTTGTGTCAGTGACTGTATAGGTGAGTGAGCATATGTTAGTATCTGTATGAATAAGTGAGTGGGTATGTGTATAACTGTATAGGTGAGTAAGTGGCTGTGTGATTCACCCTATGGGTGAGTGAGTAGGTATGTGAGTAGCTCTATGGGTGACTTACAGTGTGTGAGTGGCTGTATGAGTACATGAGTGTATATGTCAGTGGCTGTATTAGTGACTGGGTGTGTGTATGACTGACTGTATGGGTGAGTGAGTAGCTGTGTGTGTACATCTATGAATTAGTAAGTGGGTGTGTAAGTACTGGTATGAGTCAGTGAATGGGTTTGTGAATGGTTGTGTGGGAGTGGGTGTATGAAAGGTTCTATGGGGGTGTGAGAGGGTGCATCAGAGATTCTGTGGATGATGTCATCAGTCATGTCATTTGTGATGTCATCAGTGATGTCATGAGTGATGTCACTGACCATGTCATGAGTGAAATAATATGTGAGGTCATAAACAGTGCGTTGTGGGGGTGCGAGTTATAGTTAGCTCAGCTAACTATAACTGCTGAATTTCTCTGGTTTTGTACGAGTGAAACCTGAGTCTAACTATAACTTCTTTGGTTTTTTTCAGTGATTTTCAATTTTTTTTAAATTTCATTTCCTAACTATAGCGTCCCTATAACCTCTGTTTTTTTCAGTTAATTTCTAAGGTTTTTTAAATGCTAATTCCTAACTATAACATCCCTGTAATCCTTGTTTTTTTCAGTGAATTTCTAAGGTTTTTTAACTAGTAGTCTCGTTTGCAGAGTGATGGAGAAAGGGGGCTGGGCCTCAGACCAGCTCTTAGGAATCCCACTGTATAGGACTTCCAGGAGGTACCAGGAGGGCTTCTTGGGCCCGAAGGTCCCTCAGGAGTAAAGTGGACTTCATCCTCCAACAAGTAGCACACCACAAGCTGCGTTTGCAGAGTAGTGGAGAAAGGGGGCATGGCCTCCAAAGACCACTTAGCAATCCCCTGTGTGGGACTTATTGGAGATAACAGGAGGAGTAGTTGGCCCCCAAGGACGTTCTTGGGGGCCAACAACCACTCTTATTACCTCCAGTAAGTCCCACACAGCAGGGTTGCTGAGACCTGATAGGAGGCCACGCCCCCTTTCTCCACCACTCTGCAAATACGCCTCCTGATGCACTACTAGTAAGGGGATGAAATCCCCTTGGCTTTTGAGGGTCCTTGGGGGCCAACTACCCCTCCTGTTACCTCCAGTTAGTCCCACACAGTTTGTTTGCTAAGAGGTTTTCAGGGGCCACGTGCCCTCTCTCTACTTTAGTCCTGAGGCCCTCGGAAGGCAAGGGGACCTCATCTTCCCACCAGCAGTGTGCTGATAGAGGCACGTTTGCAGAGTGGTGGAGAATGGGGGCGTGGCCTGCGACCACCTCTCAGCAATCCCACTGTGTGGGGCTTACTGGAGGTAACAGGGAGGCTAGTTGGCCCCTAAGGACTCCCTATCAGCGAAGGGAACTTCATCCCCCAAACTAGAGGACACCAGGAGGCACGTTTGCAGAGTGGTGGAGAAAGGGGGCATGGCCTGCTATCAGAACTTAGCAATCCTGCTGTGTGGGTCTTACTGGAGGTAACAGGATGGGTAGTTGGCCCACAAGGACGTCCTTGGGGCCAACTACCCCTCTTGTTACCTTCAGTAAGTCCCACACAGTGGGATTGCTAAGAGGTCTTTGGGGCCATGCCCCCTTTCTCCACCACTCTGCAAACGTGCCTCCTGGCGCACTACTGGTTGGGGGATGAAATCCACTTTACTACAGAGGGACCTTGGGGGACAAGAAGCCTTCCTGGTAGCTCCTGTAAGTCATATGCAGTGGAATTCCTGAGAGCTGGTTGGAGGCCCAGCCCCTTTTCTCCACCACTCTGCAAATGTGACTGCTAGTTAAAACAACCTTAAAAATTCACAAAAAAAAACAAAGGTTACAGGGACGTTATAGTTAGGAAATAACATTTAAAAAACCTTATAAATTCACTGAAAAAACCACAGGTTTTAGGGACGTTATAGTTAGGAATTAGCATTTAAAAAACCTTAAAACTTCACTGAAAAAACCACAGGTTACAGGAAGGTTATAGTTAGGCTGACATTTCACTTGTACAAAACCTGTGAAATTCAGCTGTTATAGTTAGCTGAGCTAACTATAACTTGCGCCCCTGCAATGCACTGCTGATGAGGTCACATATTACATCACTCATGACATGGTCAGTGACATCACTGATGACATCTCAAATGGCATCACTGATGACATCATACACTTAATCTCTGATGCACCTACTCACACGCCAATATAACCTTTCATACACACACTCCAAATTTCAGACTACCATTCTCAAAAACATAGACACATCAATACCAGTTAGTACATACCCACTCACTGATTCATAGGTTTACACACACATCCCACTGCTCGACAAACTATTTTGTTTAGAGAAAACACTCTCCTAAGGTAAGGGTCTGTTTTCTCTAAAGAAAACACAAATGGTCTGATGCACAGGCAGTTTTCTCCTTGCATCTGGAAGCTATTCTGCATTTTCCCTGCATATTCACTCCAAACATCCAATGCCAAACATGGGCAGGGAAAATCAGTGATGGTCAAAATCGTTGTGTAGAGTGATTGTGGCAATGAATGTCAACTTCTACATGTATATATATATATATATAGCTAATGAGCATGCATCGGATTCCAACATATATTTTTCATTGAAGATTGATTCAACAAGTTAAGGCATGCCAGAACTGAAAAGGATTGATGGCAACACAGAAGAACTAAAACACTTCACAGAAGAATCTGAAGTACTTTTAACAAAGTTCGTCACACCAGTAACACTGTGAGAAATACATTTTAATATCAAATTTTGACTTGCACGCCATATTAGAATTTCACCTTATAATGCATTTATCTTTTGGAGAAATAATTTTGCAGAGAAAAAAATAACAGGTAGTAAAGAATGTGCTTGCTTTAAACATGTGAGATAAATAACGTGAAAAGAAAAAATGTGGTAGACTATCATATTTCTTCTGCTCCTGTAACTAGGCCCAAACCATTTTCTCTCGATCTCTTGCTCAAAGTTAAATAAACGTTTATTAGAACATTTTTGCCTTACAACAACATCCTACTAAAGAATGTGCTGACTTCAAGATTATGTTCCTTTTCTTCATGACACCATATTAGATAATTCTGCCTTAAGAATGAACTTTGCTGGGATTCTTAATGAATAGACTGTTAGAATAAACAATAATTTAGATATATTTTATGTATGCTTAACCAGAAGAATTTTTGATAGATTTGTTTCATTGCAATTGACTAGCCCTTTGTATTCACAACGGGACATTGAACGCAGTTAACAGCCTAGGTAAGAAGGGTCTCATGAAAACCTTCCTCCATGTTACAGTTATTGCAACATTAGACTTACCATTTACCGGTGTGAATGTTTACCGTGGGAATCAGGAGAAGAAGCAGTGGATGTCAACGACACCATTGAAGGAGTGGTTTCCATTGACTGCAACTATTATACACCTATCAATTTTTGTTACATTATTGTGCATTTTTATGCTATAATTGAGTGCTCCTAGTGAGAGAGGGAACCCCTTTCTTTTACACAGACTCTTTTTTTCTCTACTTTGAGAGAGTCTGTTTCTTTAACCATCCTAGACCCCTTTCTTTGCTCCTCATTTCTTTACTCTCCTTTTTTCTGACTCTTCTTGATTAATGCTACTGCAATGATCATTCCTCTATCACTGAATTATTTTTAAGGTTGATACTGCAGCTGGGGATCTCGGCTGACCTTTCATAGGAAGTTAAAGACTTTATCTAGGCACTGAGGGGCAGATTTACAAGACCCTTGCGACACATTTGTGCTGCCGTTGCGTCGCTTCTGTGACGCAGCGGTGTCGTAAACAATGCGCCACGTTGTGACATATTTAAAACGTGACGCATCTAGGGATATGCGTCACGTTGTAAAGCCCTGCGCTACATTATACCTGCGTCAGGTATAATGTATGCAGGGTGGGCGTTCCATTGTAAGAAAGCCTCGTAAAAGTGACGCAGTGAAATCTACAAGATTTCACTGAGTCACTTTTATGACGCCGCTGCGTCAAAACCTTACGCCTGCTTGAAGCAGGCGTAAGGAGTGACGCAACATGATAGGTATGGGCCGCCCCTGAGCATTGCTGGAGCTGTGTCGCGCTTGCGGCACTACTCCAACAATGCGCTGCCCTTACGACAGAAGATGCGACATGCATCTATCTATCCTTGCACCGTGGTGCGCCGCATTGTAAATGCGATGCATCAGTGGTGGCGCAAGGGTATTTTTGCATGTCTCATCTTTACTGCCGCATCCCTGCTAATATGCAGGGATGTGCCAGTCCTTGTAAATCTGCCCCTGAAAGTCTTGCTCTTTCTAGAAGAAACTCTTCATGTGCTCTCTATTTTGGGTAGGTTAGGCTCCTTTAGCTAGTTTAGTGACACATTTTCTTAATGGACACTGATTGATTTATGCTGTCACTAATCAAACTTTTCTTGATATTTCCATACATTTTGGACTAACTGGAATAAAGATGACAAAACCATACTAATTCCTATATGATAAAAAAAGGTTTTGGAAACTTCTTCAACTTCTCATCATTTTCTGAAATGATAGAACCTGACTGTTGAAGATATACATATGACCTGTTTTTGTCCTTGCTCCATTCACAACATGGTAGCAAAGATTCATCCGACCTGTCAAGCACCACAGGATTTCGAGGATTCAAGCTGTAACTTGGGTTGTCTAGTTCTGAACCCCATTTTTGTTAATACATGGGTGCTCACTAACAATACATACTTTGCCAACAATTCATGAGAATCTACACAGTCTACTATGCCAACCTATCAATTAAAATATAAAGTAATTACAACAATCCCTAGGTAAATATGTGGATTTCTTTATGCAACAATGAATGACACAATGTCCCTCTCACGTGCGTGCAGGAAATGGGAAACTTTCTGCATGAATTGTATATTATGCATAGGAAGAGGAAGACAGCAAATTCTTTGGACCATAAATGTAAATTCTCTTTTTACATCCATATGAGAGGAGGCAGAATGCAGGTGGTGTTATGAGTGATTTTAAGATTAAGATTGTGTACCTTCTACAGGTAATTCACCAAAATGTCAGTTGCAACAGTTTTGCGGAGGCAGTGTTTTTTTTCCAAAAACATTAGGCACTATTGCTCAACCCAGTTATATGCAACTCTTTTTAATCAAAAATGTAAAATTGATTATGTTTAGAAAAGCAAAGATTAGCTGGAAATCGTGAGAACATATTTATGATTTGTAGTCGTCGAGGGGGAGGAGCATGCTCATTTGGAAGTTAGTTCCTTTAGTGGCATTACTGATGTACTCCTGTATGTTCAGGTTCTTGCCAAGGGTTATTCCTAGTGATCTTGAGGGAGGAATCTATAATGTGTGGAAGGCAATTAAGAGCTGTAAGTTGCTTCATCCATTCTCCGATATCGGAGGACTGTTTGGGTGGGGCGATTAAGAGGAATTCAGTTTTTAGACATTCATTGTGAAGTGGTAAAAGTCACAAATGATGGACGGAATGCAGAACAAATCAAAACATTCACCCCCAGTCAAGAGATCTGGGTTAAATCCATCGTTCTTTTGCTAACCATGCCACCACATTTTAGACCCAGCCTTATGCAATTCAGTCTTGACCCTGTTCCTCATGGGAACAGTCCAGCCAGAACTGCCAAGCCAGGTCCTCCCTGGACCAGAAACAAGCATCCTAGGACCGGTTTCCGTTTCACTTGTTCTTTTTGCATTTGTCACCCTGAGTGAGACAGGTATGCCCAGACGTGGGTCCCGTGCTTTCCATGCCACTGGAGTCAAGCTAGCCTGGCTGATGAGGGGTAATAACCGCAAACCGGTCCCAGGATGCTTGTCTCCAGTCCATGGAGGACCTGGCTTGGCAGTTCGGGCTGGACTGCTCCCCTAGGGACCAGGGTCAAGACTGATTTGCATATGGCTGGGTTTAAACTGGAATGGCATGAGGAGCAAAAAAGCAATGGATTTAGGCCCAGATCTCTGTACTGGTGTGAATGTTTGACATTGTTCAACATTCTGTCCATCACTTGTTCTTTTTGCATTTGTCAGCCCGAGTGGGACTGGTATGCACAGACGTGGGTCCCATGCTCTCCATGCCATTGGAGTCAAGCTAGCCTGGCTGATGAGAGGTAATACCCCAAAACCGGTGCCAGGATGCTTGAGTCCAGTCCAGGGAGGACCTGGCTTGGCAGTTCGGGCTGGACTGTGCCCATAGGGAGCAGGGTCAAGACTGATTTGCAAATGGCTGGGTTTAAACTGGAATGGCATGGGGAGGAAAAAAAGGTGGATTTAGGCTCAGATCTCTGTACTGGGGTGAATGTTTGACATTGTTCAACATTTTGTCCATCACTTGTTCTTTTAGTTTGAAGTGGTTGCATGTTAGCCAGTTCTGAGTTTTTTGAAGAGTTGTGTTAAGCGATCGTATATCTTCAAGGGAAGAGCTTTTCAAGTACAATTGGGTGTCTTTGGCATACGCGTTATAGTGGATGTTTTCATAGTTTCATAATTTCAGTTAGTGGCTCCATGAACAGGCTAAAGAGGGTGGGTGATAGCGTTGGCCCTGTGGGACCCCTAGTGTGACTGGTGTAGAGTTGGTTCTGTTCTGTTATGGATGAACAAAGAGAACCAATTTAGGACTGACTCACATAGCCCCATCCTAAGTTCCAGTAGGTCTAGGAAGCTGTCATGTTTAACCGTGTTGAAAGCTTACGATAAGTCAAGGAGAATTAGAAGGCAGGAATCGTTTTGATCCAGCATTTTTAGCGCATCATCTACTATGTGCAGTAGAGCCGATTCAGTACTCACGGAAGCCAGAATGGAATTGGTCTGAAAGTTGGAATTTTTCTATGTGGTTGCATAGTTGGACGTGGTCACATTTCTCCAGAAGGTTTGCCAAGGTGGAATGTTTGTGACTGGGCGGAAGTTGTTTAGGCCACATGATCTGCAATGTTTTTTTCCAAAATAGGAGTTACCTGACCAGACATTAGGCAATGTGGGATAGTGCCTTTAAGTAGGTAGCCATTAACTTTCTTGGTCAAAAGTGGGGTATGTGTGGACTCAGCTATCCCAGAGGGGGAGGCTGAGACGTGGTAAGTCTGGAAGGTGCTCCATTGCTGACATCAGCTCACTTTCAATTTATTTTGTCTTTTCGAGGAAGAAGGAGGCAAAGTCCTCATAATTTGGTTGCAGATTTGACCTAGTAGCGTCAGAGTTGGAATGGCTATTCAATTGTAATTTAACCAGCTCGAATAGTTTTTTGGGTTGGTTTCTAGCTTTATCTAGCTGGTTTCTGAAAAAGGTCGCTTTTGAGCTTCTAATGTGTTTGTTATAGATGTTCCTAAGTAATCTCAGATGCTTCATATGCTCGAGGGATGGAGAGAATCTCCATGCAAGTCTCAGATTGTGTCTTTCTGAATTAAGGCTACCATTGTACCATGGTTTAGAGTCTTTGGTGGACAATCTTTTTAGCTGTAGGGGTGCAATTCAGTCTAGAATAATCAACATAGAATTGTTGTATTGTTCTGTGAGGTCATGGACATCCGAAATTTCTACCGGAAGCTCCTTTTCCAGTGTTTAGGTTTCTTTAGTTGTGCTTTGTTTGTTATCATTCGTCTGTAATGAGAAAGGTGATGCTATGGTGGTCTGTCCAATCAAAGGGGACTATAGATTTGAGCAGAATGGAATTGACCTTGGCATTAATTAGATCTAAGATTGCACCCTTGTTGTGGGTAGGCCTGTCGCAGATTTGGATCAGGTTGAGATCATCTAGGAAGGTTTTAAGGCTGTTCACTGCGGAGTCATTCTGGTCATTCCAGTGGAGGTTGAAATCTCCAAGGAAAATCCAGGTGAAGTGATGTCCCGTGTTGGATGAGATGAGTTCCATAGTTTGTTCCAAAAATGAGAGGTTATCTACTGGTGGATGGTAGATTGTGTTTAGTTTACATAGTGGGCTGTTGTTACTTGCAATGTCGATGCATAGGTATTCGCATGAAGGCATACCAACTGTTTGTGACTGTTTTACAGAAAGATTGGTCCAGTGTACGTAGGCGATACCACCCCCTTCTTCTGTGGAATCTATCCAATTTTATGATGTCATGACATGGAGGAACTAGTGAGTCCAAGATGGGTGCGAAGGAATCATTTAGACATGTTTCAGTAAGAATTATGAGGTCGAGTTCATGTGTAAGGATGAGGTCAGCAATATCTGCTGAGTACCTTACTGTTGATCTGCAATTGAGTAGCATGCATTTCAGATGAGATATGGTATCCACTGAGGTAGTCTGTGTGATGGAAACCCTTGTAAGGTTGGATTTATTTACAGCTCTTGAGTTGGTCCTAGGTTCTCTGAGTGGGTTTGTAGGATTAGTTTGGATTTTTTCCAGAGTGTCTGTGTAGTCAGATGATGTTGAGTCATAGGAAAGGAGGAGGGAGTGAATGTCGCTGTCAGAAAATGGATCTTTGAAACTAATGGGCCTAGTGGGGTGGTTGGGATAGGGATTGGTTCTCCAACTTAGGTGAGGAGAAGTCGAGATTGTAGAGATCACGTTGGTAGGGGGGTGCGAAGGCAACCTAGTGTGGGAGTTGGTAGTATGGGCATTTTTGTGACTATTCTTCCCCCTGGACCTGTTCGCCAACTATTGTTTGAAAGCTCTAAGGTGGTGCTTATTAAGCCATGTAAGTCAGCCTTAAGTTGTTGTAGGTCCAGTGCGATATTCCCAAGTCTGGATTCTAGTTAAGTGTGGGAATGAGAAGCTGTGGATTGGATCAGGGGGCCGGGGGGAGCCTAGGACTGTGGTGATGGAATACCACTGGTCATTGAGAACCCGTGGAGAGGTGGGCTGGTTGGAGATGGGATAAGGCTTGAGGGGGGAGGAGGAGAGCTCGAAAGCTGCAGGGTAATAGTGCTGGGGTCATACAGGTCATGTTGCTCTTTGGGTGTGTGGGATCCAGTTCCGTTGTTATGCTTATTTGGTCCATGGAGAGTGTAGCAGAGAGGTTAGTAGAATCAATGCAGGTGTGTTTGAAGGTCAGCGGAAGAGTCGAGAAAATTATGTTATTTGCATAGTTATGTATCTCTGTGTCTGTTGCCATGGGGGTGAAGTATGAGTGAGAATCCATTTGGTGCTTCCCGACGGGCAATTTATGCCCCACAAGAGGAGGAGAGGGATGTATGTTGATTTCCGTGGAGGGGAGAGGGAGTGAGAGGAGTAGAACATAGAAGTGGTGAAGATATGTGAGGACACTACTTGTGGATCCTTTGTGTTATCTGATGAGCTAGGACGAGCTTGGGAGGGGGCAGATTAATTGCTAATCACCGCATTTTTGATGTTTGAGAAAATGTAATCGAATAGTTGTAGGTTATGGTCAGAAGACTGGATGAGGATAATCCCATTGCTATATAGGGAGATCACATCATCTCTGTAAGCGGGAGGGGGAGCTACAGAAAGTCTTAGACCATGAGACGTTTTCCTACATGATGTGATCAAGAGCAATGAGTACAGGGATTTCCTCCATTGCGCTCAACTTTCTGTGTAGAGGATAAGCTCATTTATTCTAACTCCTTTTTTTGAGCAGAAGTATGGGTCAGACATTGGAGTTTCTGAGAGCGAATTTAGGAGTTTGAGTTTTAAGTTTTTGGCTGCATTTTTCCTAAGATTGGGAGGGTATATGAATTTATAGGCATTGTGGCAAGGCCACTCCAGTTTTGGTTCTAGTACTGTTCTGGAATTAAGATCCATGTCAGAGAGAGCAACTAAAACATTGATTGTCCACTTCCAGCAGAGAGGGTTTTGGGCCTTTTGCAGTATCTCGTTGCAGTCCTTGTAAAGAAGGATCTTGGAAACCATGGGTGGGCACTATCCAGTAGGATGCCGCATGTCAGGACTCTGTCAGCCTTCTCAGTGGATCAGAAGGGAGTGAGTTTGTGTGGAGGCATGAAACCTTTGATCCAGGTCTCGGAGTAACTTATAGGAGCCTGCCTTCCATTCCCTACACCAGGTCCACTATCCTGAGGTTGCCCCTGCGTGCAAGGCCCTCCATGTCCTCAGCCCCGTACTCCAAAATCTGTACCCTGTCCATGAGATCCGAGCAATTTGATTGGACGTCAGGCAGTGGAGGCTTCAGGTCTGCTTGCACACTTTCAGTATGGGAGGCGCAATTAGACAATTTGCAATGCACATCATAGAGCAAGATGAGTTTAATAGACACAGCGTGGACCTCGTATTCCAGTGAGGAGTGTGTTCCCGCTATGGCAGCCAGGACGGAAGCCACTTTGTCAGCAGCCTCTTTAGGGCCTTCAGGCGAGGGAGATATCAAGGTATGCTCTTTTGCCAAGGGACCCTCCTGATGAGGAGTCAGATGAGTGGTCACACCAGTGCGGGATTTGCCCATTGTGGATTGTACGACAAGAGTGCGTAAGGTGATGGAGTGCTTGCTTAAATTCTGGAATGCATCTAGTCTGTGGGCCAAGGCATATCCCTGGAGGAGGCAGAGGGGACGAAGGAGAACACCTGCACCACAAGCAGCCCACTGTGCTGATATTTTTCTACAGCTACACACCTCTGGCTCTCCATCGTGCTAAATTAGGGTACATCAGAACACTGACGGCACCAAAGCAGGAGGAGGGAGATGAGCTGGTAAAGGACCTTGCGTTCAGGGAGGGGTGGTTATCCTTGAGCAGTTTGTAATAAGCTATCAGTCCATATAACCCATGCAGATGATTAAATGAGACTACTACTACCGCAAGCTGGTCCAGAAAAGAAGGGAGAGATAGAAAGCTACAGTCCACACTGCTCAGAAGATTTAGGCATCCGAGCATCTAGATACCAGACATGGAGCCCAATTTCCTCCCCCCCATCCAATGCATCCAAGTCTGTCCCTCAGCAAAGAGACACACAAGGGGGACATGACCTATAGATAAGGCCCAGGCCACGATCCTTTGCCAGGCAACGGGAATGACAGGGGCATCAGTAGGGACCAATAAATCCACCCAGGTTCCCAGAAGTGACATGGGGGCAAGAAGGGTGAAAGTACAGTAGAGGGGGGTATCAATGGCACCAAAGGAGCAGGACTGCAGAAAAGTCCAGTGTACATGCAGCAGTAAAGCAGGAGGATATCAGGATATGTGCCAGATCTTAATCGAGGGGATGGCACCCTCTGGAGGATGTCCCTTGTGATGTCTGGCACCTCCTTAGCCAGTAGGCAAGTATCACCTCTCCCTTGGTTGGCAAGGGGGTCCACAGAGGCCTTCAGTCCCTCACTCGAGGGAGGGGACATCAGCAAGTACAGGTGGACCCAGTGCACTACTGCAGCATAAGAGATGGCCACACCCCAAAGCCTTGGCAGCCCCGGCTGCACCCAGAGCACTCTGCAGGAGGGAAAGCCCTGAAGTGGTCTGCCATTGCCTTAACCATGTCAGTGAGCAGAGACATTTTAAGGTATGTGCAAACTGGGCAATTGCCCAAGGCCCCCACCTTTCAAGGCCCCCCCTGGTAAATTGGCTTTCTCTCTTTTTGACCCCTGTCTATTCTATTTTTCTATCTAAACGTCTCTTACTCCCGCTCTCTCTCTTCCTCTCACTCTCTCGCTTAAACCAATGTCATCTTAAGGATTTTTTAGGTCCCATGGAAGATATATTTCAACTGTTTTTGTTTGTCCCTGATCATGTTTAACATGTTATTTAGAACTGTTTGGCATCATGAGGGGTTAAATTAGCATGGAACAGTGCTGTGGGTTTTAGTTTGCTATATTTAGCTGTGTTTTCATTACTCATCTCCTGGTTAGTTATCTACCTAGCAATGCTTTATTTCCTTTGCCTTCTATTCTTGTTGCTGGGCAGCACCTCTGCATTCCATGTGTTATCCATGACAACACAATGCTCTATCTTCCCCAGCTGCATCTTTGTCAGATGGATTGGAGCTGCTGCTTGGGATGGTGGTCTATGTATGTACTCCTGAATAAAACTACTGAAGAACTGCTGAGCGTTTCCTGGACTTCTTAACACTGGTGACGAGTTGTGCCTGCGTGGGGACAGGCATCCCTAGACCATCAGCTTCCCCATCGGACTCATTTGTGAACTGCAGCGCTTACTTGGCCATAGTTTGATATCTCCTTGGACAGTGGAGATTCAGGTACTCTGTATGTTTGGCTTGAACTATTTATACTTCCTGGTTTGGCCTGGTTTTGGGGAAATTATTCTACATTTTCATGGCCTAGCGGTTGAACTTTAAAAATAGCAGGCTTGAAGTAACGGTAATGATCCAGCGCTAATCCAATAATTATCAGGGATCAGTACTCAATACATCATAATACAATGGCCCATACACATTCACTCAGAATCCCTGATGCGCTGGGGTAAATTTATATGTACGATCAATTCTTTTCCTCTCATAGGTTAAATTATGACATCACAACTAACTTTTATCATCAACTTTCCTTCTACTTGGTGGATGGACCAATTAGTTGAATAGTTGATGGCAATGATTAACTTCTAACTTACCAACCATTTAATAAATCTAAAATGATCACAGACTCTCGGTGAAATTAATAATGAATTTTATCTCAAGAAATTAATGATTATGCTCAATTGCATTTGGTTACACAATACAAACACTGAATCTCACGTGAGGAGAAATTTTACATATGCAGCACAATTGAAAACACAAACTCATCCAAACATAACAATGACTTTATACAATGAAGGAGTAGATAGAGTAAGAGACAAAAGTTTCAGCAAAAATATATATGCGAAACATCATATACCTAACGGAGGGGATAGATGAAGAGACAATAGTTTCATCTAATAATAATACATATCATTGACAGAGTGGATAGGTGGAGAGACAAAAGATTCAGGGACAAAAATACATCAATAAGATAAATTCTGAGAACAAGTTAGACTATATACAAACCTATTGGTCTGTAAGAAAACCAACCCCTCGGCCTAAGGGATGATGGGGGTTCACCGACATAGGATCAGGAAACAAAGGATAAGAAGAAACAGGATCGGGACAGGTCAGGAACAGCTAGGCCTCTCTGCAAACCGACGGACAGCGACGCATCTCCCCTCTTTCTCTCCTGCCAGCCTAAGCTTAAACCACACCCGTAAAGGCACCCCAATTATACCCTTAAAGTAACATGTGGGGAGAGGAGTTGGCCTAACGGCTAGGGCGGTCGACATCGAATCTGGGGAACTGGGTTCGAGTCTCAGCAATGACGCTGAACATCCTGTGATTCTGGGCAAATCACTTAATCTCCCCATGACTAAGAAAAAAAAAAAAAATGAATGTGTCCTCATGTAATGCAACTGGTGCTATGTAAAGCGCTTTGATACCCGATTCGGGTCAAGTTCGCGCTATATAAAACTCTGTAAAATAAAAAAAATAAAAAAACATGTCCATCCCGCAATTGTTGCAAACATTTCTAAATCTCGCAAAGGGATTGGTGGGCTTGGGAGGTGGTGTTGTCACACCACTGTGACTTCACCTTTCTTTCAACTACTCCTTTGTTCATATTCATTCCCAGGGTATGGTTCTCAGCTTGTTCTTACTTTATTACATGTGATACAAAATTTAACAATTTCATTCATTTCTTTAACATCATCCTCAGTCTGCTTCTCCGGTCCCACGCTTGGGCACTGGTTTTGGCAGTCGTTCGACACTCTGGCCTTCACCCTCCTCATGTCATCTGCGGTGCACTGCGCGTCTGTCTTGCTTCTGACAGAGCGAACTCACTCCTCGTGTCTTCCCCCTCCCACATTAGCCAAGTTTAGAAAGATGGCTGCTTCATCTAGCACACAAAAATAAACGAAAATGAACATTTATTAATTATATGATAATGAAACCTTCACTGTTTACCACCCACCTTGCATTGTTCCCCATTAATGTTACCTAGCATAAGCTTTGTGCCAAATTAGTATTGTTTTATTAGTTCAAAACAGAATGCAACATGCAGATTACTGAAGCATATGCGGCCTATTTATCCAACGCTTCTCATTTTTCTCAAATCACAAATGTTATTACAATATTATTTTGTTTACGTGTTAGTTCAGACATGCGCAAAGCAATTTCCCTTATGTTTGTGTTGGGTGTACATTCGTTTTTCAACTACTACTTACTGTTAGTACGTATTATGGGGGTATCAATTCCGAGCAGGTTTCATTTTTGCGAAACCCTGCTCCATCAATTCCCCCCTCTGATGGCTTATAGGTGCCATCATAAAATACCTACCATACCCAGTGCTATCTTTAATCATTTATATCTCTGTATTCTTCTCTCTTTTTATGGCACCCTCATCCAAATCTTTCATCAAGTCAAAGTACTCCCCTCTCATTTCCTCTAATTCTATTTCTTCTCTTTTTCTCTTTCTTGTTCTTCATTTATTCTTTGATTCTGTCACTTCTTTTCTTCTATACTTGCTCTTACAACACCTATATGTTGTTATTATTACTAAGATTAGTAATGCTACTGAAACCATTGGTATTATTATTCTTCCTAATAAACTAATTCCAAAGGTAGAAAGCCATTTACCTATAGAGGAGAAATTTTTACCAAGTCTCTCCCAAACACCATCAAACTCCAGTTGGGTCAAATCTTCATGTAATTTTGTAATATTCTTTAGATATCCCTCGATTCCTTTGCTTTTATCAGGGATATATGTGCAGCAATGTTGGACTTTCAACATTCCACAGACTCCACCCTCCTTTGCCAATAATATATCAAGGGCAAGTCGATTTTGCAAAACCATTGACCTGATTGACACCATTTCCGTGTCAATCATCAAGAACCCACCAGCGGTATCTGTAGATAAACGATCAACCACTGTGGACAATTTTCGAATTTTATGTGAATTCAGGACAACTCCAACTGAGGGTATCAGTGCACTAAAAATATCTCCTACTATTTTTGAAAAGCTTGCTCTTTTGTTACGTGTTAGCCCTTGCTTTACTTCGTTCAGTTTATGGCTGCTTCAGTCCATATGGCAGACCTTAGGAAAGACAATAGCAAAATAACAACTACCATACCAATGTGCAGTCAACCTATAATAGGCTTTCTTACCACACACATAATAAATTCCTGGAAAAACAGGATCAGTTCCACCTTTCAATCCCCAACCTCCAGTGATTTGAAAAGTATGCTCACATTCACTAGAACCAATAAAATTATTATTATAGTTAGTTTTTGTTCTAAGAAAACACATTTTTCCCTTTTGTGACCAGTCCAGGGACATTGCAGCGTACCCTTCGCCTTTCCCATAATTTCCTTCCCTAAAATCCCATGGTGGTACCCGTGACTTCTGTTCAGCAGCTTTCTTCTTGAAACTTTCTCTTCTATCTTCTACCGCTTCTATGAAACTTTTCTCTTCAACCCGCAAACTACAAGTCAAATTATTCTAATATAAGCATATTCTATGTCTAATGTTTTAGTAATATGGAACAATTCCCCCATATATCGCGCATTTTTACCACTTAAAACCTTATTTAGTTCATTAATAATGGGAATTTCAGAAAATACTAAATCTATATTGGAACAATAGTACTCGAGCTTTCCCGTCACGTAAAACAGGCTTGTGAGTATACTGCAAGACACACCATAGGTTAACGGAAGGTGGTGATAAGTCACCCCTTCTGAGACAGACGAAGGTAATTGCATGCACACGTAACAATCACTTACATTCATTGTGTTAATATATTCATAAAGTAATTTAGTAAAGACATTTAACAAGAAATCACCAATTGATTTATCATGATGGAGAATACTTCCATCCAACGGTTCTAAGTTAGTTTTAGGAATCTCATTAGTGACATCACTCATTCTTTCTTTTGCTACATTGTTAGTATTGTTTCCATTATTAGTTACCATTAGAATAGGTACAAGGACAGTTAATAATAACCATATAAATGTTAACATCAAGACACTACATAAGCAAGCTTTAATACATCTACGTTTTAGACTAGATTTTGTAAGTTCAGTCACTTCTGCTTCAACCATTTTGTTTCTTAGGAAAAGATAAAAATCTATCTAATCCTATAATATTCTAAGCTATTTTAAAAAATATCGTAAAAAATAGTAGTGTGAATTCTACACTTCAAGGCTTTCGTCTTTACCCCCTTCTTTTATTCTTTTTTCTTCAATTTTCTTCGAGTCTCTGTTTCAATTTTCTTTTAATCAGCAAGGTTGCACCTTAGTTTTGTCACAACTTTTTAAGGAGGTCTTAGCTTGTTTCCATCAACTTGCTCAGTGTCAAACTTATCTTTTTCTTCACTTGGATCTGAACTTTCAATTTCTTCTAGAATAACATAGGTCCATTCAGGTGCTCTGAATTTCCTGTTGGGTATTCTTACTCTTCTTGTTTTTCGTACTAATTCTTTTCCTGACTCTTCTTGTTCTGTCTGACTTGAGACCTCATTGCTTTGTTCTGGTCTTTTTCTTAACCTTCTTTTCACAAGAGTGTATTTCAGTCTTTTCACTCCACTTGGCCACTTTTCATCCTTTCTGGGTTTCTTTGCTTTGATCACTTGGTCATTTTCTGCATTTGTTTCACAGATCCTTTAATTTGCTCTTACTTCTGATTGTTCTTCTTCCTGAGTTTCAGTTTCTTGTGGTTCTTCCGATTCAGCAATATTTTCTCTTTCAACTGTGAACTCACTTCCTTCTGGATCAAGAACAATCTCATCTGTTTCAAGTTCTGCTGGGAGTTCACTTTCTTCTGGATCAGCAGTAAACTCGCTTCTTTCTTGCTCAAAGGCAGTCTCTCGAACCCTGGAATCTTGCGCCCACTCTACTTGACTTGTGCTCGGCTGTTAACCATCTGGTTGTTCGTCAGAATCTATCACTCTAGATTCATCAGCTTCACACACTTCAAGCACTGGTCTTTGTTTTTCATTCACCAGTTGTTGCTCCTTCGGTCTTTCAAGTGGATATAGGGTTTGTTTGGTATGGCTTGCATGAATCCAATTTGGCAAGCCAGCACACTTCACTGCCATTGTCGTCACCAGTATGATTTGATAAGGTC
Organism: Calotriton arnoldi; assembly: GCA_963921515.1. Lineage (NCBI taxonomy): Eukaryota > Metazoa > Chordata > Amphibia > Caudata > Salamandridae > Calotriton > Calotriton arnoldi. Next base: position 5,231,069 of record CAWUFW010000202.1, on the reverse strand, counting down.
CATGCCACCTGGGTTCTAAACACGATTTTCTTACGTGCTTCTTGATAAAAACCCATTCACCAGGACTCAGATCATGAGCTTGATTTCGATGTATCGTTGTGGCTTCTTCTCCAACCTTGTGAGACACAGAACGTACCAGTTCAGCCAATCCTCTGCAATAGTCAAGCACTAGATCATCAGATATACTCATTAGTTTGCTTGCTGGTATATATGCTTGTCTCATTGGTCTTCCCATGAGAATTTCATGAGGACTTAATCCAGTCTTTTTGTCAGGAATACTTCTTAGACTCATCAGTACAAGGGGTAAAGCGTCAGGCCATTTCAGTGATGTGGATGCACACACTTTCCCTAATCTCGATTTTATAGTGTCATTCAATTGCTCAACTACTCCAGAGGCTTCGGGTCGATAGGCACAATGCAGCTTCTGCTCAATTTTAAATGCTGCACAAATTAGCCGAATTATCTCATTATTGAAGTGTGTTTCTCTATCTGTCTCCAAAGTGACTGGAATTCCAAATCTAGGAATTAGTTCTCTCAAAAGTAGTTTAGCCACAGTGAGACTATCATTCCTTCTCGTGGGATAGGCTTCCATCCAGCGAGAGAACAGACAGACAATGACCAATACGTATCTCAGCCCATTGCACGGGGGAAGCTCAATAAAGTCAAACTGGAGCCAGGTAAATGGACCTCCTGCTCTCCCATTTCGTCCCCAACTTACAACTGTCTTTCTGCCTGGATTTTGCTGCTGACAGATCACACACCTCTGACAAAGGCTCTCTGCAATGACCCTGAACTTTGGATTATACCATGACTGCTTGAAGAGTCTGATTATTGCATCTCTTCCGACATGTGCAATTCCATGGTAAACTCTGGCCATATGGGAAAGTAAGGAATCTGGTAACACTGGTCTCCCATCAAGATAGGCCCATAGCTCATCTTCTGTTCTTTTGCTACAGCCTGTTTTGTTCCATCTTTCTTTTTCCTCATCACTTGCTTCTTCCTGCATCTGTCTAACTTCTTCCCATATTTCAAATGTGGTTGCAAACAAAAGATGGCATTCAGTATTTCCCCTATCAATTGATCTGTTCAAAGCCATTGTATTTCGTGCACAGTAACGTGCTATTTGGTCGGCATATCTGTTGCCCTTCGTTACATAATCATTTCCTGATTTATGTGCGGCACATTTGACTCCTGCAATTCTTTTGGGCAAATATAAAGCATCCAATAGTTCCTTTACAGTTTTACCATTTCTAATAGGGGAACCTGAAGAGGTCAGAAATCCCCTTTGCATCCATAGCTGGCCAAAATCATGAACAATTCCAAATCCGTATTGGCTGTCTGTATATATTTTTACTTTTAGGCTTTTGGCAATTTTGCATGCTCTAATCAGAGCTATCAGCTCAGCTTTTTGGGCGGAGTTTACTCCTCTCAAATAAGATGCTTCAAGAACCCCTTCTATGGTGCAAACTGCATAGGCAGTGCATTATTCACCCTTTTCATTTCTCAAACAGGATCCATCAACAAACATTTCACAATCTGATTCCTCTAAGGGACAATCTTCTATGTCTGACCTAGGTTTGGTACAGAATTCAGTCACATCCAGACAATCATGATCAACTTCCTCTCTCACTTCCTCACACCGAGAATTAGGCAACAAAGTTGCTGGATTCACAGTCGTGCACCTTACCACAGTCACATTTTCAGCACCTAGAATCCCTCTCTCGTACTTAGTCAGCCGACTAGATGAAAGATACTGTGTCTTGGTACGGGTCAAAAGAATCTCAACAGAATGTGGCACATACACTTTAACTAGATACCCCATCACAATTGATTCACTCTGTTGCAGATTCATACAAGTAGCTGCTACTGCTTTCAAGCATCCTGGCAACGCTGCAGCCACTGAATCCAAAGTAGCCAACAAATATGCTACTGGCCGTCGTGCCATTCCATGTTTCTGTGTTAGGACTGAGAGTGCACACCCATCTCTCTCACAACAGTACAATGTAAACTCTTTGGAATAATCTTGCATTCCCAATGCAGGTGCATGACACAGACTACTTCTCAATTTTACAAACGCTTCCATACTTTCATCATCCAAGACAATCGGATCCTTCACATCTTTTCATGTTAACCTCTGTAGAGGTTTTGCAATCATTGAGAAACCACAAATCCACTGAAGACAGTATCCAACCATTCCCAAGAACATTCTCACTTCTTTCTGTGTTTTAGGTGGACTCATTTGTTTGATCACACTGATTCTTTCTGGAGTTACTTTTCTGACTCCCTTTTCTATTTTGTGTCCAACGTACTGTACTTCCTGTTTACAAAATTGCAATTTTGCTGGGGACACTTTGTGTCCTTTTTCTGCCAAATGGTTCAATAAGGCAATTGTGTCTGTCACACATGCCTCTCGTGTCTTTGATGCCACTAATAGGTCATCAATATATTGAACCAAAAACCGAATTACCTGGCATGACTAGAGTCTCAAGAAATTTTTTCAAGATCTGGTTAAAAATTGAGGGGCTTTCTGTATACCCTTGAGGAACTCGGCACCATGCCAAGACACTGTCTCTGAACCGGCATGCAAACAAATATTGGCTTTCCGGATGCAAAGGAATTGAGAAAAAGGCTTGGCACAAATCAATAACGGTCTACCATTCAGCATCACATGGGATCTGATAAAGAATCACGGCTGGATTTGGTACTACTGGACAACAAGGTACTACAATTTTATTAATTTTTCGCAAATCCTGCACTATCCGGTATTTACAACTGGGCTTTTTGATACCTATGATAGGCGAATTACAAGGACTGCTCATTATTTCTTTTAAAATTCATTGTTCAATCATTTGGTCAATCACAGGAGTGACTCCTGCAATTACCTCTGGACTTACTTTCTACTGTGGTGTGTTTGGATATATAGCACCATCCTTTACTGTAATGTGAATTGGGTCTATCTTTGTCATTAGGCAAATCTGTTTTCCTGAAAAATCCCACACATCAGATTTCACAGTACTTTCTAACTCTTCAGGCAAACTTTCTTCTGTGAGAAGTGACTATAATTCATCCACTTCTGTTCCTTGCTTCGCTAGCATCATTTTAAATTGAACATCCTCATCAGGTGTCTGAAATGCAATTCCATCAGGTGTACAATAGATGGTGCAGTTCATCTTGCATAGCAAATCTCTTCCCAAGAGATTTACTGGGCTTGAGTCACATACCACAAACCGATGCATGTCTTTGAAGTTACCAATGTGAACTTCAATTGGATTTGTAACAGGTGTTCTAATGTGCTTATTTGAGACTCCTACAACTTGGATAGTTTCTCCCGAGAGGGGTAGGTTTGGAATTTCTGCTGCTCTCACAGTAGAACGGGTAGCACCAGTGTCCACTAAAAATGTAGGGGCAGATTTACAAGCCCCTTACGCCACTTTTGCGCCGCCGTTGCGTCACTTTTGTGACGCAGCGGCGGCCCAAATCATGCGCCATGCTGCGGGGGATTTACAACGTGACGCATCTAGGGAGATGCGTCACGTTGTAAAGCCCTGCGCCACATGAAACCTGCGTCAGGTTTCATGTGGGCGTGCCGGCGCAGGGGGCGTTCCTGCGCAAGGAAGCCCCGTAAAAGTGACGCAGTGAAATCTACAAGATTTCACGGAGTCACTTTTACGTCCCTGCTGCGTCAAATCCTTACGCCTGCTTCAAGCAGGCGTAAGGAGTGACGCAGCATGTTAGGTATAGGGCACCCCTGAGCAGTACTGGAGTTACGTCGCACTTGCGACACAACTCCAGTACTGCGCCACCCTTCCGCCGACAGATGCGTCACGCATCTGTTTATCCTTGCGCCATGATGCGCCGCATTGTAAATGCGGCGCATCTGTGGTGGCGCAAGGGTAAACTTGAGTCACGCATCTTCCCTGGCGCATCCCTGCTGATTTGCAGGGATGCGCCAGGGAACGTAAATCTGCCCCGTAATGTCATTACCTTCCACCTTTCCGTCAACAAATGGACCTGACTGATCTACCGCCAAAGATGCGCCAAGTACGCACTTTTCCTCCCCCCTCAGGCACCGTCATTGAGATGAGTCTGAATCACTCCCATTGCACTGCATCCAATACTGCGGAATCACACCTTGATTCTTACCAACCTGGTCACCTCCGTGATATCCAGTGTTCACACTGTACCTCTTCACTTGAGCATTCACATTATTTGGCATGGGAGCTTACGGCACCTGTAACTGTTGAGTAACTATCTGCTGCTGTTGATTTACACCCACCTCATTCTGCATCTGTGGAATCAAATTTTGATTTCCCCCATTAATCTTTTTAGTGGATCTACAATCATTCTTCCAATGTCCAAGCTTTCCGCACGCATGACAAGGAAATTTTTTCATAGCTTCTTCTTTATTCATTTTTCCTCTACCTTTGCCTCCACTGAAATTCTGCCCATTTTGACTCTGGCCACCCGTCTAATTACTGGTTTGAGGATTATTATTTGCTTCTTGTTGTTCTGCCACTTTCACCTGTGCCCACATCATTTTCTCTTTTAACTTTTTATGTCTTGATTCAATGTCATTACTACAATACTTTCCATACCTCAAAATTGCGTCTATCGTTTTGCTCTGCCAGCAAATTAAATGCTGTTGAATCATATTACTAATATCTGGGTTTAATCCAAACACAAAACGATACACGAAATGTCCCATGTCGTTGTCTCCAATATTTTCGAATCCACTATACTGTTTGAATACCTGCAACAACCATTCTTAATAGGCGTGCACTGATTCTTTTGGTTCCTGTGTAGTCCTGTCAATTTTAACCCAATCTATTTCCTTTGGGGAAATTTTCCCCTTCAGAAACGTGATTACCTGATTGTACTTTTTCATCACCTCCTCTGATGGTGCACCTGTTTTAGCGTCTCTAGGATATTCATCCTTTGGCCAATCAACTGTGATCTTACACTCTGTCCTCAAGTCTGCCGGAACAACAACTTCAAATAACCCATCTAAATCCTTTAACAAAACCTTCAAGACCTTCACAAACCTTTCTACCTGTTTGTACCATTCTACAGGTTTTTCTCTTAGTCTAGGGAAAACATTTGTAAATGATAATCTATCCTGTCTTGACCAAGGAACATGAACATATCCGCCACCTGGTACTTCTCTCATCGGACACGCCCTTTCAACCTGTTCTGTTTCCTTTAACGGGAACATAGGCACTCCTTTACTAGCTGCTTCTTCCTTCTTTCTTACCCATCCATTTCTCCATCGATCTACATCTCCCCATTTCTTCAAAATGTTCATCAACTCTTTTATCTGTAACCTTTTTCCAGACGCATTCAAACTCTCCAGATCTTTTTCAGTAAATGCCAATCTGTAGGATTTCTGCAATACCTTTGACTTTTCTATGTCGTTTCCATACTCACTAGCAGCTTCAGATATTTTCTCATGAAGATTCTTCGCTCTCCAAGTAATGCTTTTACACAAGAACAACAATTCATCATCTCGATAAGTCCCTAACCTGTCTGGGCTGATCGTACCAATCATAATTTCTTTCAAATCTACCTTCAATTGGCTCACATTTATACTCTGTGTTTGTTTATCTTTCTTTTCCCTTTCCTTTATCCAATCATTCAAGTCTTCTGATGAAAGACCTGCTGAACTCCCTGTCATTGGAGTGACATTTGTCCTTATTCTTCTTGTACTCATTTGTGTATCCCTTCTAGGGGTTTCTGTTATCACCTGACTCTGGAAGATCTAATAGTGTAACCTTCGTGTCAGCCTGTCTTTTCTCATTGATTATCGTCTCCAATCTGCTCCTGACATTACCCATTGGAACTGCTAATGTATGTACTTTAGGTGTATTTGGGTTTTCTCCAAACAAAGGAACCACAGGACCTTGTCATGAATAACGAGGTCTGATTCTACATGCACGGGCACAAGAACCAGCATCATGTTGTTGTAGATTAAAAACCCGCCCCTTTCCCGTGCACCAGCACTCCTTTTTGTCAGTATGATGTGCATATGTGTTTATGTACACTCTTTGTGGTAATTCGACTTTCATGTGAGATTTGTGTTATCGCATAACATCAGAGCTTTGTGTTATTATGTAACTTCACTTCGAGTAACCTTGAGGCCAATTGATTTTCCTTGTAAAATTACATCAAGTACTTGGGCATTCTGTGCATCTCTTGCGCTCTGTGCATCTCTAGAGCTCAACACCGCTGCTCGCAGGAGCCTCTATTCTTCACTTGCGCTTGAGGAAAAAGTGCATGCTTCCCATCGCAGCGATGCCGCCCGGAAGGATGTCTTCCTCACGCGCCGCCCGTTCTACGTGATTGTACGCAGCGTGTTTGGGTGCGGCTGGCTTTAAAAGCCGCACCCGTCTTTCTGGAAGGCGCTTTGCCTTCCGCTTGATTTCCCGGACCGGAGCATTGCTGGGGAACTCTCGGCTTACCTGATTATCGGCATTGGACCTCTTCTCCTCTCTCGATGGCAGGATCTCTTCTCCTCTCGCGACGGCAGGACCTGTAATGAGAAATCAAGGAAGGAGATAAGTAACTTTACATTTATTTGGCGCCCTTCGCAAGAAAGGTCAAGATAAAAGACAAATTTTTGGAATTCCTACGTTAAGAAGGACAAGACAGTTTATTTCGGTTCTCTGAAAGCAACGATTTCAGTAATCAACCGGACTTATGCAAAAAACATTGTAAAGAAGAGTTTGTTTGCAATTCATGTAATTTAGTGCATTGTTTATATCAACCAGAGTACTTTAGAGAATTATGTGGCGATATTATTAGTGGATGTTTTCTTGGTATTATTTCCCCTTATCTACAAAAAGGCAAGTGAACAAGAGGTGCGGGACAAGCTCAACACTTAAATGTAAGTCAGCTTGCGAAGATGGGAATAAGTGGAGTCAACTAATGTCATAGGATAGAAGAGTAATCTTTCTGTTTTATTTTATAGTTACAATAAAGACATGGATCTTGCTGTAAAGACTCCATGCTTGCCTGAAGTACATTTCGCCTGTCAAAAGACAACACAAGAAAATACTGGGACGTAGGCCCGACACCCCACTGATCGCAGGTAGGCTAAAGGACAGTCTAAAATCAGAACCCTACATGTGTGAGAAGTCTTGTAGTTAAAAGAACTATCTGAGGAGTTAAGATTCTGATCAGACCTTCACTTGTTGCTTCGCAGGTCGACAGCAGGAATCCAGTCACGTCCAGTATCCGGCCCTCCTCCCTTATTTCTAATTTTTACACTTGTAGTGGAGTTTAGTCACAAGTTTCTAGTTAGTGATTTGGGAAGTTGGTCCCTTGCGTCCCTGCGAAAATCTACTACGCCATCGGAAGCAAGACAAGGTAGGGGACGGCGTAGTAACCTGACAGACCTATTGTAACCGGTACCGTAAACGCCTCTGCATTTAAACTTAACTGATTTATTTTCTGTATCTGCTCCACATTTGCCTTGTTTAGCATTTCAAACTCCTTTTCTCTCATTATCCTAGCCATGTCTGCAATCTGTGGGATCAATGGATTTCCCATAAAGGGTGCATTTGGAGTCACTTCAACTGAATATTTTCGATATGGCGGGGGTCTTTTGATCATAATATCCTCTAATAACTCACCAGAATCATTTACACCATCTCTTGCACTTGAGGTTTCTATATTCTTCTTTTTCTCTTTACATTTACTTCCTGTTTGCTCATCAACTGTTAAAACTGGGTATAATCCTTCCATTACCACAGCTCTCCTCCATCGTTTCAGCTTCTCTTCCCTATTCTCAAAAGGATATCTGAACATCATACTCCTATGACCTCTGTTACCAATTCTATATTTTTCTCTCTCAAATGCCTCAACTTCCCATTCCCCCAAGGCTTCGTACTGTGTCAACCTAGGGTTCGGTTCTAATGAATCCATTTGATTTCTCAGATTCTGCAATATCCTTACATTAAATGTACCATACTGAGGAAGAGCTAGAACACCATCATCCTTTGTATACTCCACCCAATTTTCCAACCACATACACGTATGATATCCTTGCTGCAACATCATAAAGGAAGCAGGCGTCTTTGGAGGTGGAATCGGAATTCCCTCTCTAGTCACAATTGGTATGTCCTTTTTAAAGAAATTCTTTATTTTCTGTATCAACTTCATTTTCTGACTCTTTCCGCTAACGGATCTTATCATATAAAAATAACAACACCCTTACCGTACTTTCTCTTATTCGATTGGTTAACTTTCGTCCAATACTAGCGCGACTCACACCAACCAACCAATCACAGCTGAGTACACGCCTGCTGCTTGACCAATGCCAGTGCAGCTGTTTCTGACATCAGTATTACTCCTTCTACTGACCCTCCCTTTACAAAATAATACAGCAATATTTTCTAAGCACTCTTAATCAAATATATTATTAGTAACAACATAAAACAATGCTACTTTGTCTGTTCCACTAAATAAAGAGATCGTTTTTCACTTTTTTCAAGAAGTTTTCTCACTACGTTTCCTAATAACGGCCAGCGCTATTTTACTCTTCAAACAAGTTCCGGGTGGACCTATTACTCCTCTAGGGATAAGGCCAAGAATTCACAAGAGGACTTTTTGGTGTGAAAAAGGGGTCTTGTTACTCTCCTGGGTCTAAAGCTAGAGTTTCGGAAGCGGACCCTTCACTATTTCAGTCACTCCACTTATATACGAAATTTCCCTAATATAACACCTACAGCCCTCCGTAGCTTTTAGGTATTATTACAACAGACAAAGTACTTCTGCAGTGTGGCTTCTTTACCACACTCTTCTTCTGCCTACTTCAGGCTAAATTCCATTCCCGTGATTCCTCAGGTATCTCCGTACCTGAACTTCTAGACAACATAGAACATAACACTAACTTTTCATGTTAAAACATCCAATCAATAATCAATAATCATTACCAAACTAATCAATAATTAAACCATCCTCTGCTACCAAGAAACTGATCCAGCGCTAATCCAATAATTATCAGGGATCAATACTCAATACATCATAATTCAATGGCCCATACATATTCATCCAGAATCCCTGATGCGCTGGGGTCAATTTATATGTACGATCAATTCTTTTCCTCTCATAGGTTAAATTATGACATCACAACTAACTTTTATCATCAACTTTCCTTCTACTTGGTCGATGGACCAATTAGTTGAATAGTTGATGACAATGATTAACTTCTAACTTACCAACCATTTAATAAATCTAAAATGATCACAGACTCTCGGTGAAATTAATAATGAATTTTATCTCAAGAAATTAAAGATTATGCTCAACTGCATTTGGTTACACAATACAAACACTGAATCCCACGTGAGGAGAAATTTTACATATGCAGCACAATTGAAAACACAAACTCATCCAAACATAGCAATGACTTTACGCAATGAAGGAGTGGATAGAGTAAGAGACAAAAGTTTCAGCAAAAATATATATGCGAAACATCATATACCTAACGGAGGGGATGGATGAAGAGACAATAGTTTCATCTAATAATAATACATATCATTGATGGAGTGGATAGGTGGAGAGACAAAAGATTCAGGGACAAAAATACATCAATAAGATAAATTCTGAGAACAAGTTAGACTAAATACAAACCTATTGGTCTGTAAGTAAACCAACCCCTCGGCCTAGGGGATGATGGGGGTTCCCCGACATAGGATCAGGAAACAAAGGATAAGAAGAAACAGGATCGGGACAGGTCAGGGAACAGCTAGGCCTCTGCAAACCGACGGACAGCGACGCATCTCCCCTCTTTCTCTCCTGCCAGCCTAAGCTTAAACCACACCCCTAAAGGCACCTCAATTATATCCTTAAACTAACATGTCCATCCCGCAATTGTTGCAAACATTTCTAAATCTCGCAAAGGGATTGGTGGGCTTGGGAGGAGGTGTTGTCACACCACTGTGACTTCACCTTTCTTACAACTTCTCCTTTGTTCATATTCATTCCCACGGTATGGTTCTCAGCTTGTTCTCACTTTATTACATGTGATACAAAATTAAACAATTTCATTCATTTCTTTAACATCATCCGCAGTCTGTTTCTCCGGTCCCACGCTTGGGCACTGGTTTTGGCAGTCGTTCGACACTCTGGCCTTCACCCTCCTCATGTCATCTGCGGTGCACTGCGCATCTGTCTTGCTTCTGACAGAGCGAACTCACTCCTCGTGCCTTCCCCCTCCCACATTAGCCAAGTTTAGAAACATGGCTGCTTCATCTAGCACACTAAAATAAACAAAAATGAACATTTATTAATTATATGATAATGAAACCTTCACTGTTTACCACCTACCTTGCATTGTTCCCCATCAATGTTACCTAGCATAAGCTTTGTGCCAAATTAGTATTGTTTTATTAGTTCAAAACAGAATGCAACATGCAGATTAATGAAGCATACGCAGCCTATTTATCCAACGCTTCTCATTTTTCTCAAATCACAAATGTTATTACAATATTATTTTGTTTACGTGTTAGTTTAGACATGTGCAAAGCAATTTCCCTTATGTTCATGTTGGGTGTACATTCATTTTTCAACAACTACTTACTGTTAGTACGTATTATGGGGTTATCAATTCCTAGCAGGTTTAATTTTTGCGAACCCCTGCTCCATCAGTAATTTACTACTCAAACTATCTGGCAGAGTAGGCCTTGTGACATCCCTTACCTGAGGCCTCTTCGGGTGCTGTGCTGTTTCCCCGGTAACGGAAGACACGTGCGCTGTGGACACACGCGTTCCTTCATTGTCCTTGATGCCGGATTTCTTGAGGCAGCGCGCTAAGCCACAAGTCCTCGAGCTGCTGTTCCTGTGGATAGTTTCCTTGTGGCGCGCAGAGGATCATTCCGGTTGTTGGGCACACCATTGATCTACTAGATTCACTGCACCGCTTCCGTGGCAAGATTTTACAGTCGTTCCTGCCTGACGTGTGTGGTGCATGCGCGGTGTGCACTCATGAGTTTCTCATCCTGCAGGGAGCATGCGCGGTGATGCGCACACCTCCCTCTGAGCTGTAAGCATACGCTGTGATGCGCACAACTCCCTCTGATCTGCAAGCAGGAGCGGTGATGCGCACACCTTCTTGGAGGTTTGGGGCATGCGCATTGTGTTCTTCTGTTGCTGAGTTCACTATTATTCAGTTTGGAATATGCGCGGTGATGCGCACACTATTTCCTTGAGGTACTGCGTTTTTGCAGCGTGTCAGTGACGCGCTCACTTCTCCTGGTTTAATTTGAGTTTTATTACGTGCACGGTGATGCGCACACCTTTCTCACATATTGGGACATTTTTATTTTGTGCACTCCATTTTGGTTTCTGCAGTTATCTTAGATTGTGTTGTGCTTTACCTTTTGGTTTTGTAATTGCAATCCCAGGTACTGTGCTAATTCCTTTGTAGTGTTGTGACACGCATAACTTTAAATTCTTTAACTTTTTGATACTATTTGATTTACAGTTTGATACAGCCTCATCCAGCATGTCTCAGCCTCCACAGTTTCTTTCAGACAAAGGTGACCCAATTTTACCTTGGAACAGGTGTAAGCCACTGTTTGATTCTTATCTATTGGCTATTGGGGGTGAGAAATTCTATGCCTTAAGAAAACAAGCTGTGTTGTTACACAATCCGGGGGTTGAGTGTAGCCATGTATATGATAGTTTAGATGACATTTTTTGGGGCGTGGAGAGGGAGAACCTGACAATGTTTTTGACATGTCTGTCATGATGCTTTAGAAACATTTTGGATCTAAAATTAACATCGTTTTGGAGCGTCACAAGTTTTGTCCTAGCGTTCAGGGCAAGCAAGATAATATTGGTAGTAATGTGGCAACCTTGAAAACATTGGCTCGCACTTGTGAGTTCGAACAGCTTACTGATTCTCTTGTTAGAGACCAAATTGTCAGGTGCACTAATGATGTGAAGGTTCAACAGAAACTTCTTGCCAAAAACCCGGATCTTAAAGAGACTTTAGGTATTGTGGAGAGTATGGAGAACACCAACATGTGGGTGCGTGAAATGAGAGCTGATAAGAGCAGCGATATCTCCCTGGAGGACAAGGTGGTTCATGAGGTCAAAAAAGATGATGCCAAGGGATTGAGTTTAAAAAGGGCATTCATGGTGAGGGGGATAAAAAATGCCTGAGCAGTTAGGTTCCAGGTACAGCAAGCCTGGCTTTAAGTGTTTTACATGTGTGAGTGTAAGCCATTTGTCCAACAGCCCCAATTGTTTTGCAAGGTCTGTCACCTGTAATAGGTGTGGCAAAAAGGGGCATTACGCTCGTGTATGTCGAGGTGCTAAGAACCAAGCGGTGCATTGTGCTGAGGAAGAGAAAAAATATATGTCGAGCGTCTGAGAAGATGGTGTTGTGGATGGAGACAAGTTAGAGATGTCTGAGAGTGAGGTGTTGATTGATGGTAAACAGTTCTCTGTTCTGGCTGACTCTGGTTCGCCTTATACCATGGTTGGTGATAGCGATTGGGATGTTGTGTTTGGTCAAGACAAGGTTGAACTGTCTCCACCGGATATCAATCCGGTAGGCTATGGTGGGGTCAGAATTGATGTTTTGGGTTATGTGGTCAGAAGAATTCAGTTCAGAGACAGAGAAACGGTTGGGAAAGTGTACGTGGCTAAAAGGGGTGATAATCTTCTTGGCTGGAGACACCAGAGAGATATGGGGATCACTTTAAACCCCAACTCACCCGAAAAAGTTTTGCTTCTGTTTTGTGGTCGATTGTCTGAGGATGTGAGTTCTCAGTTTCCTAAAGTTCTCAGTGATGGTCTGGGTTTGCTCAAGAATTTTGAGCACAAGATTGTTTCGAAGCAGAATGCTCAGCCATTTGTCAGCAAGGTGAGGAAGATACATCATATGATGATGGATCCCTTAGGTCAGGAGCCGAAAAGGTTATTAGCTGCTGGCATTATCGAGGAGACTGAGTGTTCGGAGTGGTTGGCCCCCAATGTTTCAGCATCCAAGGATGGGGGCACAGGGATCCACATGTGTGTGGACTTGCGCGGCTTGAACAAGCATATTTGGGTCGACAGGCAGCCCTTGCCGAATATCTCAGAGACGCTTGCTCTTATTAAGGATGCTAAATGTTTTAGTGTTATGGACTTGTCTTCCGCGCACCACCAGGTATTGCTCCTTCCTGATTCAAGACACTTGACATATGTTCGTGACTCCCTTGGGTGCTTTCAGATTCATCCGCATGCCTTTTGATCTGGCATCTGCTGCCGCCTGCTTCCATAGAGTCATGAACAAAGTACTGGATGGGTTGTCTAAAGTTTTCATTTTTCAAGATGACATTCTTGTTTATGGGAAGGATCAACATGAACATGAAAAACAGTTGTGCGAGGTTTTGCAGCAACTCCAGGATGCTGGTCTTTGTATCAAGAAAGAAAAATGTAAATTTCGTGTGTCGTCTGTGAATTATTTGGGCCACACGATTTCTGGAGAAGGGATCAGTCCCAAATTAGATCTTGCTGAGAGCATTGTAAAGGCACTTGTACCTGCAAACAGAGACCAAGTTTGATCCTTCCTGGGGTTAGCTGATTTTTGCTCCAAGTTTATTCCCAATTTGGCTTGTTTGTCTTCTCCATTGAGGCTATTGCTCAAGAAGGGTGGCAGATTTACATGGTCTGATGATTGTACTCTTGCCTTCAACACTATCAAGGATGTCATTGGTCGCATGCCTACTTTGGGACATTTTGATGCTTGTAAGAAAACTGTGCTGTTCACTGATGCCAGCATGCTTGGTTTGGGTGCAGTCCTCTCACAGGTTGTGGATGGTGAATCCAAGATTGTTGTTTTTGCTTTTCGTTCACTCAGGGGTGCGGAGGAGCGATACTCCGTGATTGAGCGGGAGGCATTGGCGGTTTTCTAGGCCATTTGCCATTTCAAATTTTATCTTTGGGGTTTACCTGTGGTAGTCAGGACTGATCATCATCCTTTGTGTCAAATAATTACTTGCAGGGAGGTCGATAATCCTTCTCCAAGAATCAAACGTTGGATGGAAGGGTTGACTGAGTTTAACTTCACGGTTGAGTATGTGCCTGGCCCGAAGAATGCTGTTGCTGATTGCCTGTCTAGGATGCCTTTGAATCAGTCTGGTGTGGAGGTTGAGAATTTCCTGGTGGCGTGGGTGCATGAATCTGCTGTTAATTTGGAGGAGTGGTCTCTGGCTTCTCTGTGTGACAAGGATTTGGAGATGGTTAAGGAGTATACTGTGAAGGGTTGACCAGCGGACAAGGATGAGCCTGAGTCTTTGAAATGTTTTCTCAATGTCAAGGATGATTTGTGTGTATTTGAGGAGAAGTTGTTGAGGGGTAATCTGGTGATACCTCCCAGTGATCTTAGGTGCAAGCTCATTAACTTGGCCCATGAAGGGTATCTAGGGAGGAACCTGACTAAAGCCAGGGTTCGTGAATGGTATTGGTGGCCGACCATGGATCGGCAGATTGAAGATGTTGTTAAGGATTGTTGGGAGTGTGCCAATAGTGACAAGAGCAAGAGGACACGCACTGCACCTCTGTCGCCTGTGGAGATTCCCGCTGAGCCTTGGTCCAAGTTGGGATTGGACATTGCTGGTCCCTTTGAACTTTTTGCTCATGATGAGCGTTATGTTTTGCTGTTGGTGGACTACACTTCTAAGTGGGTGGTCACCAAATGTGTGCCTACTGTCAACACCAGAGATGTTATTGAGTTTTTTTCTGAGGAGTTTTCAAGGGAAGGCATTCCTAAGCATCTCATCACTGATAATGGCGTTCAATTTGTTTCACGTGATATGAGCTTGTTTCTTAAAAAGTTGTCCATTACTCATTTCAAGACGGCTTTGTATTCACCACAAGCCAATGGTTTGGCTGAGTATGAATAAATTGGTGAAACGTTGTGCCCAGAGGGCTTTGCAGACTAGGTCCTCTCTTAAAACGATGCTCAGAGAGACGTGGTGGGCTCACCGCTATACACCTAACTGTTTGACCTCGGTTTCCCCCTTTTCTATCTTGAGAGGTAGGAAGCCTCATGATAAGTTGAGTCCTGCATGGTTGAGATTGTGTGTGGATGATGTGAAGAGGGATGAACAGTTTGTGTATAAACGGAGACTCTACCAGGAAAAGTATAAGAACAGGTTTGACCAAAAGAATTCTGCTCTTTGCAGAGTTTGGTGTGTTGGTGATGAAGTGTTGATTAGGAATCCTGGGCTTTTGAAGAAAGGTCGTTCCAGGTACGTGGGCCCTTTTGTTATCAAGGAAGTAAGGAAGAATGCTGTTGTGTTGAACTCTGGTGAGGTGTGGATCATGTCCAGTTTGGTTAAGTGGAGTGGTGGTTCCGATGTGTCTGAACATGGTCATGGTCCTTTTGATGTGTCTGAGCGGTCTGGTCCTTGTGATGTTCCTGGTTCTGGTGTGCCTGATTCGGGGAGTTCCAGGAGGTTGAGATTCAGGCCGACTTGGCATCAAGACTATGAGATGTCCTGAGATGTCAGTGGCCGATTTTGCCCTGGTTCTCTATTGCTTTTGCATTTTCACTTTGTATCTTTGAATGTTTTTCTTTTGTTCATTTTGTGTGGGGGAAGATGTGCTGTGGGTTTTAGTTTGCTATATGTAGCTGTGTTTTCATTACTCATCTCCTGGTTAGTTATCTACCTAGCTATGCTTTATTTCCTTTGCCTTCAATTCTTGTTGCTAGGCAGCACCTCTGCATTCAATGTGTCATCCATGACAACACAATGCTCTATCTTCCCCAGCTGCATCTTTGGCAGTTGGATTTGAGCTGCTGCTTGGGCTGGAGGTCTGTGTATGTACTCCTGAATAAAACTACTGAAGAATTGCTGAGCGTTTCCTGGACTTCTTAACAAACAGGTAAAAAAATATACATTTGTTTCACACCCGGGTCCCCAAAATATGTCTTGCCCAGGGCAGCCAAAATCCTTAAGATGAAACTGCCAGTGAGTGTACCACCAGGGCGGCAGCAATGCAAGTCAGACTGCCAGGAGCTCGGGGGCCTCAGCGCCACCAGCATCCAAGACATCCTGGGCACGAAGGCTAATTAAGGCCTGAGAACCCCGCAGGGTTTGGAGCCCCCACTCCGATGATCTCTGCTCCAGTCGAACTCCAGGTAGTAGCCTCGAGCTGTCGGAAGCCGCAGTCCAGTGCGATGATGCTCATTAAGTGAGATTAGTGGAGGATAAAGGGCCTGATCGGTGGAGCAGTGGGTTTATGCAACCACTATCTTGGCTTGAGTGGCCATGCCCCCCAAAGTTTGTTTTTTTAAATTAATTGGCATGTATGTTTTTGTAGATGGGCTACAAGGCGAATACAGTAATGGGTTACTGGTTGGATGAATGGGCACTTACGTGTAAGTATGTGTAACAAAGTGCATCCCTGATGACTGCCTAAACATAGTTATAAACCAAAAGTATTAGCTGGGGCGCAGTTCTCTGTTTTGGCAATTAAAAGCAGGGATTTAACAGAAAGTATGCACATGGAGTAATATTTTAGGTCAGTTGCATGATGTTTTATCATACCAGGTGACAAATGTCTGATTGGTATCTTTTTCCTCAGTACTTAACAGCGTTTCCCACTGATTATCTTTGAGTGGAAAATATGCTCTAAGATGATATGGGTTAAATGGCTCGTCCGTTACCATTACACTATAAGCAAACATACACACGTTGCTTGCCATCATTAGCCCAAGGTTGAATCCTTCAAATATAACACGTGCTACTCAATTTGCAAATAATTTAGCCTATAATACATGCAATTGGCTTTCAAAAAATCAAGACCTGCTTTGCCAATGCTTGTTGTGTGGGTTAACACTGTTCAAGCAAGTTGTGGCTGGAAAGATTTATGTGAAGTTAACACTGCCTAGGTAATGGAATTTTCCTTATATCTGCTTTAAAATATGAGACAGGTTTTTTTTTATTACTCGTTTTGATCTCTGTCTCTCCTTTAATAAAGGGTCTCCTCCAGGCCTCTGTATATATTACAACAAAAAACAGCATCACGAGATGAAAGCACCCAGATTTAGTGATTAAGCCACTTTCTGAGGCAGCGAATTTCAGAACCCCAAAGCAACAACGCAAAACATGGGAAAATTAACTGCTGGCAAAACCTGAGCCGCGCGTTTGAACAACCCCAAAAAATCAAGATTTGGAAAAAAAGGGGTGCCCAGGCTTGTGTACAGGCTGATACTGACACCAAGATCCGTGTCATCAGCAGAGACAATTATTTCAACCTTCAGGTTATCAGACTCTCATTGTTGACATGTGGACTGATCTCAAAATGTGATGGACAGTCAGCAGGCCGAAGCCTGAAAGGGTCTCACTCAAGGAAGCTAGTGGCTAAAGAGGGCTAGATTGCCCAGTGCCCTTTCTGTATGTGTGCGTTGTATGTGCCACATGTTGTGTATATTGTGAGAAGTGCTGTGCTGTGTAGTGATATGATGTCTGAGAGCTAACGCTGTAATCAGACCTATTCAAGCCTAAAAGATCACTACTATATATATCTTTCAATACCCTGGGTTAGAACTTGGAACAAGCTGCAATATATTTTTGTATTTGGATTGTTGCATAGTGAATTCTACTGATAAAGGGCAATGGGAAAAGTCAGAGGGCAAGGTAGAGGAATGCTTCTACTTTATTGCAATAACATACGTAGAAATCAATATTAACATACTCACGGACATTACAGGTAATGCCATTTTTATTAACATTTTTCGTTCACGCATGTAATATTCATGCCAGGGGATAGTAATTCTCTGTATATTGTGCGTGAGAGCAGGAGGCACGGGCATTTCTCTCTACCATGATGTTTTACTACAATCTGGCACACTTAAAACTTGCAGCCACAATGATCTTATCAAAGATGTGTTTAAAGACCATCCGTGTAAACATATAGGGGGATATTCCCAAGAACCTGCGATAAACATTGGCAAAATGGGCTAACGCAATTTTCCATATCGCCGTCTATCGCGGGAAAATAACTCTGTGTCAACGTCGTATTCTCAACACGGCGGTAACATGCAATAGCTTCCCGAGAACGCCTCAAATGTCCACGATACAACTACCGCGACGGCGATAAAAAAGGAAACCTGAACGTGAAAAAAGTCGCGATGGGCCCAACCGCGATAGAAAAATCGGCGACAAGCAGCGCCAGGCTTGCAATTCCCACGTCAGGTGGGAAAAATCACCATAAAAGCTGCAAAAAGAAAAAACATAACAACTGCGAAGCACAATGGAGGCAGCCGGAGCAAGTTCAGAGGACAACCAGAACCCCACAAGCCCCACGGAGGACCAGCCTGGGACCTCGGGGTCAGGGAAGGGCAAGGACAAGAAGAGGAAGACGCGGTTCAGTCCGCAGGAAAACAGGATCCTGATTACAGAGGTGATAGAACACCATCAACAACTGTTCGATACCTCCACTGTGTCATTTGCAACAAAAAATGGAACATGGCAGTCCATCGTGGACAAGGTGAATGCAGTCGGAGTGCTGAGGAGGACAATGGATGAGGTCAAGAGGCGCTGGAATGATGTGAAACGCAAAACCAAGCTGAAACTCGCAAACAACCGCAAAGCAGCAATGCAGACTGGGGGTGGGAGTCCTGCGCCACAGGAGGAGCTGGATGAGATGGAGGAAATGGTGTCCACAGTCCTCAGTGTGGAGACAGTGGCAGGAGTCGGGGGACCGGACACTGCTCAACATGACCTAACACAACAGCAACAGGGTGAGTAACAACCAGGGACTGGGGGGACGGGGGAGATGGGCACAATGGCACACATGCACAATGAAGTATAGCACACTGCACAACCACAATGACTCTGGATCATGTCCCTGATCTCCTTGCCAGACTGCAGCACACATAGAAACAGCAAGTAGTCCCCCATCCACAATGTGCCCAGAGGGGGCCCTCCCCTCACATCACCAATCTCACAACAAACCCATGCACATGTGCTGAACCCAGCAAAGCTGCGGATCCGTGAGCCCCACTGACAATGCAAGTGACACTGCATGACGATGAGCATGTCTGCAGGCCACTCATCATGACATGTTGCACGCCACGACACCGAGATGGCTGAGTGTGGTCCACATCCGGAAAGGAGCAGGTCGCTCACTGACACATCCATGTGCACAAACAACCCCTCACGGCAACAAGACATCTGCGGACAAACCATGCCCAAGAGTCCCAACTCCCACCAAGAGCCCAATTTACCCAAGTATGCAACATCTCAGCACTGCATAAGCACAGAAGTCAAAGGCACACCGCCTGAAAGGGAGAAGGCCATGCAAAGTCTGAGTTGCAGGGGCGACTCTCCCACAATGCAGCACACACACAGGAATCAGAGCACATCAACATTGACAACAATGTGGTACAAACTGCAACACTTCCACAACAGAACAGAGGACACAACTGCTGCTGCTTGTGTGTAGAAACTGGGCAATCACATTTGGCATAGCAGGAAACTGTGACATGATAATGGACAAGTACAACCCCACATCCCTGATGGTGCACAAATGTCCACTGTCCCGCTTCAAATAGGCAGCTCCTCCTAAACAGTCACAATGTACATTGTCATGCAGTCTGTTTGGAAACTTGGACAATGCGTGAACATACATGGAACACACTGTTAAACTGCATCTCCCCTTTACATTGCAGAGGGAGAATCATCACCTCCTGCAGAGCACACCGAACACCTCCTCACTGATGACGAGGAGGACCTCCCCACCTTCGACACCGATGCCCTCCAAGAGCTCATGGACACCCTCAGCACCCCACCCCCAGGAGCAGGGCAGCCCAGCTGCATCGAGGAGACCCCACCCCCTGCACAGACCACACAGCAGGAAGCACCCACCACCCCGGCTGTCTCCCAGGAACCCCACGACCAACACATGGCATTTCAACACCGTGTGTTGGAGGGCCAGAAGGAGATAGCTGAGCAGGTGCGGGTGGGGTTCGAACTCATGGCAGCCAAACTAGATGCCATCCATGGGTGTCTACGTCCCATCAGGGACCACTTACAGTCCCTAACAGACACCCACAGTCCGCTCCATGGTCTACAACGAGCCATGGCTGACATTGCTGGAGTCATAACTCGGAGACAAGAACACCTGTCTAGTAAGAGTGGCTCCAGCGATCTCAGCCGGGAGTTGGGACACATGCGAAGGCTCATGGAGGACACGGTGCGGATGGAGGCGGAAAGGATAGCTGCCACGGCTGCACATCAGTGAGATGTAGCTGGGATCTTCCATGCC
Source organism: Calotriton arnoldi (assembly GCA_963921515.1). Classification (NCBI taxonomy): domain Eukaryota; kingdom Metazoa; phylum Chordata; class Amphibia; order Caudata; family Salamandridae; genus Calotriton; species Calotriton arnoldi. The sequence continues at coordinate 5,210,804 of CAWUFW010000202.1, read as the reverse complement.
CTGCAGATCCTAATCATGGCATTGCTGCCACAAGGCCTGGCGCAGATGAATGCTGCTGCTCCTACACCATCCACATCTACGCCCCCTGATGTGTCAGTGCCCCACAGTGTGGCAGGCATTCCACCTCCGGCAGCTGATGTGTCACTGCCACACAGTGCGGCCGACAATCCACCTCCGGCCCCTGATGTGTCAGTGCCACACAGTGCTGCAGCCGAAACACCACCACCAACAGGTGAGGCACATCACACATCAGAGGATGATGATGTGGATGAGACTGCCGTTGTGGTAATGAGGAAGCGGTAGCATCCATCTCCGCCATATGGCCTGTTTCAGCTTGGTTCGGCCCTTTGCATCATCACCTTCCACTGTCCCCCGATACACTCTGCTGCACTCACCTTGTACCTCGACATGGACTGCCATATTCTGTTTGGCTACCAAAGACACAGCAATCAGACTGCGGACTGAACTCTTCCTCTTCCGATGAATTTGTCCTTCCCTAATGGACTCTGGCTGGCCCTCCATGGGGCAACAATGTCAAATGGGGTGTGCATGGCCCTGTAATGCTCCAGCTGCAAAACTCCACTGAATGTGAATAAAACATTCAAATTCACACAGATGTGTCATGTCTATGATCCTTCAAGTATGACAGTATGGATGAATGTAGGGTCACTGATTCCCCCTCACGTCCATTTTGCACATGTTGTGGGGCTTGGGTCACAGGGTGCAACATTGCCGATTGCGGTCCGGGTGGCGCAGACACTACAATGGAGACACACGCATTGGTTACTTCCTTGTCCAGGCCAGTACTGAACCATGCCCAGAGCCCCGGGCTCATTGTTCACACCCCTACGCTGGACTGGCATACGCCAGCCCAGCCCACTCCGCTTACGCTCGCAGGGGGTGACGACACGGCTACATGTCCCAGGTCTTCCCTGTAGTGATCTGCTGGTCACTGGTCTAGTTGTCAGCATGCCGCAGCCACTCCCTGAGGGCTGGTTTACACCCACACCACACCCATCCAGCACAGGCGTCATGGGACATGTGACCCTGCCAATAAAAGGGGCCCACCAGAGCACATTCCCCACTGGCGGAGGTGACATGATGGCGTCCGCATCCACGGAACTCAATCATAAAGGGTTCATGACTTGAGTTGCACAGAGTTAGTGGCACCAGATGGCCTGCGTCGGGCACAGGCCTACTGCCACGTGGCGATGACTTGCATTGCACTGAGTTAGTGGCACCCGATGGCCTGCATCCGGCACGGGCCTACCGCCACGTGGCGATGACTTACGGTGCACAGAGTTAGGCCCACCTGAAGAGCTGAGCGGGTGTGCAGCCTGCGATGATGCATTGGCCTCGATACGGTGTCCAGAAAATCAGGACTCGATTTGAATTGTGAGCCCTGCTGGACCGCAGTGTACGCGCAGGCAGCAGTCAGCACACACATGACTCTGTGGTGCGGTGCCGCAGGGTGCGCTGGGGGCCTGTGGCGCGGAATCCAGCGATCGGCTGAGGAGGTTGCACCGGCACGTGGAGGGCCCTCTTGGAGACACGCCGGTGGTGGCAGGTGAGCATTGAGGCCTGTGTGCGCAGGGGCAGGCAATCATCGCTGGGCGGCGGACCGGTCGGGGGACCAGGGCTGGGGTGCAGCAGGTGCACAGGATTGCGCAGGCACCACCAGTCACGGCGGTGGCCTTGTGGCTGGGTGGGGGGCGCCACCCTGGCAGTCACGACCCTGCATGCGCTGATGAGATGTGCGCGGGTTGGCTTGGGACGTAGACACCTCGTCTCCAGTGTGAATACTGCCATTGAATGTGGTCGGGCATGTGTGTGTAGGCCTATGGTCACGATATGGCGGACACAGAGACACACACAGTAGTTACTGTGGTGGCCCTCCCGGAACTGCACCACGCCCAGGGCCCAGGGCTATTCATTTGCGACATACGCCGGCCAAGGCCGCTCCGCTCAGGCTTACAGGGGGGGACCACATGGCTACATGTCCAAGATCTTCCACACTGCCTGGGGTAGCCTGTTTGCGTCCACTGTCCACTACACTGCAAACACCGCAGTAGGTGTCCACATGGACATGTCTGTGCTCTGCATACTGCAGTCTGTCCAGCACATTTCCACCACACTTGGCATTGTGTCCTTTCTTATTGCTGGGTCACTTGCCTACTTCGCACATTCTTGGTTCCCACCTCTCCCCACATTCTGCAATTGTGTGGCAGAGGGGCTCTGCCTTTGTGGTTGGTTTGTCTACATGTCTGGCCCCTGTTACCATGGTTACTTGTGTTGTCGTGTCCGGTAGTTGGGCATGTTGGTTGGCATGTTGTATGTGATTTTGTTACGTGTGCTCTCCCACAGTTGTGAGTTGTGTGATTGTGGAGTTGAGGTGTGTGGTGTGTTCAGTTAGTTCTTACCAATGAGCAGTGCATTGCCATAGGTGCCATCCTGGAAGCGCTGGTTGATGATGGACTGTCGGAAGATGTATGGATCATGCACACTGCCTGTGAAGTTGGCAACGACATTGGTGAACTGTCCCCGGTGGTCCACTATTGCCTGCACATTGATGGAATGCGTGTGCTTTCTGTAGCGGTAATTGTGTGTAGGGTCGGCAGGGGGCACCAGTGGTACATGTGTACAGTCAATTGCCCCCTACACGTGCGGTAAGGCAACTATGGCGTAATTCCCTTGCATAGTCTCCATCTGTTCAGGCACAGCATGGGGGAAGTGGAGGTGCAGGGGTATCAAGATGATACAAACCGTGATGTTTACAGGTATGATGATTCCTGCATGATGAGGCCGTAACAGATGTTTGGGTGGTCGTAACCTTCCTTTTCTTTCCTGCGGAGGTTACGAGCACACAGACTTCTGTTACAGTATATTTGGACTGGATTCATCATACCTGTATGCATTCCGGTTTGTCCAAGTGCAATACACTGTGCCAGATTACGTTTGTGACTTTGAGGACGCTTGACCATTGTCACCATTTCTCCAACAGGTTCCTGACTACTGATTTCGGGATATGGAATGGTATTGGGGAGTTCCCGCAGCATTTGCAGTTTATTGGATCCACACGTTGCCCTGGTGAAGTTCCCCGTTGGGAATGGAACGCGTTGGCTGAGCTTTTCATCTTGTTGTTTATGTATTTGTAATAAAGTTCTGTTTTTCCACTACGGTTGACTACTAGACTTCATGACCGTGGGGGGAGGGTCCGGGGGGTGGTTGCGGTGGGTGTTGTGGCCCTCTTGGGTCTCCAGGCTGCATGATCATTGTCTCCATGGCATCTGTTAGTATTCAGATGTGGCTCTAGGCTGGGCTCCCTTTCATACTGCAGGTTGTCGTCCTACTTAACACCAGTAGAAGGCAGGTGTTGAGTCCCTGCTGCTAACGCGCCTTATCGCCTGTTTTCGGTTCGCATCGCTGATCTGGCTGGTCGTTGAGAATATTGCGAAGTGGTGTTTTCGTGCGTTTTTGCACGGGTACGCCTACTCTGCATATCATTAGCGTTAGTTGTCGCTCTCATCCGTGGCGATGTGTTTTGCGGCAGCTATCGCAGGAAAACTGGTGATGTCAGCAGTTTGCACCAGCTTGTGAATAGGGCGATAAGTCTATCACCACTTTTGCGGCGCTAAAGTGCCGATAAATCGGCGATGGCTCCTTGAGAATATGCCCCATAAAGTACATACATGCTTGAGAAGTAACAATGCTTTGCTACTTAATGCTCACAAATTGATTCCCCATCGAGTTTTATTTGCTCGAAAAGTATATTTCAATGCCATTTTATCCATGATTGACTTCGGTGTACAAATACATTTTTTAATCCCTTTCGGTAATTAATCTTTGGGTTTTCTCTGTTTAGTCTAGACGGCCACTAGAAACATTTTTGTTTCATTATTCGAACTTCTCCTTCACCGTTAACTTTGTTTACATTTCCAAATGCAGTTGACATATTTTTCAGCTGAAGTAAGGGGAGCAATGGCCATATCAGTGTGAAAAGGTTAGTGGGCTTAAGGTAAGGAATAGACGGTCTTTGATTTGGTTTAACCTCCCCAGTCATTATTTCAGAAATTCCCTATTTCTTTCTGTGGGTTCTGTGGGCAATTGTTCTCTCACTACCATGATTTTAAGAGTCATGGACCTCATCTTTATCCATTGATGTTTTCAGCAATCAGATATCCTCGATCGTCGATAAAAGAGCCCTCATGACCTCAAACGGCAGTCTTTTTCAGAAACTTCTAAAATTAAATGACCTTAATTATTCTACGTGTGACATCTAGTTATACTTTTTCTGAAACCTGCCTTAATAAATGGCACTGAGATATTCCAGATAGCGTTATGCATTCATCACGGCAGTGTGTGTCATTAAATGGATGCTTGCAGGGTTCAGAGTGACATGTAAAGACCCCATATGTGCTATGAGCTCTGACCCTCTAGCAGACCAGCCTGCTAGCTTTTGCTTCTATAAATGTTTTATTAATTCTCTCCAGTAAGTGTAGTAATTGGAATTCCAGAACTGTAAATTACCTTGCTCCGTCTTTGTGACCCTTTCATGCGATTGATGGGGATAAAAAGCAATCAGCATTTTAAAATTGAACTAATCGCTGAATTAATAAATGCAAAGTCAAATCATGAGACAAGCCTTCACGTTTATATTATGCATATATATTATGTATCTCTGAAGCTAAGCTAGATTTCAACAAAGATATTCTAAGAAAGGGTTAGTAGAAGAAAGTGCAAAAGTGTTATGGACAGATGAAAGTCCTGTCCTGTTTAATTCCACGTTGGAGCTCAATTCACGCAAAATGTTTATGCAAGTAAATCAAATGTTAGGCAACAGATAGAATTAGTATTGTGAAACAACACTTTAGACCAGAGGTACAATTGTTTTGCGTCGGGTCTGCGTATCTTTTTTAACGCAGAACAGACGCACTATATTTTTGGGACTTACATTAGAAGGCAAATTGGTATTTGCGTTGGTTTGCAGGAAAAAGTAATGCAAACCAGCGCTGCTTTGCGTTACTCTGCATCAAGGGGGCATTTCATCGGTGGTACATGGGTATTCCCATGCAACCACCCATGGTTATTGATGCAGAAACCCTCTCTACTAACAACAGTAGGCAGGGTTGTGTGCCAAAAATGAACACCACTTGAAACAGGAGTAAAAAGGAGAACTGCATTTTCCTATGCTTTCAGACTTTGTATGTGTGCTGCACTGTACAGCACCCATACAAAGAAGGAAACGTTTTAAATTAAGGAAAACTTTTAAATTATGAAATAATTATTAAACTATAGTGCAGGATATATACTCTATATAGAACTATAGAGAGGATGTAGCCTTACGGCTAGAGCGGTCGACCTCACACCTGGGGAACTGAGTTTGAGTATTGGCGACGACGCTCAACATCCTGTGATTCTGGGCAAATCACTTAATCTCCCCGTGCCTAACAAAAATGAATGTGTCCTTCTGTAACAAAACTGGTCCTCATGTGAAGCGCTCTGATACCTGATTTCTCGGGTCTAGTTCGTGCTATATAAAACTCTAAAAACATTTTTTTTAAAAAGGTGTGCTTGTGGTTCTAGATAGCCTGATTGTGCGTAGGCGCTAGGGAGAGAGGAGGAGAGTGCCATATCTCTGTAGATTTGGCGCTCTCCTCCTCTCTTGGAGACTCTTGAAGCATAGAAATGTCCATATTCTATAGGAGGCATTCCTAAGCGAGTCATGCCAAAACCCCCTTTACCAATGGAAAGGGTTTGGCACTATGAGTCCATTGTTATCAAACATCAAGAGGCTGCTCCACTGCCATCCACTATGGCAATCCGAATTAATGTCAACCAATTCCCCACATTAACCTATGGAAAGAGCAGGCCTCATAGGTAGGGAAAACATACATAGGTATACCTCACTAATTGGGCACACAAGAGCTATTGCGCACACCGACCTGCAATGGCAGGAGGAACACATAGCTCCCAGCACCACAGCAAGTGTGCCCGCCCGTGTCTGCACGGACACACAATCCAAAATTGGCAGGCGGCACATGAAATCATGGGCAATATAGGTGCTGGTGCGTACTCACAGCAGCCTATAATGGCATGCTGCCCATGAGTTTACTCATGATAGATATCAGTGCGCGCCAACCTGTCTGCAATGACAGATCAGCCCGTGTTTCAGAACATGGAATAAGCACCACTTCCCAACATGGATAGGAAGGCTGCGCGTGATTTCATGCGGCAAGGACAGACCAGCCACCTGGCTTACCCAGGCCATAGCACCTTTGGTGCAGGGGCGCGCACACCATCCTGCTCGGACCTGCTGGACATGGGTGGACTCCCTTTCGGGTGCCATTGCACACTCCCGACTAGTAACAGCAGGCCGGGACTCTTCCCTCTAGCACTATGGATGCAAGTGTGCACACACAGGCCTGCATGGCAGACCTAACCTGGAGGTTAGAACACTGGGGATGCAGGTATATGCTCATGATGGCAGGCTGGGCGCCTATCCAAAATACCACTGCAGGTGGGACACGTATCTGAAAAAGCATCAGGGCCGGTACGCACACTTCGGTCTGCAATGGCTTACAGGCCCATGTTCGGGAAAAGCATGTCAGCGCCCCTTCATAATCTCTGTAGGCAGGCACATGCACTTCCACATGGCTTTGATAGCAAAGATGTGTGGAGGGCCCTGAGGCCCTCCAGAGAATTGGCAACACCCCAGGAGTATCCATGAATAGCCAAACTCAAGGGCAGGGGAAACCCCATTTGGGGGGTTCCTCACTACCTGGGCAGGGCACATCCATATGTGTCTGCTCTGTCTTCAGCCTGGCACCCCCCTGGTGGTAATCCGGGATTAAAAAGGTCGTTTTTTGTTTGGTACAAGTTTAAGGCTGTACAACAGTTATTGATTATGTATATGATTTGGTTGTAGATTTCCCCTGACGAAGGGTGTGTGATACACCCGAAATGCATTGGGAATGAGCTCATCTTTGTTCATCTGAAATATGTGCATATTTGGAAGCAGCACATAATCTTGAACTTTTGCTTCATGAATAAAAGAAGCGTCATGGAAAAGATGGATGAATACAGCGTTTCGTCTGTTTTGTTACAATTTTGAATGTATTTTCTGTTAACATTGAGTATATTGTATAAAGCAGTTTTTGAATAGTATTAGTATTGATTATGAGTTTGATAACACACTCATTTTGAGTGTCTAATAGGTAGTGTACACACTGTCTGGGTCAGTCTTGCCCCAGTTACTATTTTCACTAGTGGGCCTGCAGCATTTATTGTTCCACCTAATTAAGAAGTCCTTTACAGCATTTTTCAGGCCGCCATTGCAGCCTTTGTGCGGTTTTAAACTACATTTTTGACATGGCAAAATAAAACTTTTTGCCAAGCCTGAAACTCTGTTTTTAATATATATAACTCACCCTAGGATAGGTCCTAAGCAGCCCATAGGACAGTGTGCAGTGTATTTAAAAAGTAGGAAATGTACTTTAAAGTTTAGCAGTGAAAAACTCACACATTCATTTTTCACTGCTGTGAGGCCTACCCCTCCCATTAGGTTTCCCTATTACATTTATTAAGGGATAATGTTTGTTTGGGGTAAGTAGAAATGTCATGTTGGTGTCTAAGGAATTGTAATTTTAAATCATCTTTAATGGTAAAGTCAAATATTAAGTCGCAATCCTGAAAATGCCAATTCTAGAAAGTTGTATAAACTATACAGGGTTGTGTCCATAGTCAGTAAGGCTAGGCCCTACAAAACTCAAACAACACTAGAATTGCCAGTACTGACACCCATTCACACATTCACTTCAATTCGTGGTCAGACAACTGAATTACTGTGATCACCATTGATTTGATCGATTTTGAAAAAAACCAAATAATCTGTTTAGCACAATTACAAACAATTTCAGATGTTTTTACATATACAGAACAAACATAATCAAAAACATCAAAAACTATTTTTTGGATGTGCATAATCAATACAATACATATACAGCAAACAAGACAATTAGACAATGCAACACACAAAAATATTTCAAAGAATTATTTAGCCCAAGTTCTGACTTTTTCATTGCTCTTAAGGAGCATGATGTATGTTATTATCTTTTATTACCACTTGTAGCTCCTAACTAAGTGGGCTGTAACCAAACAGTGCCTAAATGAAACTCAGGGAGAGTTTATTACTCCTATATAGATGAACACTCTAGTAGTACTGAGCTCCAGCAGTACTTATTTTAAATGCCCTTGTTCAGTGAAACTGTTGACGCGTTTTGAACCCTTTCTTTTTTTGAGGGTTCTCCTCAGGACTCAGAACATTTGAGCACTCTTATGACTTGCCTTATTCAAAATGCCAACTTCCAAAGCAGGTAAAACGGGACGCTAGATACTTTTACACCCACAAATCAGCCAGGGTTCATCTTTCTTCCTAGGCGTCTTTCCTTCCTTGTTTTTTATGTTTTTGATTATGTGTGTTATGTACATGTAAAAACATCTCAAATTGTTTGTAATCGTGCTAAACAGATTTAAAAAAATATATTTTTTCAAAATTGCTCAAATAAATGATAATCACAGTAATTCAGTTGTGTGACCACAAATCGAAGTGAATGTGTGAATGGATGTCAGTAGTGGCAATTCTGGTGGTTTGACTTTTACAAAGTTGGAATTTTCTTGCCCTAACTACTTGGTGTGTGCAGCCTGTTCCTGGGTCACATGGCTAGATGTAGTTGGCAGTTGGCCTTTGTGTATTCTTACCAGACAGCCACACAATTGGGGGACTGGATGTTGGCAGGATACTCTATCTAGGAAGGATGCGGAGTGGAGCTGTGCACAGCCCCACATGCACTCAATGCATCTGCCTAGCCCTCACACAAAGAATTTCACATTAGCCTTTTGGTCCCCCAGACATCCTGGGACCAGGGCATGGAGACAGGAAATTCCAGACTCGCCTATGTGGGGGAAACTCTAGAAGTTTCTGCCACTTTAAACCTGGCACCAGGTATAAAATTAGGACCCTCAGACTCCTTCGTCAAATCACTTCTTTGTTTTCTCTCAGAGGACTGTCCTGCTGTCTGTGGCTTGCTCTGTACTTCAGAGGACTGCCCTGCTACACCAAGAGGACTGCCCTTATGCCTGACACCTGCTGTTGGAAATGGCCCTTTTTGCAGTGTTACCCAAAACTTTTATGTTTAAACTTCTTTATTGAGTTATACTTCCACAAAATAATCACAGAAATAATGTAAGTATGCTTTGTAACATCCCATGAATGTAGGAGAAGTGATAAAACGTATCTATTCAACAACCCCAAAGTCCTCCCCCATGTCCCTCCCCCTCCCTCAGGCCGTTAAGCAAATAGACTTATTGTGTTGTATCCTAAGGGACAGTCTGGGGTCGATTCCGATCTCGGTCGGAAGGCCTCCGAATCGGATTCGGCTTTACCGGATCCGAGTCGGAGGCTCTGTTTCCGACCGAGTCGTACAGAGGTCCGGACGCCCAAGTACGATGCGAATGAACGCGAAATCGCCGACCGACTTGTTTCCGGGCGCTCCGTACGACTCGGTCGCAGACGAACCGTACCGCGCAATGGAGTCGATTTCCGACCGAGCCAGTACAATGCACGATCCGGACAGCCGGATCGAGTCGGAGTCACCGGGACAAAAAAGCTCCGGGAAGCAGACTTCGGGAGTCCGTGCCGGACCCCCTTCACCCGTAGCCTAACGAGTCGAACACAGGGGGGGACCCAAGGGTCCCCCTTCACATGCATGTACAGTGCGGATGGCACCAACGCATACCCACTGCAGGGGGCGCCCTTTTGCGAGACGTACCTATTCAGCTGATGCGAGGCCATGCACGCGTCGTACGACCGGCTCCCATTGACTTCAATGGGAATCCAACCGAGCCGAGTCCGTTAGCATGCGGCAGCATCGTACTCGCTCGGTCGGACTCCAGGGGTACGGCTCGGTCGGAAAACACTCCGGATCCGGCTCGGTCGGAGGGCTTTCCGACCCAGATCGGAATCGACCCCTCTTTGTCTGGTCTGTGAGGCACAATAGTCGCAGATATTTGGGGCAAGTGAGTTCTTTAAATTCGGAGGAGAGTAGCGATAGGAAGGTTTTCCAAAGAACAGCGAATGAGGCGCTCTGATTGGTGAGTGAGAGGGAAATCCACTGCATGCCGAGGATGTGCCACATCTGATGCAGCCATCCCGTGTGGGTGGGCAGGCGGTTAGTTTCCCAATGTGTGAGTATGTTTTGGAGAGATGCCCCTAGGGCCAGTGCAATTTGATGTCCTCTGCGCGATTTGAGAGGGAACATGATAGCGTTCGGTAGGCCTAGTAGAATATACGCTGGAAACCGGGGCAATTCTGTGTCGAAATGAGTATCTATATTCCTGAGTACCTGCGCCCAGTAGGTAGTTAATTGAGGGCAGTCCCACAATATGAGTGTCAGAGTGCCAGGTAAGCCGCATCCGCGCTAGCACAAGGGGTTCTTTGTTGGGTTGCCCTTATGGAGTCTGACAGGAGTAAAATACCAATAGGTTGTTATTTTAGTGGTGGACTCTACACTAGAAACATTACGTGCAGTGTGTCTGGCTCTGTAATATATGTCCTCCCATTCACGCTGAGTAAGTGTATGTTCTAATTCTAATTCCCATCTTTTTTGGCTCAGCATCTTATGAGGTGTTGGGGCTTGTCTTATGAAGCAGTAAATCTGTGATATAAGGTGGGCATCATCAGATTTGGATAATAGCCACTTCTCAAATTCAGTGAGATGGCGCTGCGCCAGCGGGCGGACACTTGGGTGCATGACCCAGTGTCTCATTTGTGATGGCGATACCGTTCCGTTTCAGGGAGACCCTGTTGGTTTCGGAGGTCTTCAAAAGAGAGTGGGCCCTCTTCATCGAAAAGATGTCCAATCGATCTACTCCCCTCTCTTATCCACCATGTGAAAGCCTTCGCATCCATCCCAGGGGCAAAAGAGGTGTTCTCCACGATGGGGGTTAATGGGGACGGGAAGGTGGTGAGGTCACGTTTCTCCACTATTCAATCGCATGCCTTTAGGGGGGCTCACGACACAAGCAAGAGATAAAGGTTCTTTGGCCTCGATGGTTTTGGCAGGAAAGGAATCTGCCATAGCGACCGCCCTGCTAGGGCCCTATCCATGGAAAGCCAATGCTTTTTGGACATTGAGCGCGACCATTTGACAAATGCCTTAATCTGGGCTGCCCAATAATAATCCAGGAGATTGGGAATCCCAAGACCCCCCTCCCTTGGGGGGCTGGAGCTTAGATTATGCTTCATATGGGGTCTCTTGCCCGCCCAAATAAAGGATTCTAGTTCTTGCTGGAGCACACGTATCGTACCCGGGGGTGGTTCCAATGGAAGGGCTTGACAAAGGACTAGTATCTTTGGCAGTATCGACATTTTAATAGCCGCAATCCGGCCAAGCCAAGAGAGTGCGTGTGGATGCCAATGGCGCAGGTCCTCCCTGATGTGGCAAAGTAGAGTGGAGTAATTTAACATTATGGTGCTGAGTAAGGACGCGGAGAGCTGTGTCCCTAGGTGGGGAATCGCTACTGGGGCCCATTGTATGAGATGTGCATTTCTCAGGGCATTTAGTGTAAGGAGTTTCAAGGTTAGGCTGAGGGCTTGCGCCTTCTGAACATTAATTTTGAATCCTGCTGCTTGGGAGAATTGCTCCAACTCAGCCAAACTAGCCGGGAGGGAGGCCTGAGGATTTTGTAAGGTCACTATTACGTCATCTGCTTATGGACTAAGCGTGTGTGTGTCCTCCCAAAAGTGTATTCCTTAGACGAGTGAGTTATCATGGATTCACTGGGCCATTGGCTCCATGTATAAGGCTAAGAGCAAGGGGGAGAGTGGGGCAGCCCTGGCATGTGCCTCTCGGTATAAAAAACAGGGTAGATGTATGACCATTCACCCAGACAGTAGCGGCGGGATTGGTGTGCCCGCAAAAAATCCAAGCTATGAATCTCTCCAGGAGCCCAAAGTGCTGCAGTGTCGCATTTAAATATGGCCAGTTTACCCTGTTGAACGCCTTTTCAGCATCCATCGACAGAAGCATCCATTCCGTGTCAAATCGTTGGGATTTATCTATTAAGTGTAGTAAGCGCTAGGTGTTATCCGCTCATTGGCGGGTGGGGACAAATTCTGCTTGATCAGCGTCGATCAATCCAGGAAGGAGAAGTGACAAACGAGATGCCAGGATGCCCGTGAATAGCTTAAAATCAACATTAAGGAGGGAGAGGGCCTATATGAGGCACATTGACGCTTGTCTTTCCCAGCTTTAGGTATTACAATCATGGAGGTCTCTAGCATCATTTTAGGGAGGGTGGATGATGTCCCTCTTGCGTTGAAAGCCCTAGTGAGGATAGGGGCCAATATGGTGCAGAAGGTTTTGTAGAACGAGGCAGAGAAACCATCTGGTTTGGGGGATTTAAGTGGTTTCTGCTTGGAAATAGCTGAAATTACCTCCTCGATTCTGATAGGAGATTCAATGTCCTCTGCTTGGTCTGGTGTGATCGTGGATGTGGGGACTCCCTGAAGGTACTGAGCTTGGGCTTGCGGGGAAAGGTCTTGTGCTGTGCAGAGCTCTGCATAATATTGTCGGAATGTTTCGGCTATTTCCTGGTCGGTAGCCACCTCATCTCCTGTGGAGGCTATCACTGAGGTGATATTGGATGCTTGCCTCTGTGTTCTTAATCTGTGAGCTAATAACCTTCACGCTCTGTCCCCGCCTGTGTAAAAAGTGTCTCGGAATCTGAGCACAGCGTACTCTGCCCTACCCATGTTCAGTGCTGCTAGTTGGCAGCGCACAGCTTCGAGTTGTCTCCACACTCTGGGCACCCCAGTTCTCTGGTGTATGCGTTCTAGTTCCTGTGTCTGTTGCGTCAGGAGCTCTCTTTTCTCCCTGTGTATCTTATTGTCTGAAACTGTGATTCTATGAATTCTCCCCTAACCACTGCTTTTAGCACATCCCAGAGGACAGCAATAGGGGTTTTGGGGGTATCATTTATAGCCAAATAATCTTGCAATGTTTTGGAGATCTGCTGAACCACCTCTGGGTGGTGCAGCAACGTGTCGCGGAGACGCCAGGCCCGGGAGGAGGTCTAGACCTGTGGCAAGGAAAAGGCCAGGGTGACCGGCGAGTGGTCTGAGAGTGTGCGTGGCAATACATCTATTTGTTCGACGTAGGGTTTTAAACTCAACGTGCCTAGAAAATAGTCAATCCTAGCGTAGGTTTTGTGGGAGTGCAAATAAAAGGTGTATTCCCTAGATGCGAGGTGTTTCTCTCTCCTCATATCAAACAGACCTGCGTCAGCGAGCACCTGTTTCCCATCTTCTGAGAGAGCACCCGACTGTCCTTGTCTTTTGGCTGATCTATCTAGGGCATTATCAAAGACTAAATTTAAGTCTCCACCCAATAAGATTGTCCTGTCTGGGGAGGTGCTGATTTCGTGCACTACCTTCGAGAGATATCCCTCTTGACCTTCATTGGGGGCGTAAACTGACCCTATTGTAAGCGTTTGCGAGCTTACATGAAAGGAATATGCCAGCAACCTTCCCTTCAGTTCCACCAGTTTGGGCCCCAGCTTACCGGGGAAAGTGTTGGATATGAGGATAGCTACTCCTGCTTTCTTTATAGATAGAGAGGAAAAGAGCTGTTGTGGAAACGCCCAAGATCGGAGTCTGTGTGCGTCTTGGGGTAAGAGATGGGTCTCTTTGAGTAGGCAGATGTGGGCTCTAGAGTGTTCTAAGTACGACAGAATGGCACAGCGTTTGATGGGGCTATTCAACCCTTTAACATTCAAGGTCAGGATCTTAAGGGTCTGGGTCTTTGAGATTGTCATGAGAGGAAGCTAGAGTGTCACGCTGTGTATCACAGGGGCAGTGGCTATTGGACAATATCTCCATGACGGTCTGGCTTAGCCATTGACGGGGTTCCCTACAGAGTTGGAAAGTTGCGCAGGAGTGTCGGAGGGGGGGACATGAACTAAATAATAACCCCAACTGAATACAACAAACAAAAAACACAACACAAGATATATTATAAATGTCCTGGGAGTGTAGTCCCACAGGAAGGGGGTGGAAGAGTTCCGGATCTTCGGACCGCCCGCTCCCCCCAGGCCCCGGCCAGGCGGTATAGACATGAGATGCCGACTTGACCTCATGTTCAAGAGGTGAGTGTAGGCACAAGCACTGTCCCTGGAATGCTCACACCGGGCCGGTTGGGTCATCCCCCAGGGACACCAGCACAGCTTGCCTCTCTTTAGCTAAGGTCTCTGGGTTGGGGCGCAAACATGATGAGCCAGAATTGATCGACTTCCAGCTCCTTATTGCCCGCCCTCTGCCCGACCCGGCAGTCGAAGGTGGGCTTGCCTCAGGGTCCTCCTGAATGTTCAGCAGCTGGTGAGCCTCCTTAACTGAGCGAATTTGTTGAATTTTACCATTGAGGCGGAAGATGAAGCAGAATGGGTGCCCCCAAGAGTATGGAATTTCACTTTCTCTGAGATATGTCGTGATGGGCCTGGAGGCTCTCCTCTTCTGTAGCGTTGATGCTGCCAGGTCCTGAAACAGGAGAGGCCGATGCCCCTGCAAATAGATCGAGTTACTGTCTCTGGCCCTTTGCAGAACATGCTCTTTTAATTGAAAATCATGCACGCAGGTGAGGATATCTGGAGGCAGGCCGGAGAGGGCCTCACCAGGCCCACCCGATATGCAAGGTCCAATCTGATCTCCATTTCATCCGGGGCATCCAGAATCAATCAGAAGAGACTCTCCACAAATGAGGCAATGTTCTGGCCTTCTGCCCCATGTGGAATGTTACGGATACGGATGTTGTTGCGCCTCGAGCAGTTCTCCGGGTCCTCCGCATGTGCCTAGAGATCCAGATGCTGGTCCTTCACGGCGGATTACCTCTTGCTGTAGAAGTTCGATCTCTTCATCCCTCCTCGAGCCCTGGGTCTCAAGCGTATCCACTCTATCCCCCAGAGAGTCGACGTCTTTCCTCACCTCCCTTATCGCTGGTGCTATTTCGGTCTTCATTTGCTTTAAATCGTATCATAGGGAAGCGAATAGAGTCTCGGTGAATGCCAGGGTGAGTGGAGCCTCGTTATCCCCGGGTTCCGTTGATTCCGATAGTTCTTTGTTGTTTAGTCCGGTGGTTTGAGTAGCATGTCTTTGATCCATCTGTCCTTTTTCCCCTTATTAGCTGCCATGGTCGGAGAGCAGGGGCTCCGTATCCTCCAACTCCCACAGCTATTCACCAGGTGATCCCCTCAGTTGCCACACTCGGCAAGGGCTCGTACTCCCACAGCAGCGGGGTTTCCTCTGCGCATTGAGATCAAGGACCTGGGGGTGGGTATTCTTTAACTGAGTTAGCTGGGTGTTCAAGGCTTATTTGGAGACTCAGGGATTCACTTGCTTAAGGTCTTCAGCCAGCCCCCTGGTGTTAGCATGCCCATTAGTAACTGTCTATTAGTTGTGAGTCTCCCAAAGCTCCGCCGGGCTCACCGCTCTCTTACAGTCCCCGCTTTGCCTGTGGGGTGTGGACCTGTGGCATTGGTGGGTGTAGCAGTGGATTCTGCCGACCGCTCCGGGGGGAGCCCCATGCTGGAGACTTCCCTTGTGATGTGGGCCTCTTCCTCGCCCCGACTCCTTATGTCCTCGTGCTCGAACGCGGTGAAGGATTTAGATAGGTGGGCCTCCTCCTCCCTCACCCGGGACAACTGCGCCCCCTCCGCGTTCCAAGTGGTCCGACGGCAGCTATTTGAAGCTAGCTGTGGTGTACTAAATCCTCCTGGCCTGATTCTGCTTGGCGTCTCCTCCACCGGGGCTGTGTGGGGGCCGTGTCACCTCCTCGGCCTATCCTCACCTAGACCATAGTGTTAGGTCCCCGGAGACCAGGTCTCACTCTGGCCTCCTCTGATTCCGGTGCCTTATGCCTTCATCTGGGGCCAATGCCTCTTCGTTTCCTGTAGGCTGGTCTTACCAGGTGCAGGGAGCCCCAGGAGCCCCTCATGCCTCACCGCCGGGAGTTGGGTGCACTCAGTGCCAAGATGACCTGGCCCTCCCCCCGCGCTGCTCTTGGGGGCCTCAGAGTGCCTTCCCTTGGGGCCCAGCCTGCTCCGGTACCGGCACCCTGCGGCTCCAACAGGGACCACCGCCTGCCTGACTCCCGCGGGCCGAACGCGCAAAATTCAGAATAGCCCAAATGTCCTCCGGGCCCCACACCCGGCGAATGCACTCCTCGCGCTGAGACCAACCTGGTCTTTCACTGCCCACACAGTTCTCTAGAGCGCTCAATCTGCCCGGGTCTCGGTGCATGTCCCTGCTGCTCTCTCTCTATCGGGCCCAGCTAGGCCGCCTCTCCGGCGGGAACGGCCCTCCGTCGAGTGTGCACACTCCAGCCCTTACCGCCGGGAGCGGCCCGCTCTCCTCCACTGGCATCCCCAGGCTTCTCTCTCCACCGCCACGCCCAGGGGGAGCACGCCCCGAACGCTCTCAGCTCCTCCGATACTCTTAGGCTCTCCTTGTAGGGCGGCTCTCGTCCCTCTCCGGCCCACAATGCAGTGAAGCCATGCCTCTACGCCACCAGTTCCAGGCCCAGCCCTGGCCTCCTTCCTCGGCCTCGTAGATCGGCGGCAGGGTCACTGATTCATGCCCCGAGGTCACCAGACAGCTCCTCTTGTTTTCCACTGTCACCCCAGCGCTTCAGGCGGTTACTGCGGCTCAGCTACTCAATGCTTAAGCTGAAGGCCCGGGCCAAGAGACGGAGTGATGAGCAGGCACGTCCTACTCGATCGCCATCTTGGCCACGCCCTACCCAAATTGTGTAGCCTTCCTCCCCCTCTTTTTCTGACCCTCTTTTTGTTGGCTTTAGGACTCTGGGCACTTTACAACTGCTAACCAGTGCTAAAGTGCATGTGCTCTCTCCCTAAAACATGGTAGCATTGGTTCGTACCCAATTGGTATACTTAATTTACTTATATGTCCCTTTTACAGTGCACTGCAAGTGCCCAGGGCTTGTAAATTAAATGCTACTAGTGGGCATGCAGCACTGCTTGTGCCACCCACATAAGGAGCCCCTTAACCATGGCCCAGGCCTGCCACTGCAGGGCCTGAGTGTGCAGTTTATTGCGACTTTGACTTGGCACCTAAAACTACTTGCCAAGCCTGAAAGTCCCCTTTTATTACACAGGTAGGCCCTAGGTAGCCCTATGGACAGGGTGCTGTGTAAGTAAAAGGTAGGACATGTACTTTTATGTTTGACATGTCCTTGTGATGACAAACAACCTTTTTCATGTTTCACTACTGTGAGTCCTACTCCTCTCATAGGCTAGCATTGGGAATTACCTTATGTACTTTTAAGTGGTAATTCCTTATCAGAAAGGAGTAGCTTTGTCGTGTTTGGTAATCATAAATCCTCTTTTTAGTGAAGTGGGATTTCACATTACTATTTTAGAAATGCCACTTTTAGAAAGTGGACATTTCTCTGGGCTTCCCTCTAGACAGACACAACACAGGAAGGGCTGGATGTGAGAGGAGATTCACCTGCATTCTTTTACATACTGATAGCCTTCCTGGGCAGGAAGGGGGAGAGGTGGCTCACACTCACATCTGAATAGGTTGTGTCCTGCTTTCACACAAAGGGCTGATTTACCCCCAACTGGTAGTCTGGAACTAGGGTCGGGCTGAATTGGATCCTTGTGCACTTCAGAGAGTTTCTTTAAAGTCACCCCCTACATCAAAGGCACTTTTGGGTATAAGTACTAGGGCTCTGACCCTACTAAATCAGTACACGGCTGGACTTGGGGAAGAATTCTGCTGGAGTGAAGGCTGCTGTGCTGGAAGGACAGTTCCAAGGAACTGCTTCCCTGCTTTGTAGAGCTGCCCTGCTGCCTGCTACTCTTGCCCTGATGATGATAGGGACTGGACCCATCCACTTGAACCTAGAGTGACTCCAAGGGCTTGCTGGTTTGCCTCCTGTTTTAGAAGTCTCAGGGACATGAAAGACTTCCTTCATCTTCTTCTGGTGCTTCTGGACTCTGTCATCGGTGGGTCCTGCCTTTGCCTGAGGTTCCCCTCCAGTCCTAGGGCCTCAAATTGGGTTTTCCTACACCACCACTCTTTAAATCAAGCTTTTGGGCTCTCCACGAACGGTCCCATTCTCCCTGGAACTGCATCGCTCACACAAATGATCAGTGCAAGCGAGTGCAAGGTCATCTCATTGCACTGAAGCATTGCTGTTCACGACTGTGAGCCCACAGCCTGTCAGCCCGCAACGCCCAGCAGCTCTTCACAATCCACAGATTTTTGCCAGCAATGCTTATCATCCTCCCAGCACCTATCTTGCACCCATCTTCCTTGTGAACGGTGCACCGCGCTCAACTTGAGAAGGCAAAACTTCAGCAGGACCTGTTTGGAACTGTATGCGACCCGCACTCCATCGCGGGTGGCTTGTCTTTTCAGATGTACCCCAGTCTAGCGCAACTTCAAGTAACCTTTAGCGCTATTGACTTCTAAGCAGTATTTTTACATTTATTTATCAAAAATTCACATCACGAATTCAACTGATTAGATTTTTGACGTTTTGGTCTTGTTTTACTCAGATAAAGATTCTCTATTTATCTAAACTTGTGTGGAGTATTTTTGTGGTGTTTTCATTATGTTACTGTATATTAAGTGTTACACAAATACTTTAAAAGTTTTCGTGTACGCGCACAACCTTGTATTCGGTGCAAATATCAAAATAGACGTTGAAAATGTATTTGCTTTAGATGTGCTCCCAGGGTATCGCTCTCCGGTCTAGAGCGTAGAGTGAACAAATGAATACTGTAGCACACCCGGAATGGGGTGAGTCCCCCTAGGCACAATCTGGACCCTATAAAGGGTTTTTCACGTTTAATAATTCAAAATGAAGAGAATAATCCAGAGTTTGTGGTTGAATATTCCATGTATTTTTTCAGAATTATATGAACTTGAGTTTCAATCCATAGCAATAAAGTGTTGTCAAAAAGTCATCAATAACAAATTTCTAAATCATAATTGTCCTCCTTTGCTTTATGCGTCCCAATGCATTTTGGGCACCTGGCCCTTCGTCAGGGGACAAATCTATGGTATAGAGAAAATTAAATACAATGAGGAAACCATCCTGTTAAAAGTAAGCAAAAATGACAGTATAGCATGATGTGATCAAGTTGTTCTAGAATGGTGCGCAGTGATCACATGCATCTGTGAAACAAAAAATCATCGTGATACTCAGTACTGAGTAAAGGTCGTAATCACATGGTTTTGGTGTATTGAAAGCTGGATAGTCACCATAAAAAACTGAAAAAGAGTCCAAGCCACGTTTTTGGAAAATGAAAACAAATAGCGTGAGCCATGTTGGCCATAGCATGCAAGAATTCATAATGACTAATATGACGGAATAGTATAACGATGAAAGTCAAAAAAGACTGGTTACGTGCTGAGTGTCTGAACAAAAAAGCGAATATGCGTGTGTGTCTCAACATGCAGCGAAAACCACGAATATTCGCTTTTTTGTTCGGACACTCAGCACGTAACCAGTCTTTTTTAACTTTCATCATTATACTATTCCGTCATATTAGTCATATTAGTCATTATGATCGTGCATGCTATGGCCAACATGGCTCACGCTATTTGTTTTCATTTTCCAACACGTGGCTTGGACTCTTTTTCAGTTTTTTATGGCGACTATCCAGTTTTCAATACACCAAAACCATGTAATTACGACCTTTCCTCAGTACTGAGTATCACAATGATTTTTTGTTTCACAGATGCATGTGATCACTGCGCACCATTCTAGCACAACTTGATCACATCATGCTATACTGTCATTTTTGCTTACTTTTAACAGGAGGGTTTCCTCATTGTATTTAATTTTCTCTATACCATAGATTTGTTCCCTGACGAAGGGCCAGGCGCCCGGAATGCATTGGGACGCATAAGCAAAGGAGGACAAATATAATGTAGAAATTTGTTATTGATGACTTTTTGACAACACTTGATTGCTATGGATTGAAACTCAAGTTCATACAGTTCTGAAAAAATACATGGAATATTCAACCACAAACTCTGGATTAATCTCTTCATTTTGAATTATTAAACGTGAAAAACCCTTTATAGTGTCCAGATTGTGCCTAGGGGGACTCACCACATTCTGGGTGCGCTACACAAATACTTTACACATTGCCTCTTAAGTTAAGCCTGACTGCTCCCTGCCAAGCTAACAGAGGGTGAGCACAGGTTAATTTAGGGTGTGTATATGACTTACCCTGACTAGGGTGGTGGTCCCTACTTGGACTAGGGTGCAAACCTCTACCAATTAGAGACCCCAATTCTAAAACATGCCCTATGCCCTCAAAGGACTGCCCTGCTGCTTCACTCCTGCTCTCTGCTTGTCCCCAGGACCACCAGAGTGACTCCAAGGGCTAGTTTCTGGCTTACTGATCAGAGCTTCAGGGACAGAAAAGGCTCCAGCCATCTTGAACCAGCACCTGGATCTAGCCTGAGTGAGTCTTGACCCTCCATGTGGTGCCCCTTCAGTCCTGGACCCTTGGAAGTGGTGCACAAGATCCCCAGATAATCCAAATCCAAATATTTGAACTTAGAAAATAGTCTGTCAAAATGTGCAGTGAAAACTGAGAGGAGACCGGGACCTACCTGCTCGCCGATCCACCTGAGGTGCATCGCCACTTGGCCTGACTTTGCAGTAGATCCCAGTGCACAGCAGCAAATCCTGTTCAGCGGTCCCTGTCCGAAAGGGTATGTGGCCTCGTGGAGCCCTCATTAGCTATGGGCTGCAGCTTCGCCCGCTGGAGATTTTTGACTTCCATAAATGAGTCTGAATGTAGAAATCTTCATCCCAACTTCGTCCAGCGGCTCCCTGATGATGACGCCTTCTCATCGGACACCCCTGGCTGCCTTGCCCTAATGAAATGTACCTTTTCAGAGATTTTTCTTCAAACTTTCTTCAAAGTCTGAAGGTAAACGAAGCCCGGGTCCAATCCACTTTGTGTATCTAAACCACGCTCCATCGGAAACTGCCATAACTATTGCCTTTGCCCCGGTCTCGCATGACTAGATGTCTGCGGTTGGCGCTTTGATCTTTTTTGTGCTATTTCTCAGTTTAAAATTAAACAAATCATAACTCCAGTTCTACTGATTGGATTTTTGTCATTTTAAAGTCAAATAATTCATTAAATGTACTCTTTTTTTCTAAATAAGGGTAGGAGTTTTCATTTGTTGTGTTTTCATTTTATTACTTTTTTGAGTGCTGCATAAATATTTGACACATTGCCTTTAAGTTAGGCCTGACTGCTTTGGTGCCAAGCTACTAGAGGGTTAAGCACAGGTTACTTTAGTGAATTTTTGTGGTTCATGATGACAAGGATTGTGGCTGTTGCTTCAGAAAGGCTCAAATCCTCCTCAACCCACAACCTCATGCCTCGCAGTATTCATATATAATCTAATATGACTTAGAGGTAAAATATACAAGGCACAATGCATGTTTATATGTATGAAGTGTGTTAAAATGATGATTTGTGTCTTAGCCTTTTCTTGTGATTCCCCTGTCCTTTTTGTAATTGGTACAAGTACTTGCTTGTGTTTCTTACTTCTGGGCAGTGAGAGATTAGAATACAGGCCTCACTTTATGCACCTTCTTAAAGTATGACAGACCACGCACAAAACATCAGCATCATACTGGACTCATCGCTCACAATGAACCGCCAGATCAATGCCGTATCCTCGACCTGCTTTAACACCCTCTGCATGCTTCAAAAAACGTTCAGATGGATCCCATCCAAATCCCAAAAAAACGTCACGCACGCCCTCATCAATAGCAGACTAGACTACGCAACGCGCTCTATGTCGGAATCAGCAAGAAACCCCTTTGCAAACTTCAGACTATACAGACCGCCACAACCAGATTGATCCTCGACATCCCCGTCGCAACCACATCACCCAACACCCTAGCGATCTCCACTGGCTCCCACTAGAAAGAAGAATTACTTTCAAGCTCCTCACCCACACATACAAGGCCCTGCACAACAACGGACCAACATACCTGAATAACCGCATCTCCTTCAGCGCACTGAAGAGACACCTCCGATCAGCTGACCTCTCTCTAGCCACCGTCCCATGAATCTACAGGACCAGTTCGGAAGGAAAGTCCTTATTCTACCTCGCACCAAGGCCTGGAATGACCTCCACCTCCGGCACACCCCCACACTGTCCGAGTTCAGGAAGGACCTCAAGACCTGACTCTTCTAATGACCCCAGCACTCAACGGAGCTGCCCACTGCACCTTGAGACCCTCACGGGTGAGTAGTTGCGCTTTACAAACCCTGATTGATTGATTGATTGACTGTATTAATTAGCATATTTCATGTCTGTGAATGCCAGTTATAAGTGTACCCTAACAGCAGATGCTATGTAAAAGTTATATGTCCCTACAGGAGCCACAAAAAAACTTTTACCACTCAAATGGGGGAGCACAGGATAACTAACAGCCATGTAACATGTAGCAAACGCCCACTGAGCCCACGTGGCACATCTGTAATACGGCCCCTGATTGTGTAAGGCAGTTCCAATGTAAGTATGTTTCTTTAACAAATTGTGACTCTGACATGATTGATGGCTTTTATAACAAAAAACACAATATGGAAGTGTGAGAGTAGCTAATTGAATGACACAGCTGTTTTAAAAACAATCTCAAAGTAATTCACTCCAACTGAGAAAGTGGAAGCCTTGAGCAGTTGTATTTGGGAGAAATTTAAGACTGCCATTCAAGGTGAGCAATTATTGAGTACACTGGAGTTGTGCAATATCTGTAGCTTTGCCTGTGCACAGTCTCACATGAAATCCTTGTCTTTGCCCTGTAATTTGAAATAGGTGTGTTAGTGTAGCTGAAAGCAGTTATATTAAAGAGAATAATGTTTGTTAAGTACTTGGCCAAACGTACTATTCAAAATGGTAGAATATAGACAGGAATTTGGCTTGCCACTCATTCAAGCAAATCTTGGAGAGATTCACCAAGATTTGAGACAAAGAAATCTATGCTTCACATCTATGCCATATAA
The DNA here is from genome assembly GCA_963921515.1 of Calotriton arnoldi. NCBI lineage: Eukaryota > Metazoa > Chordata > Amphibia > Caudata > Salamandridae > Calotriton > Calotriton arnoldi. Next base: position 5,187,677 of record CAWUFW010000202.1, on the reverse strand, counting down.
CATTTTAAAATTACGTTTTCATGGAACAGTACCGATATTAGAAAAATATTTATCGGTCTACATATCCTCTTTGCTGCTCCTAGGCTACCTAGCCTATGAAGGAGGGATCCATATCTTTAGCAGAGAACACATATCCATTAGTAAGGCATAGGAAAGCCTTCAGGATATCTTAATATTAAAGGATTTCAAAAGGATTCTCCTTAGACTTTTAAAACAATACACACATTTAAATCAGTTCTGATCAGGGACTCCTTGACCTAATGAAGGGATATAACACAGTTGTCTTATTCTTTAGAATAAGGAAATGATGCGCTATACTTCTTGCTTGTTCTACGATCCAATATGCCTTTTGAATTTCAACATAAATCTTTTTGCAACATACTGGTGACCATATTTAAACCTATTCTGCCAACATTGATGTTAGAACTGGGGTTTCTGATTGTCAGAGTATGCACCATGTACAAACAGGAACTACCACTCTAGTCAAGGTAAGCCAGACACTCACTAAAAGAATACCTGTGCTCAACCTGTCATAGCTTGGCACAGAGCAGTCAGGCTTATCTGAAGAGGCAATGTGTAAAGTATTTGTGCAACACACACATGCACACAGTAACACAATGAACACATCACAAATATACTCCACACAGGGTTAGAAAAATAAATTATATTTTTATGAGTAAAACAAGACCAAAACGACAAAAATCCAATAAGTAGACCTAGCATTATGATTTTTTTAAGAATAAATAAAAAAGTAGTACTTATAAGCACATAGCGCCTAGGGGTTTTTTGAGATCGCGCTGGACCATGCTCAATCCAAAGTTCAGGTAGACTGCGATGGAGGACAGGCTGGCTACAGGACTCACGCAGGTCCTGCTGAGAAAGTATCTTAGATGGAGCAAACATTGACGTTGAAGACTCGATGCGTCGGTTCCGATACGCGCAGGCGGTAAAGGCTTTATCGACGAACCCCTTTACGATGCAGGTGCTGAATCATCGTCGAGCTACGCTGTCACAATTGTTGATCCACGCAGTCCATCAAAGCTATGTAGTCGATTGGTTCTTGTGTCATCGTCAAGGGGTAATGTGTTGGTTCCGATTGGCGCAACGTCGTCACTGCGTCGATTTTGATTGCTTCTGTACAGCAGAAGTCACCTTTCAAGGGACCAGTATTCGATTGGCACCACATGGCAGGGCAGGACTCACAGATGAAGGAGTCCAGGTGCTGTGGCGGGGTTGAAGGAAGTCTTTGATGGCCCTGAGACTTCAGAACAGGCTGAAAGCCAGCAAACCTTGGAGTCACTCTGGGTTCAAGTGAGATGGGTCCAGTCCTTGTCTCAGCAGGGCAGAGATCAGCAGGACAACAAAGCAGAAAAGCAGTTCTTCGAGAGCAGCAGTCAAGCAGAGTGACAATCCTTGCAGCACAGTCTTCACAGATCCAGTAGTGTACTGTCTTGGTAGGGTCAGAGCCCCAGTACATATGAGAGAATTAGGCCTCACAGTAGTGTAAAATGAATTTGGGTGTTTGTCACTACCAGGACATGTGAAACTTAGAAGTGCATGTCCTTCCTTTTACTTACACAGCATCCAGCCCTTAGGGCTACCTAGGGTCTATCTTAGGAGTGACTTATGTGTAATATAAGGGGAGTTTAAGGCTTGGCAGGTGGTTTTAAATGACTAGTCGAAGTGGCAGTAAACTGCGCTCACAGGCCTTACAATGCCAGGTTTGAAAGGGTACTTGTGTGGGTGGCACAATCAGTGATGCAGGCCCACTAGTAGCATTTAGGTTACAGGGCCTGGGTATAGGGTATGCACTTTACAAGGGACTTACAAGTAGACTAAATATGTCAATTGGGTATTCACCAATGTCACCATGTTTAGGGGAGAAGTATACGCACTTTAGCACTGGTCAACAGTGGCAAAGTGCTCAGAGTCCTAGGGCCAACAAAAAGATACAGCAAAAAGAGGAGGTAAGCAGGCAAACTGTTTGGGGGAAGACCACCCTAAGGATGACTGGTCTAGCAACCGATTAATGCACTTTGAGCATGCATTGTTTGAGGAAAGCGTAGCTCTGATACTCCTAGAAAATTGATCAAATATAGTCAAGCCATTGAGGAATAGCAAATCATGTGTCTTTTAATTTTTGTGAATACAAACAAAACCTGTGATAAACTATTTATGTGGGTGCCTCACAACTCAGCCTATGTTGCAATTGTTCAAGGAGGATTTTACGAATGGCCTACAGCTTTCACTTTGTTAACACAATTCAGCAATGTCCCTTTCCCGTGCCTATTAAGAAGAGTGATAAACCTTTGTGTGAAGCATTGAGTACGAACTAGACATGCAATGGTGTGAGGCAAGATCAAAGGGCATATAAAGTAACCGTCTAAATCAACAGTGTTACTTTATGCTAACAACAATCCTGCAAATAATCACTGGTATCTAAAGAGATGTGGAACTCTCTAGAGGTCCCAAAGTAATTTAACTCACCCTCCATTCTCTCATTAACACTTAATTCAGGGAGGAATAAACACTTCAAATGATTGAAAACATTACTAATAAACAAACTATGATATGATATCTGCCATTAACTTTTGCTGTGGTAATAAAGACCTGAGAAGATAGATTTTCTTTGATTTTTCTTGTTTTGCCGCAATGGTTAATAAAGATGAACATGAAGACTTCACTTTCGTTTAATGATTCTTCCACTTATGGATCTAGGGCCCATATCTGAAACAGGACACATTTTCCCTGTTTATGCCAAGGCAAATCTTTAAATAGGTGCGCTGGGAGCAACAGGGGAAGTGCGCCCTAATATCATGAATTCACTACTCTCAGGGTAGTGTTATGTTTCATATAGGTAACCTAATATAGTCCCGGGTAACATCATACCCCTTCACCTACATTACCTCCCCTACACTACACTGTAACAAGCCTTTAAGGATTGAGCGCCTTTATGGACTGAACCTTTTACCTAGTTCTAGTCCTGGGTGCAGAAGGAGGGTGTCTCCTGAACAATAGAGTCCTCTAACTCCATCAATAGACTCACACAGTATGAATGGATATTCATAAGGGTTCTTAGAAACCAGGCTGGGGCTACACCACCTTCCTCCCCACATCTACGTACATGGTGCATCCCATACGTCATCCTCAAATCCAACAATGGATAATACAAGCATCAAGGGACAAAGGAGCCCTAGATACTTTTTGTATAAATATAGCACCTCTTGCTAGTGTTAGGCAGAGGGAACCGAGACTTCCAGGCCGACACACTGACCAGAGACGCTGAGGCTCCTGCATGCAGAGGCTCCAGCTGACAGTGGTCTGAAAGACGAAGAGGGGCTCCTACATTCTCACTTCAGGTAATGGGGTTCGACTAAATCCTAGAGGGATTCTTGGCTTCACACCTACTCACATGCTAGGTACACTTAGGTACATCTAGATAGGCATCATAGGAGTACGCACTTTCTTTTATCACTGCATTTTATATTCATGTATTTATTCATGCTTATTGCAAGATGGTAGAACTGTACTATCCATTTATATTCATAGTACTGCTAATCATATATCTCGGCTACTGTCTAATGGTTGTTGCAGCTCATATATTCTACACGAGAATAACAACTGTTCGATAAACCTTTTATTGAAACGCCCAGGCTGTTTATTCTGTGTGTCTCTGAGACGAGAAAAGTGAGCACAAGAGACTGAGTGAAAAGTAGTACATTGTTTCCACAATCTTGAGGGATCAGGGTTGTCATGTTCTAAGGTTGCCAGCTGTGAGCTAGCTTTTGCAAACAGGCTAACATTCACGGTGGGGGTGCTCAGAATCAGTCTGCCACCAAGCCCACAGTTTATGTTATCCGAACGCGCAGGTCCTGTATGGGTAATATAGGAACTTCACGACATGGCACCACCAACGATTGTTGGGCTCTTATTTAACAGTAGAATCTGAGTAGTTCAGTCATGCTATTCTCAGAGACCCCTACTCACAAAACACCAGAGACGTCTGGAGTGGGTGGGCACAAAACTCCGCCACAGCTGAGTAGGTGAGAAATCCTATTTATTGGCTGTTGGTTAATCAAGCTTGAAGGACATTTTGTTCCTAAAATTGTGCATAAACACCTTATCATAGTTTCCTTGAAACATTAGTCTGTGTTCTATACACAATGACTACTACCCAGGTCTTAGACCCGCTACAGCAAGCACTCCCCTCACAGACGAGGACGAAGATGCGAATGCAATACAAATTGCACAAAAATTCAGACGCACTATCACCTGATCACTATTAGAATATGGTTTAACACCTAGGGGTGGTATAGTAGCTTTCGTAATTGAGGCACACAAATCAAACAAAACAGAGGTATTTTATTCGTGGGTTACATTCCCAGCAGCAAATGCAATAACGCAGACATTTCACTACTATGTAGACGGAGATGCACCACAGGAATATGGTCCGTTCGAGGACATAGAAGTTCCACTCACTTACCAGGAACACCATATACTGGTTTAAAGGCGTCCTACCCCATATAAGAAACAGAGTAAGATTAGACCCGCTCGGAGGAGACGGTGCAACATGGCCAATATTAGCGGCCTACACACCACATCCTGACATTGACACAATGCCGCAGCCAGACTTACTCTTACAACACAAGGATTTAATCAAAATCTACAGAAACCTGACACAGTTTGTCATGAGGACTTTCACAGTCCAACCAACATCAGGTGCAACAAATGGTACTCAAATTCAGGGTACAGCAACTAAAATTACACCACAAACATTACACGCGGTAATGGGCAAAATGCCCACAAAACGTGAACAAATACCATTTTGGGTAGCTCAGAAAATAACCCAGCTAGAGGCAGTATTTCCGAATACTACCCCATTTGAAAAACACAGAATGCTAACAATCTGCTTGCCCATGGGGATAACACCACAAGTAGAGGACTGCACCTCTTGGGGTACAGTCTTTGCTGCCATATATACCAGAACACATGGAATTCCTTCATTAGCAGTAGTACCTGATGTATTAAGACAAATACAAAACAAGTACGGAGCAGAACCTGCCCTGAACTTGGGGATGACGTTATTAAATAACTATGATCAGGTATCAGCCATAATACTAGCTAATATTAAAGGGGAAGCAGCTTCAGTGGCAATCCGCCAACGCCTAAGGGAGTTCAGCCCATTGGATCAACAACTCGAACTGCCCAAAATAATTGAAACTGCGTATGCAGAATTAGGCAGAGACAGTTTGGGTGGGAAAGCAATAAAACCACAACTGATGGGCACTCCTGAAAAGGACACTACCAAGCAGACACCTGCTTCTTCTAAAAGAAGTGGGATAATAAAATACAACAACATTTTAAAAACAGATCTCAATCCAGAGGTAGATCTCCTCCACAGGAGCCCTCTGAAAAGAGGTATAACCTGAGGAATAGGGATAATATTAGGAAACCTGACAGGTATCAGGATACTGATACACGTTCCTCTCGTTCCTTTCAGGGCTCAACGAAAAACTCCAAGAGAGAAGGACGGTCAGAACACAAAGAAGAGCGTACGAAGTCCAGAGACAAGCAACACGTTCAAGACTATACTTCCAAAAAAGAAGAAAAACCAAAATCAAAACCACAGTTTAAGAAGAAGAAAGTTGCAGGCATAAAGATCAGACATGCCCAGAATTCTGAGGACGCAGCTTTTGAACGGGGAATGGGGTCTGACGATGCTAGACAGTGCGGCAGAAGTAACAATAGCTCGCCAGAACCTGAAGGAATTTCTGGTGACAGCGGACTTGAATGATTACATCACGGTGGAAACACCAGACACCAGGGTGAGCGTCCCACATAAGTTACACGAAACAATACTCCAAATGGAGGGGGACAAGTCCAAGAAAGTTAAAGGTCTCTTTTGGGAAAATCTGTCATCTGGTTATGACATCCTATTAGCAGAACAAGATTGGCCTCCAACATTCGTTATGGAGTGCCCCAGGGGAGAAACTGTAATTTTTCCATCATTCTCTGACCACGTTCCCATACATCTTAAACATGCATATGCACAGGAGTGGGCAGTTGCTCTAGCTCCAGCACTGTACAAAAATCATGCCATTTGGGATGAGGATTCAACCCACCACGTGATCCCGTTAAAAGTTTCACCAAATGCTCAGAGGCAATACCCAATGAAGCAAGAAGCTAAAAACAGGTCAGAGAGATCTTAGATCAACTTGAATACCAAAGGAGTGATGGTAACAGGCACCTCACCAATGAACAACCCTTTGTTTCCTGTATCGAAACCAGACAACACATATCGTCTAGTGTTAGATTACAGACATTTAAACTCATGCACAAAGACATTCGCTGTCCAAAACGCACACAGTGCCGCATTAATGAATAACATTGTGCGGAAAAAATACAAAACTACACTTAGATATCTCAAACTGGATTTTTCTGACCAAAATATAGCGCCTGAAAGCAGGTATTTGACCGCATTCTCAGCGTTGGGGTCCCAGTGGCAATTTTGTTGTCTTCCCCAGGGGTATAAGAAGAGCCCGGGGTCTTCTCAGCAAGAGTAACAGAGTAACTCCAAAATTTTGATGAGGAAGCATTGTCCTATGTGGATGATATTTATCTGACGGACGATGACTTAAAAAACACTTGACCAGGGTGAGCACCATTATCATGGGATTCGCCTCTGAGGGCTACAAATTTAATTTTAAGAAATCTAAAATAGCCCACCTCAATGTCCTGTTTTTAGGATACGAGCTTTCAAGTGAAGGGAAAATCTGGCAGCTAACATTTTAGAAAAGTGTGCACTGCTCCAGCCTCCAAAATCATTAAAAATCTACAATCAATACTGGGATTCCTACATCTCGGCAGAACATACATTTTAGATTATGCAGAAAAAGTAAAACCTATCTACAAATTAATAAAACCTGACTTTTCAGACAGACATTGGACACAGGAACATTCAAATATCCTACGTTCATTACAAGAAGACATGATTGCTTCTAAACACTTACAGACACGCCTAAACGCACAAAACTTGGTGATCCGTGTAATAGCGGGTCAATGCGGGTACACATACTTAACTTTCAATGAAGGAGAAACAGTACCGATCGCATACAAATCACACCTGTACACAAGCGTAGAAATGCGTTTCACTTCAACAGAAAAATCCTGACAGTAGTTCGGACTGCTGTAGCAAGAGAAAGAGCACTGGCTCAGGGAAACGCATAATTGTCGTAACCCCAGTACCAGCTTTAGAAGCTGTGACAAAGGCTAGCATTCCAAATGCAAAAGCATTACATCCGAGATGGATACAATAGGCAAATTCTCTTACTGCAACGGAAGTTGAATACAGATTTGACCCAAGTCTAAAAACACAAGCATTCCTGCAATACGAACAAGAATATCCTCTACCAAATGAGATTTTGCCTCTATATCAGTATGAATATATTATTTACATTGACGGATCTGCTCAACCGGCCATAGGGAGTAAGCAACAGTACAGCGCAGCGTGTGCAATCGTTAAAGGTCGCATGCGGGATGGAAAATTCCATCCAAGTTGCACCAAAACGCAAACTCTAGGAGACTGCACGGCTCAGTTGGCAGAGTTAAAAGCACTGATACTGGCACTTGTAAATACGGATCACAAATTCCCCACACTAATTGTGTGTGATTCCTTTTACTGTGTGCAGTCATACAATGAGTATTTACATCATTGGGAACTAAACGGGTTTAAAGATGCAAAAGGTGGCACAATTAGGCATAAAATGCTATGGGAACAGGTAGTGGAGTTGAAAAACGACCTACCAAGGGCTCACGTGATACACACACTGAGTCATCAGCGTGATGGCGTTCACGTTGAACGGAACTCATTGGCTGACGAAGCCACAAAGGGGCTGTGCGAACAGAGTCCGTAGCTGCAATCACTCGTTCAAAAACGAGGATAGACGGTGAGATTATGGTCGCTGCCATTGCTTCAAGCAAAAACAGCGGAGCAGTACCAAAGAAATTTCCACTCAAGTACTCCTACAAGTTAGATGCAAACAACATTCCATATGCTCAGATTCCTGGAGTGGGGGATAGAGTAATTCCAAATATGGATCGTAGGCAAGGTTTAATACTAGCAGCACGCGAGGGTTTGGGTTCTGCACATACAGGCGTTACAGCGACTATTTCATTGTTGAAACAGCGCTATTGGTGGCCCGGTATAATAAAGCAAACTAAAGACTTAGGGGCCGATTGCGATTCGGGCAGGAAATCTCTCCGACCGAGCAGGACCCGGAGAGATTTCCGACCGAATCGGACTCTAGCAGCCCGACCGAACGAGTACGATGCGTACGCATGCTATCGGACTCGATTCGGTCAGACTCCCATTGAAGTCAATGGGAGCCGGTCGTACAACGCGTACACGGGCTCCCATTGACTCAATGGGTGCGACGCAAACAAGGGCGCCCCCTACAGCGGGTACGCATCCATGAGCATCGCGGCGTCACGCACAGGTAGGGGACCATGGGCCCCCTGTGTGCGACTCGCGCGCCTACGCGTGCAGGGGGTCCAACGCGGACCCCCAAAGTCCGGCTCCGACAGCTCTTTCGGAGCCGGACGGCGCGAGTCGGTCGGACTGCTCGCGGCGCGCATCGTACTGGCCCGGCCGGGGAACGTCTCCATTGCGCGGTGCGAGTCGTGTCCATGCGAGTCGGTCGGAGCATGTTCGAAGCCGCGTGAACGAGTCGGTCGGCGATTTCGCTGGCGCTCGCATCGTACTCGCTCGGCCGGACGCATGCGTACGAATCGGTCGGGAAAGAGGCCTCCGAATCGGATCCGGTAAAGCCGAATCCGATTCGGAGCACTACCGGCCGAGATCGGAATCGGCCCCTATGTCTTGAAATGTGACATCTGTCAACAGAAGAAAGGCTCCACCAGAACACGCCCGGCGCAGACACCATTACTAATATCTGACAAACCTCTCGCATGTGTGTATCTGGACCACTGCGGCCCCTTACAATCTGATGGGGCTTACAAGTATATCATGGTTGCAGTGGATTCCTGCTCAAGATTCCTATGGGTTTGGCCTCAGCGCTCGGCTGACGCTCGAACTGTTATAAAAGATTTGCGAGTCTTTATCGGGACATACGCAGTTGGCACGTTACATTCTGACCGTGGCCCGGCGTTTAGCTCTCAGGCTTACAAAGAGGCCATGAAAAGTATGGACGTTGCACTGCGGTACTCCTCTCCGTACCATCCTGAGGGAAATTCAGTTGTGGAGAGGAAAAACTGGTACTTAAAGCAATCTTTAACAGCTAGGGTATTAGGCAAGGGCGGTAGTTGGGTCAGTCACCTTTATGGGGTCCAAAGAGCACTTAACAACCAGCCAAGATACTCTCTAGGGGGTGTCACTCCATATGAGGTCCTATTTGGGGTGAGAATATGGGTAGCTGATCTTGAGTATGAAGGCACAGTGGCGGATGAGAAACCATTTGATATCCATGATCGTTTGGCTGTTTTACAGGATCTAAATGAATCCAGGACACAACAAAGCAACGTTGTCCAGAAACAGACCGCCACTGGGGAAATTAAGGCAAACACGGCAAGACCTGTCTGGATCCCAAAATCGGGGATCTGGTCAGAGAGAAAATAGCGGACAAAAAAGAATTTGGACCATCATACAGAAAGCCTGTACCTGTCCTAGCAATTCAAGGAACACGAACTGTTCTTTTGCCGCCTCTTGCTGGGAAAAAGGAGAAAAGATTTGTCTCAATCGTCTTAATCAAACCACACTATGTTGCCAATACTGAACAGTAGGCCTCGTGGACTCCACAGTAGCAGACGCCCTCCTCTCGCTACATTCCAAGAAGTTCAAACAGAAAGACTCATCACGTTTGTAGAGCCTCCTGTGAGGAATGAAGGACTAAGCAACAATGCTATGGAACTCGTTCCCCTTGAACACAAAGTTCATCTACAAAATGAAACTCAAAACAACACTCAGGTTGCAATCAGACCAAATAGAGACGTCTACGTCAACATGCCTCGACGAGAGCAAAATGCGATTTCAACAAATCCCGATGCAATTCCTACAATTGATCGAACTGCTTCTGGCTACTTCATGAACTTTGATACGTTTTCTTTGGATCCAAGTGAACCGTAAACGACGCCAGCCCAAAAATCACGTAAACAGCAAGCTAAAGACTTTCTGAACTTTCTTGAAAAAAGACTTACCTGGTATCACCTTGGATTGAACTTTGGGTAAATACTGGGATTCTATATTTTCTTTTCTGGCTAGGCTTAGTAATAACTTTTAGCATGCTTATTAATGGACGATATCTTCAGCAAAGCTCTACAGCCCCGAAAGTTAATTTGATTTTAAAACCACATCGATCGTCTCATCGTGAACAGAGAGACTGGTTATCAGTGAACATCACAGCGGTTCTTATACCGGATGGTATAGTTTGGGACAAGGTTGATTTCGAAATATTCGGTCCGACTTAACTTTTAAAAATTTCTCATTTATTTAAAATTTCATTAAGTGATATCATTACCTCCAGTACATTTTCTGATGATTGGGACACTGAAACTGTTAATAACATGTTGTCTGATTTTGAAAAAACTGCTGCATTTCCGAACACTGAAATGTTAGAAAGTAATTCAGACTATGACACTTTGTACTGTTACCAACATTATGGTCATCATTTTCTGCACAAATCTATTTCACCTAGAAATGTGTTTGAGTACCATCAGTGGGAACATTGCCCAACACCACCAAAAGGTAGTTTGCATACATTTGCACAGACATTTTCATATTTTTCAGGTTTTAACCACTGACCCGACCTCATATTATTATAAGGTTAGACCAACATCAGCACTGAAAATTATGTTGACAAACACCAAACAGATTTACTCTGCTTCCTTTATTGCCCAACTGTCTGAACAGGGTTTTGACCTATGGAAGGACACAATAGACTTAAAATCAGTCTGGGGTTCTAGGGACTGGCAAGTCCAGGGAACAGAAGCGCTATTTAGAGCATGCCTCTTTCCACAGCAGATTATATTTCTAAACCAAACTGTGCAACAGACATCCTGTCTTGGATTAGCCAAGGTCAAGGACCTGAACACACCTCAATTTCCAACACCATCACAGATGGGAGGGTGGCAAAATGCGACTTTACAGGAAGGGGCAACAGTAGATGACATTTTAAAGTACAATAGATCAGACCCACATTGGGAAAAATAGGTGGTTTGGCCCTTAGACACAAACATATGTCATAAACGATTCTTGGGTATTACCGAAGGGTACAGTATCCACAGGCCATACCCACGTTATGTACAAAGAGAACATCCAGGGGTAGTGACATCCTATAGTGTTGGGAAGTTGTGCCTTGATTGGCTAGAAACCTCAACACTAACGGAAGTGAAACAACACTTAGCCTTACTCTCACAAGACATGGATCTTAGGGATTTTGTACAAGGTCCTAGGAAACAACATCAGAAACGTTTCATATATGCTGGCATCTATGCAGTCTATAATGAAGAGTGGAAAATATCACAACAAGAGGCCGCAGAGAGAATACGGGAAATAGACCGTATTAACCTGGAAAAATCGTTGGCTGTGGTAGACAATGGGTTAACAACTTTGTCCTCCAGAATATATTCTTTGGGCAACATTGTGTCTTCTGCGATAGATATCCTAGAACAAGATTTGGCCATACTACAACATGGGCAATCTCAATTACGTTCTATCATGTCATTGAGCTGGACGCTGTAATCTTTTATAAACAGTACGTCTCTGTTTTCTGAATATAATCCAACAGATAAACAGGTTGAAATGGCACAAAAGGGAGCTAAATATACAATGTTGCGTATTGAAAAACTGGACCGACTACCATTTACAGTAGCGGAAGCTCTGTCTACTGAATGGCTGATCCATGGCCACATAACTCTACCGGTCACTACTTTTCAGTTTCAATATTGCCTTGAACAATGGCAGGCGGGCAAATATGAAAAAATGGGTAAGGAATACATTAGGGAATCCTGGGATTTACCGTATAGATTTCGATGCCGGAGTGGGGATTGAGAAGTGTTTCTAAGTGGTACAAACTGCAAGAGCGCTTTGAGCGGTTCTCTCATGTGGCAGGACATTACCTTGCATGGAGCATGTAATAGTTCTATAGCAAACTTGTCCTGCCACATGAAAGGGACTCCAGCTGCCGTGATCAAACCGGTATTCGAGCTGCTCTCAAATGGGAGTTACTTGATGCTGAACGATCAAGGTTGCTGTAGTATGCTTCCGGGCACTGCCTATCTGGTCACTGTAAACTCCAGGGTTACTTGCTGTATGCAAGTATTGTTTCCCCCCCACAAGTACAGTCAGGGAGGCGCCGCTATGGCCTTCGTTGAATGTTTCCTTTATACAATTTGATATTTTGAGCAGACTGAAAGCCATGCTTTTACAGCAAACCATACCCTTAATCTCCTCTCGAGAGACCTTTGATACTGCAAATCGCAAGGACCTCGAGTGAGATACAGGCACTTATACATACAAACTGCCCCATTACATTTCGCAGAAATGGTGGGTTGTATCTTTAATATGTCTGATACGAGTGGTATTGTACACCTATTTAAGAGCATAGGGTCAGGACTTCCTAGCACCTTTCAGACAATCCTCAGAGTTATCCCGAACTTTATACACTCCGTATTTGCAAGCATTTTTGGAGGTCTACCTCTGATCCTGCTATCAATAGCGGGAGTTCTGATTGTCATTTACCTACTATGCAATGGACGGCCCAATTACCAACGAGATGGCAAAAGCGCTCCTGGAGCGGAAATAACGTGAACGCATGGTACAACATCTGGGCACACCTCGCCTGAGGGAACTAAGCGCCTCTTGCTTCCTATCGTTTAGACCAGTCTGGATGGACTGCATCCTACCTGTTCTTCGATGCCTGTTTTGCAGTGAAGAATGCGTGTTGGACCTCTGTCTGACACTTGCGATGGACACGCCTGTGGACTTGAGTACCAGGCTGGAACCCTTGAGGGCCCATGCTCGGCAATGTCACCAGCGTATTCCCATCTTGATGGCTGCATTCCTCGAAAATCCGCAGGTGCCTTTTACAACTGGGGTGAGCTTTAGCTCCACCACTTACCACTGACACCGAGGTATCGACTACAGCACCGGCTGCCTCTACACCAGCTATTGGCAGTACTGAATATCATCTGTGCTCTATTGATGTACTCTGTGAGGTGTTACAAGGACTGTCCCCTGCAGCAGCAAGCAGCGATGATGTTGCGTCTTTCAGCCAGGACATTTAATCTGTAATTGGCTCATCGTGTGCTGGGAAAGAATTCGGATTTTCATTTCTCTAAAACTTAACTAAATTTGGAACACTTCCTGACAAATTGTACACTCTCTCGCTGAAAAGCATGGCCTTTTTGACGCTTGTAGACAGTTCAAATTATATAAACAAACTCAATTAGGACTGTGGCTTTAAGTGACAATTCTAAACAACTAATTTTAGTTAGTAAGATTTTAATTTCCCTTTTACTCGTTTTTAAACTGTTTTTAAAATAAGATTTTAACGTTTAAGCTCTTTTAAATGGCACATGACATTCTATGAACTGACTGTCTAGTAAACAAAAATGGTCCACTGGTATTGTTATCATTGTTGACTGTTCGGAAGAAGAGTGGGTGTTATGTTTCATATAGGTAACCTAATATAGGCCCGGGTGACATCATATCCCTTCACCTACATCACATCCCCTACACTACACTGTAACAAGCCTTTTAAGGATTGAACCTTTTACCCTAGTTCTAGTCCTGGGTGCAGAAGGAGGGTGTCTCCTGAACAATAGAGTCCTCTAACTCCATCAATAGACTCACACCGTATGAATGGATATTCATAAGGGCTACTTGCAAACCAGGCTGGGGCTATACACCACCTTCCTCCCCACATCTACGTGCACAAGGTTCATTCACATACGGCATCCTCAAATCCAACAATGGCTAATACAAGCAACAAGGGACAAAGGAGCCCTAGATACTTTTCTGTATAAATATAGCACCTCATGCTAGTAGTTAGGCAGAGGGAACCGAGACTTTCAGGCCGACACACTGACCAGAGACGCTGAGGCTCCTGCATGCAGATGCTCCAGCTGACAGTGGTCTGAACATCCTTGCGGGGTGTCCAGCTCGAGACCAAGAGGGGCTCCTACATTCTCACTTCAGGTAATGGGGTTCAACTAAATCCTAGAGGGATTCTTGGCTTCACACCTACTCACATGCTAGGTACACTTAGGTACATCTAAATAGGCATCGTAGGAGTACGCACTTCCTTTTATCACTGCATTTTATATTCATGTAATTATTCATGCTTATTGCAAGATGGTAGAACTGTACTATCCATTTATATTCATAGTACTGCTAATCATATATCTCAGCTACTGTCTAATGGTTGTTGCAGCTCATATATTCTACACGAGAATAACAACTGTTCAAAAAACCTTTTATTGAACCACCCAGGCTCTTAATTCTGTGAATTTCTGAGACGAGATAAGTGAGCACGAGAGACTGAGCGAAAAGTAGTACATTATTTCCACGATCTTGAGGGATCAGGGTTGTCATGTTCTAAGGTTGCCAGAAACTATTCTCTCCCGATAAGAGGAGACACTTGTGGCATTGTGAGCTAGCTTTTGCGAACAGGCTAACATTCTCGGTGGGGGTGCTCAGAATCAGTATGCCACCAAGCCCACAGTTTATGTTATCCGAACGCGCAGGTCCTGTATGGGTAATATAGGAACTACATGACAGTAGCTGTGAAGTCGCCCCAGGAGCAGCGCATTAAAGTGAAATACGGAGCGGCTTCTTCAAGGACACTTCGTGTTTCACTATGAAGGTAGCCATCCATCTGCACTTTGAAGAAGGATTAGAGATCCTCTTGCAGGTGGGTGCAGTGACTCACTGCACCAGCCTGCAGAAGGATATCTGGGGCCCATGGCACTGACAGTGCGCCACCTTTTTGTGGCACACTTTCAGTGCACCTCCTAAGGGCATTTTTGCCTCTGTGTGCACTTCTGTAATACAGCCCATAGCCAATGTGATTCAATCATTTGCAAAGAGCCACCCCCCCTCATGTAAATGAAGGAACACTCTCTTTCAATAGCACTGGCACTATATGTGTGCCAGCAGTATTAGTCTTACAGAAGGGGATGCACAAGCGTCTGCGGCCCTTTCTGTAATACCAAAGTGCCCAAGGTGTGCACAAAGTGGCATTCAAGCCCAGTGCAGCCCCAGGGCACTATTTGTAATACAGCCCCTGAATGGCATTTCTGTATATGAACATGATTGTTGAAGGTTGGGTAGAAGAACTTCAAAGAAAGTTAGGTTTTACGTTGGATCGTGAAAATGGAAGAAGCTGTGATTCACTCATACAATGCCATAGGCCTAGTAGTGTGAAGCAGTCCTTGCCTATAATACTATGGAAACACCCACTACTTGCCTCTCTCGGTTACAAGGGTTTAGCAGTGCATAAATGCCGAATTATAACCAGGTGCTTCCCGCTTAACCTTTTGGTTAGCCCTTCACCATTCAGCTCATAAGATTCAGTAATATTTAAGAAAGACAGGAGGAGGACCTATAAAATCACCAGTGGCAAAGTTAAGAAAGAATGACCGTGCATCTGAGACTGCAAACTGGTTGCATCTCTGTCTTTCTGTATTGCCATGCTCACAGTGAACTATGCATGATAAAATGCATTGAAACCATCTCTTCTATTAATGCCATTTTAAGAATGCCCGCAGTGTGGGAAGAAGAGTTGTTACAGGTAAATTTATGTGATCAAAGGAGACGCATACAATGTGATAAGAAGCAATAAAAGACAAACATTGAGAAGTTGAGAAACAAGCAAGGCAGTCACATATGTATTTGGGTGCCGGCTTGCTTATTCTATGCTTGTTATGTAAGGAATGCCATCAAGCTCCTTCACCAGAGGTGCTACACTTCAGAAGGTAAATATCATTAATGGCCCTCCATATAGCACTCCCTCGAATGGAGCTGTCACTACAAGGAAAAATGTATCCACTCATACTGATTCTGCAAAGAGCTGCTTTTCAGTGTCAGCGTATGCTAATTAGTGTTATGATAGTAATAATAATAATAATAATAATTCTTCATTGTTTGATTACTTAAAACCATTACAATTTTCCATTTAAAAAAACTCTTACAGTTCTTATATGCAAGAAACAGGGCATTAAAAACTACGGTTAATACTAAGACTATCTAAAAATTGGGGGGGGGTGATAAAGACACCCTCACAATAATTAATTACCTGTGGCAGTCCAATACTGAGGTGTCAGGACAATCAAAACGTCTCCCCCTCTCTTTTTAACGACGACTGCACCAACACCCTCGCCCCGCTCAAGAATCCGCCCAACAGCCACACCAGCAAGAAAGCCACCTGGTTCACCGAAGACCTCCAGGCCTCCAAACGAACATGCCGAAAACTGAGAAGATCTGGCTCCACGAACGGACAGCGGACAGCTACGCCGCCCACAAGAGCGCCACCCGCAGTCACCATCACCTCATCAGATCCGCCAAAAGGGCCTCACTCAAAGACCGCCTAGACAACAACGCACACAACAGCAAAGAGCTCTTCAACATCGTGAAGGAACTCTCCAACCCCAGCTCCAACACCAACGACATCCAGCCGTCGCGAGACCTGTGCGACTCACTGGCCACCTTCTTCCACCGCAAAATCGCCGACATCCACGACAGCCTCAACACCACGACCGCCCCGGCAACCACCGAGACCACTGCCCCCACAACCACCAACCGCCTGCTCTCCTGGACCAACATCAACGACGAGGACACCAGCGAGATCATGAACACCATCCACTCCGGTTCACCGCTAGACCCGTGCCCTCACCACATCTTCAACAAAGCCAGTACAGCCATCGCGCCCCATCTCCGGAAAATAATCAACATCTCCTTCGAGACAGCAACCTTCCCGGAAAGCTGGAAGCACGCCGAGATCACCGCCTTACTCAAGAAACCCAAGGCAGACCCCAAGGACCTCAAGAACTTCCGACCCATCTCTCTGCTCCCGTTCCCCGCGAAGGTCACCGAGAAAATCGTCAACAAACAACTGACCCGCTACCTCGAGGAGAACAACATCCTGGACCCTTCCCAGTCCGGCTTCCGCAGCAACCACAGCACCAAAACCGCCCTCATCGCCGCCACCGATGACATCAGGACCCTGCTAGACAACGGAGAAACAGCAGCCCTCATCCTCCTGGACCTATCAGCCGCCTTCGACACGGTCTGCCACCACACACTACGAACACGCCTTCACGACGCCGGGATCCAAGAGAAGGCCCTGGACTGGACCACATCCTTCCTTTCCGGCAGAACACAAAGCGTCCGCCTCGCCCCTTCCGATCCAAGGCCACCAAGATCATCTGCGGCGCACCCCAAGGCTCCTCCCTCAGCCCAACGCTGTTCAACATCTACATGGCACCCCTCGCTGCCCGACAGCACAACCTCAACATCATCTCCTATGCCGACGACACCCAGCTGATCCTCTCCTCACCAAAGACTCTCACACCGCCAAAGCCCACCTCCACGAAGGAATGAAGGCCGTCGCCGAATGGATGAGGACCAGCCGCCTGAAGCTGAACTCGGACAAGACGGAGGTCCTCATCCTTGGTTCCAACCCTTCAGCCTGGGACGACTCCTGGTGGCCAACATCACTGGGAACAGCCCCGCCACCCACCGACCACGTACGCAACCTAGGGGTCATCCTCGACCCCACCCTCTCCATGACTAAGCAGGTCAACGCCGTTTCTCATCCTGCTTCAACATCCTCCGAATGCTCCGCAGGATCTTCAAGTGGATCCCCACCGAAACAAGAAAAACAGTCACCCAGGCCCTCGTCACCAGCAGGCTGGACTACGGAAACGCCCTCTATGCAGGAACGACGGCTAAGCTCCTGAGACGGCTGCAACGCATCCAGAACGCCTCTGCACGTCTTATCCTTGACATCCCCCGACGCAGCCACATCACACCCCACCTGAGAGACCTGCACTGGCTCCCTGTCAACAAGAGGATAACCTTCAAGCTCCTCACCCACGCACACAAAGCACTCCACAACTCCGGACCAGCCTACCTCAACAGACGACTCAGCTTCTACACCCCCACCCGCCAGCTCCGCCGACCAGCCTCGCCCTCGCCACAGTCCCCGCATCCGTAAAACAACCGCCGGCGGCAGATCCTTCTCCCACCTCGCCGCCAAGACCTGGAACACCCTCCCCACCAACCTCCGACAGACCCAAGACCTACTGGCCTTCAGAAGACTCTCAAGACCTGGCTCTTCGATCAGTAGCAGCACCACCCCCCTCTTCCCCCAGCGCCTTGAGACCCTCGCGGGTATGTAGTGCGCTTTATAAGTGACATGATTGATTGATTGATTGATTTAATATATAAAAACGGCAAAACTAGTGTTTTCAAAAGCCAACTGGGGAGTATAAACTATTAATGTTAGCAAAGGGCAATGTTCCAATCAACAATAGTTAGCTATCAAAAGTTCATTAGTAGAACCTGGAGCAGGATTGCAACTCAGCCGGGTTGATGGAAATTTGCAGCTCTGTTATCTCCCAACTTTTTCGCCGCTCTGTTAACAAATTTGGTGAACCGAATGTTCAACTTACGTATTGTCTGGGTTTAGGGCGACGATTATGGCTAGGCGACAAGATCGTATTCCAAGGTTGTTCCATTCGTCCCGCAATAGAGAACATTTATCAGTGAGCATAGCTGGACAAACACAAACAATATGCTCTATAGCTTCGGAGTGATAGCCACACTTCCTGCATTTGATACTAGTGCCGGGGCGGCGCCGTTCAGGCAGGTTCTTTAAAAAAGGCCATTCTCCCATCCTCAGGGCAATAAACTTTAGTTTCCAAAAAAGTGCAAACGTGCTTGATAAATAAGATAGTTCGACCCCCGGTTTAAAATCAGAAATTATTGCCCAGGCATGTTTCCTTCTAGACAGTGTTGCCCTATCTGAGTGGAAAGACCACAGCCGGACGCTTCTCTTAATGACTGCCTTTAGCGCCGGCTGGGAGGGATTTGTTCCCCAGTATTCCTTGACACTAAGTAGCTGAAGGCAGTAGTCCAGGTGATGCCGCTGTTTGTGGCTGAAGTGGCTGTTCGATACTTCTTTTCAGAGTCTGGCCTCCAGGCTGCCCTCCCGGGCATTGTGCAGTCTATTACAAAGCTTTATAAATGCACCTGCCTCGACACCATGATGGTCTAGTAAGCCTAGTTCGAGTCTAACTTGGGCTGGCGAAGCAAATCTTGGCAGACGGAAGGAGCGTTTAAAAATTTTAGTGGTTAGTTTGTTTAGTAAAGTACTTATTGCGCCCTTCATGATCTCATGTCTGTACGACAGAGAGTTGGTTATCTTCGCCTTCATCACCTTCAGCATTGGAGTTAGTCTCGGGCCAAGTAGTTGTTTCGACAGTTTCGCTGAGGCAACCTCAAGTGTAAGAGCTTTGGCCCTTAATGCGTCTTTTTGCTTAGAAAATGAACTTCTGGTGTCAAGGAAAATTCCCAGGTACTTATAGTGAGGCACTGATTCTAGCTTTGCGTTGTTAAAGAGCCACCCACCACGCAGCCGCTTTTGCTTCCCAAAAGAAATAGTTTTTGTTTTAGACAGGTTCAGCTCAAGGAGGTTTCTTGTGGTGTAGGGGAGCAGCTCGGCAAGTAGCCTCTGTAGGCGTACTTTTGTGTGACTTAATAGCACAAGGTCATCGGCATACAGCAAGTTGCTGATGCAGGTTCCGCTAATTGGGGGGGTGGCTATTAACACTGTCCAGTATTGGGGATAGATCCGAGATAAACAGATTAAAAAGGAGAGGGGCCAGCACGCAGCCTTGTTTAACTCCACTTTTGGTCTCAATCTTCCTGGAAACATGGGAACCTTCTCCCAACTTAATTCTTATCCATGTTTCCGAATGAATTTGAATTAAAGCATTTAAAAGGGCCGGGGGAATGCCCCAGAGCTCAAGGTTTTGCCACAAGTGGCCCCGAGGCACCTGATCAAAGGCCGCTTTAAAATCAACAATGCAACAGTGAAGTTGGATGCGTTGGGCTGCCGCTTTCTCTAGCAGGACGGATAGGGTGAAAAAATTGGTAGTTGTTCCGGAGTTGGCCACGAAGCCGGTCTGGTTGAAAGGAAGGCGCTTTGTTGTGTCTGCCCAGGCCAGCAGCTCTTCCAATAAAATGCTGGCATAGTATTTGGCCTCAACGTCGAGGAGAGCTATCATTCTATAGTTGTTGGGGGCGTTTCTCTTGCTACTTTTATAGATAGGGTAGATGATAGCGCCTTTCCAGGACTCCGGGTGGAGAAACAGGGGGGCCAGGTGGTCTGACCACAGGTCAATGTCTGATTTGAACAGGGCCTGGGGAAGGCCGTTAGGCCCTGGTGCTCCTTCAGCCCTGGCTTTCCTGATTGAGTGTGAGATCTTGTTTTTTAGCACTTCTAATGTCATTGGGATCTCTGTCTTTGAGTCGTCACTCTTCTCAAGGCCCTCGTTTGTTAATTCAGCCGTAACGTTATTGACTGGGGTAATGAGGCTGAATGGGCTTAGGCACTTTACTTCCACGGGTGATGACTTGGGATTGGATGATGAAGGAAAATTGGGGTAGTCGGCCCTCTTTCTGTGATCGTTAAAATGGGATGATAAAAACTGGGTCCATTCATCTGCGCTAATATTAGTGCTACCATGGCCGCTTCCGCCATGTAATCACCTGTTCACGAGAGACCAAAACTGCTTTGCGTTGGGATTCTTGCTTTCATGAACTAGTTTAAGCCAAAATTCGTCAGAAGCTGCTTGTTCGTCCTTATGTATAGAGGACTTGAAGGCTCTTTGTGCTTGCTTATAATTATTAAATAAAGTTTTGTTTCCTGGACTTTTCCTGGAGAGACGGAGGGCCCGATTTCTTTGAACTTTAAGTTTTTTTGTTACTAATGAGATGCGAGGTTGCGTTACATGGAGCCGGGTGCTCTCTTAGTTGGAAATTCATTGAGTAATTGATTTACGAAGCTGGCCCAGCCGCAAATAACAGAGAGGTCTTTGTCTGGTGGTAAGCGTAAAAGAGCTCTGCATCTATCCATCGTGAAGAGGGCAGAACTATCCGCCCATTTAATTCTCCTTAGGTTCCCTGTGTGGCAGCCTGAGAGAGTATGAGCAAGTTCCTGATGACATGAGATGTTAGAGGATAGAGTTATGATTTGAGGACGA
Organism: Calotriton arnoldi; assembly: GCA_963921515.1. Lineage (NCBI taxonomy): Eukaryota > Metazoa > Chordata > Amphibia > Caudata > Salamandridae > Calotriton > Calotriton arnoldi. Next base: position 5,166,395 of record CAWUFW010000202.1, on the reverse strand, counting down.
TGGTCACTCTCACCTTGCGCTGCGATATAGTAACTCTCAATAAGGGGGAGTATTTCACTACTGCCTAAAGTGAAGTCCAGAAATGAACGAGTACGACCGTCGGTACGTGTCCAAGTGGGAGGGGTGTCCGTATAAAAGCGCCCATTCAGTACGGTGTACCCTGCTCTGCTAAGCTGGAGGACTGCGTACTCGCCCAGTTTCGAGAGTCTGTGTCCTACGGGAATTGATTGTGGGGCAAGGTGAGTAGAAACCATTGGGGAAACGATCTCGGTGTCCTCTGAAGTGTTACAGAACAGGTTTGTATTGAAATCTCCTGAGATGATACTGGGTATACTGCCGTGGTCGCTTCGTAGGTTACAGATGATATCTGTAAATTGGTCCATTTTAGATTTTTTTCTCAGTGGTGCGCGGAGAAATATACACGTTGAGGAGGAGCAGCAGGTTGTCTGAGGTTGGACTTCCCACCAAGATTCCGGCGACCCAATGTACTTCGAATTTTAGCTGTTTGATGGATTGAGAAAGTTTAATAGAGGCATAGATCGAAAGACCTCTGCACGGCCTGCCGAACTTGCACTGTCTAGAGGCAGGTGACATAAATTCCAAATAGCCTTCAATGGGGATGCTGGATACTGCCCAGGTTTCCTGGAGAAGTATAATGTCATGTTTTTTTATAAAGCCAAGGGTAGCTGCGGATTGACTTTTCGATCCCAATCCGTTGACGTTCCAGGAACATATTGTTAAGCCGTAATTGGAGATGTTTCAATCTTTCCGACTCCGAGATAAAGCTCCTGGTAGCTATGACCAATCAGCACTTTGGGTGACTAGCTGAATAGTTGTTTGCTCTGGGGCAGCGACTGGCGAGCAACTTCTAGCAGACTTTAGTACTGAGAAAGGAGCCGGACTTGTGCTAGAAGCGTGGACCTGTGTGTTTTCTAGTATTGATGGATAACGAGGGACACTGGGCATTGTTATTAATATGCCCCAGTTTTTAAAGTGGTCGGCTTTTAACTGAACCAGTTCACGGATAGCAGGGGACGCTAGTGTAATTTGAGTTGCTTCTCCTGCTTGAGTACCTTCACTAGATATAAATTCAATAGCAATTATATCTTTTGATTGCAAGATACCTAGGTCCGGGAACGATTTGAAAAGTCTAAGAATGTTCCCACGATTTAAAATATCATGAGGGCCTCTGGAGACATATTCTGGGGTTAACAGCAATTTGGTCTCGGAGCTGTTGATTGCTTGGTTGTGCGCTTCCTCTACTGTTGGGGGCTTGTTTGGCTTAGAGGTTACCTCTGGTGCCATCTTGATTATACGTGTGATAGGCTGGGGGAAGTCAGTTCTCGACGATGAATGATTTGAAATAAAACGGGGGGTATACTACACGTTGCCGCCAGCTGTTGATGACTAGATAGGGTTGGCGGGTACTGCCCATCGGACACTTTAACTACACTTTGCAGGGCTGATCCATTAACCTCCGCTGAAAGTGGACAAGCTGCGATGATGTCAGATAATAACTTTTGGGGATTTGCGGTCCCGGCTGGCCCTTTGCCGGATGCTGACACCTCTGCAGGTAGAAATTGATTGAATCCCGATGTAACTTGAGTCAGTGGCTGCAATGAGAGCCTTAGGGCTTGAGGTGGGACTGCTGTTGGTGAACTATTCGATTGTAAAAATGCTTTTTGAGGCGTTAGAGGTTGCGCTACTGGTGGCGAACTGGTATTGGCTTCAAGCGTTGTGGGGGTTCCCCGTGAGGTCTCTGAGTTATCCTTTGGGAAATAGCTGGTAATGGTGTTTTTAGTTTCCGCTGTTTGTTTATTCCGACTTTTCCGCAATCTTTTTTTTTCCCGCTTCGACAACCGATGAGTTTTATGATGGGATGGTGGTGCGTCGGAAGATGCTTTAGAGTCTACTGGCACCTTACTTTGCGGAGAGAGGAGTCGGGTTTGCACTAAATCAGGAGTTGGCCCTACGGCCTTGACCAGGCTACGTTCCTGGGGTTGAGGGTCGGGTGGCACTGGGAACGGAAGCTTCTTGATTTCTGATAATACTGAGGAGAGGAATTGAGGTACGGAGGATAAAGAATCAATAATAGGAGAGCAGCAGCATACAGACTGAACAAGTTGGACTTGGGATTGGGCTTTTGTTATCAATAAGTTAAGCGCCTCAAGTTTTTGGTCAATCCCGGCTGTGTACACCGCAAGGGTGTTTAAAAGGTCCACCTGCAGGTCCATTTTTACAGAGTGATAAGTCAGTGCTGTTGCCGTAGTTTGTAGGGTTTGTAGTAATTTTGACCAAAGATCATTTAGGTCCAGTGATGACGGTTTTTCCTGGACGGTGGGCCTTTTGGGTTCATTGATGAAAAAAGACAGATCTAAGAAGGTGTTATTTTTGTTGTCGTGGGCCCCCGGTGAATTGGCCTTCTGATGGCATTGGTCAGCAATGTTTACTGGGCATGCTGGAGGCAACGTTTTGAAGTTGCTGAAATGGGTGCTTGACGGGGGCATAACTTGTGGCGTCAGGACTTTAGTGCTCCCTATAGAACGGGCCATTGGGATTGAGAGTGGGGGCTTTACTGCTATAGGGGAAAACTGGCTTGGGTTCTGAGCAGACTGGGAAGTTGACATAAATCCTCATTTGAAGTGGTTGTTTGGAGGGAGGCCGGTGCAGCTAGAGCATGAGCGTGAGCAGCCGATGAGTCTAAAGATTGCTGATCAGAGGCCAGGAGTGCACAGCTGTCACCGAAGATTTCTTTGGATGGAGATACTACCATTACTGAGAGACCTGATGACAACGAGCAGCCAGACCCACCAGCGACTGCGTGGATCATTGGCTGAACTAGTGTTTGGTGCGAGACTGCCACAGGAGTGTTTGAAGAAGGATCCAGGAGTGTGTCGGGGGTGCTGGGGCTATGCTTAGGGACTGTTACTTTTGGAAGGTTCCTAAAATAGTCCCTCAATGAGATCTTTTTTGTCGAGGGAGTTAAGGGGGTTGTGGGCACTAGATGGCCCAATTTCGGCCTGGGCCGCTGCTGCCCCCGTGCGACATGGAGTGAAGAGGGGCCTTGAGAAGGTTGAACTTGAGATAAGGGTTGCCAAAGTTGGGGCTCGTGTCCTGAGTCTGGGCCCGAGTTAAATTTTACTATTGATGTTGATTGCGTGGGGTCCGTTGGAGCTGCGGCCGAGGATGTAGGGGCAGCCTTCATCTTGATGCTTTTTTAAGGGGCTTTATTAAAACTTTCCTCACTCTCCCGGATCTCATTTTTGGGGGCTTCTGCTGATTGGAGTACCTGCCGTTTTCCTACTGATAAGCTCTTGAGTGCTGAGGGTGACTAAAGTCAGTGCGATTTTTTTTCAATTTAAGATGGTCGGAAGGCCGTTGATATCTGGTAAGATCTGAAGGCAAGAAGCTGATCTGAAAGCCGACCGAGGGACCCAGTTGGCCTTGTAGATTATGAAAGCCAGATGAATTGTGTTGGCTGGGCGTCGAAGTTTTCGGTGGTTTGGTGGTACGGTGGTTCGGTGGTTCTAGGAGGGCTGGCTTGCCAGGAGGGCGACTTAAGGCCTGTGCCTAGGCTTCTTCCAGCCACAAAGACAGCCACGGTGCAGATGTTGACAGGGTTGGCGGAGCTGAGTGCTGGGGTGATGACAAATCCAATCGGTAGTTGATTAGGCGACAAAATAGCGAGGTGGCATGGGCAGGTGCACAGGGGGGAGCAGGGGAGGGGCAGAGGAGGGGCAAGCGGGGCACTCGAGGCGGGACCGCAGGCTGCACCTGAACTAATCAGGCCGCCTCCGCAATACCGCTGGGGGCTCACACTCACTGTGGCCGCCTGCTAAAAGGCGGCCGCGCTTGCCACTGAAAGCCCTCTCACTACCGCAGTCGGGGTGGACAGGCAGGCAACCGGCAACAGGAGCGGTGGGGGTGACTGGCTGGCGTCCGTACCTATGTTCCCTCAGACACGCCAGGCCGCTCTTCGCTCACTTGATTTGCTCCAAGGGCTCAGAGCGCGTCCACACACACCGTCCCCAAGATGGCGCCTCCTGGTAGCCAGGCCTCCTGCGGCACTCTCGGCGTTCTCGGCGTTCTCGGCATTTGTCCCCCGCTCCCGCTCCGGCACCTCGCTGCTGCCGCTGCCTAGCTGTCTCGCTGCCTTTCCCGGTGAGCTGGAAATCCTGGATTGAACCACTCGCCTGGAACCATCCAGCTGTATCGTATAGTGTTATGATAGACATTATCATTGGCACTAGGGGTCATTCTGATGCTGATAACGCATATTGATTAGTAGTTATGGGAACTGAATACATTCGCGTAAGTGTACACTATGGTTAATTCATAGCAGTGTCCCCTGCCAACTTCCCACACATATCAACTCTTCCCGGTCCACCTCTGCCACCTGAGATCCCCCTGCTGCCTATGAGTGACATCTCCTTACACTATCCAACACTGCTAACTATTCACACTGTAAACCAGTGATACCCACATATACCTCCCACAAATGGTCACTCTTCACAGTGCCTTCCAGTACCAGTTCTATTAGACCTGGCATCATTGGCACGTGTCTCCCTTCCTCTTTTCTCTTCTGACCGTTTATGTTGGCTAGATTTAGATGCTCTGGGCGCTGTGCCACTGCCAATCAGTGACACAGCGCGAATGCTCCCTGTGTAAAGATAACTGTATGAATTGGAATAATCCTAATTGGCTCGTTTGGTTTACCTGTCAGTCCCTAGTATCAGTGCACTGCGTGTGCCCAGGGCTGGTAGACCAAATACTGCTGGTGGGCCGGTAGCACTGATTTGCGCTACCCACCGAAGCAGCTTTGAAAGTATGTCTGTGTAGCATGTTCTAATAGCGAGTTACCCTCCATTTCACTGTTTACGATTGCGAGGCCACCCGTTCTCATAGGCCAGAATGTGTAGGCTGAGTATTGCATGCCTTAATCCTCCCTGCCCCCAGGAACTTGATAGAAACATCGAATTTGATATGTTTAAGCTCAGAACATTGAGATGCATCTTTTAGTAAGGATTATTAGCGTAGCCCGTGTTCGAAAATGCCTCTACTAGAAACAAGGTATTTTCTGGTCTGAAGCTTTCCTGTAGGCTTTTGCTAGCATGTGTATTGGCAGTCTGGTTTTGGAGCAGCAGGGCCAGCTGGGTCAGACCTGGCTGGAGAGAGAGATCGGCATTTAGAGTATGGGGAGGGGTGACTCTTTGATCCGAGCAGGGCCGTGCCTGGCAAGGTGAATGATGGCTCCATCTCCCACTGGGCGTCTGATAGCAGACCCCCTGATTCCCAAAGGGCAGGATGTAGCCTCGTAAACCAAATGCTCCCCGACCCCACCTAACTGGTTCTGACTGGATGCAGTGATTTGTGACTGCAGAGAACAAAGACTTTTTAGGTATAAAACACTGCGCTGAATCCTATTTCCGTGTGTTCCTTCTGGATGTCAAGACGGAAACTCTGTCCGAGCGGACAGAGGAAAGGACTTTGAAACTTTCACCAAACTTGCTGAAGAAACTACCCAAGGGCCTGAATTGAGAGCGCCTCCTGCCGAAGTCATTAGACTTCACCCCGCCACCGGCCCGAATTCCTTTGCTAGGAATTCTACTTGCAGGTGAGGCCTCCGTCGAGTAATCCGGAACCTCTAGTCCTACTGTGAGGAACGCGAACTGGTAACCCTTGTGGAACTGTGTGGGCCGCCGCAGCTAAGAGAGAGCTGCCGCCGCTGAGTGCCCGCCGTAATTTGAACCTTCAGAACCTTCGCTGAAACTGTGTGGGCCGCCGCAGCTAAGAGAAAGCTGCTGCCGCTGAGTGCCCGCCTTAATTTGAATCTTCAGAACCTTCGCTGAAACTGTGTGGGCCGCCACAGCTAAGAGAGAGCTGTCGCCGCTGAGTGCCCGCCTTAATTTGAATCTTCAGAACCTTCACTGAAACTGTGTGGGCCGCCGCAGCTAAGAGAGAGCTGCCGCCGCTGAGTGCCCGCCTTAATTTGAATCTTCGGAACCTTCGCTGAAACTGTGTGGGCCGCCGCAGCTAAGAGAGAGCTGCCGCCGCTGAGTGCCCGCCTTAATTTGAATCTTCAGAACCTTCGCTGAAACTGTGTGAGCCGCCGCAGCTAAGAGAGAGTTGCTGCCGCGGAGTGCTTGCACCCTTGCTAATTTTGCATCATCGTGAGTTGTCCTGTGAGCCGCCGCAGCTAAGAGAGAGTTGCTGCCGCGGAGTGCTCGCACCCTTGCTAATTTTGCATCATTGTGATTTGTCCCGTGAGCCGCCGCAGCTAAGAGAGAGCTGCCGCCACTGAGTGCTGGCACCCCTGCTAACTTTGCATCATTGTGAGTTGTCCTGTGAGCCGCCGCAGCTAAGAGAGAGTTGCTGCCGCAGAGTGCTCACACCCTTGCTAACTTTGCATCATCGTGATTTGTCCTGTGAGCCGCCGCAGCTAAGAGAGAGCTGCAGCCGCGGAGTGCTCGCAGCCTTGCTAATTTTGCATCATTGGAATTTGTCCTGTGGGCCGCCGCAGCTAAGAGAGAGCTGCCGCCGCTGAGTGCCCACGTCTTTGTCAACCTTGCTCCATCGTGATTTGTCCTGTGAGCCGCCACAGCTACGAGAGAGCTGCTGCCGCGGAGTGCTCGCACCCGTGCTAATTTTGTATCATTGGAATTTGTCCTGTGGGCCGCTGCAGCTAAGAGAGAGCTGCCGCCGCTGAGTGCCCACGACTTTTGTCAACCTTGCTCCATCGTGAATCGTCCCGTGGGCTGCAGCAGCTAGAAGAGTGCTGCTGCCGCCACGAGCCCACTACGAAGCTGCACGACGAGAGTCATCGCCACCACCAGCCCGGGCCGCCGCAGCCGCGTGCTGCTGCCGCTGACGGCCGCCTGTCCCTGAGTGCCCGAATCATTGCGAGTGCACTTTGCGGACCACTGCCATCGAGAACTGTGGTCACTGGGAGTCCGCCTGTCACCGTCTCCGCTTCTTCGAGAAGCTACGTGCTGGGTCCCCGTCCAACGGCAGGTATCTGGTGCGCAACGGGTCGCGTAGAGCCAGGCCTTGAAATCAGTCAGTGCCACGTTCTGGTGAATACGTATTGCCCATTTTAAGTCCCTACTGATTTACGTGCATTGTAACTGGTTAAAACGCTTTTGAGAGTCTCGTACTAAACCTTAGATAAAGATACTATTTTTTCTATACCTACTCGAGTTGTGTCCTTTTGTGGTGTCGTTACTGCCTTATGTGCATGGTCATAAATGCTTCACACACTGCCTCTGGGATAGGCCTAACTGCTCGTGCTACGTTACCACAGGGTTGAGCAGGGGTTATCAAAGGGGTAGCCCACTTGCCCTGACTTAGGAAGAAGGGTCCCTATTTGGACAGTGGCGCCAGCCATTGCCAACTAGAGACCCCCATTTCTAACATTGGCGGGCAGCGGTGAGGATCAGAACTTGCATTTATGATCCACGTACAATAACTGGTAGACACCACTAGTGAGTACAGACCAAAGCGCAGACACGCGTGGATTTTTTTTTTCTCTCTCCGAATTTTTTTTTTAGTTGGTTGTTGAGTATTGAAGTGTTGATTGCAGCCATGAGTACTGATAATATGGGAAGGCCAACCTCCAATGCTTCGGAGGATCTCGCCTTTGAGGAGGGAAGATTAGATACCTATACTGCCAAACAGCTGAAGTCCTTTTGTAGGCAATTCGCTGTCCCCGTGATTGGTCTCTCTAGGAAGGAGGAGTACCACAAGGCGCTGAAGGCCTGGTGGGAAGCGAGAGAGTCTGCTGTGGATGAGGAAGAGAATGCTGGAGGGCAGCCGGATGATGCAGTAGAGTGGGGGAGATAGAACACCCTCCAATCCAGGTACTAGTGTATCCCAAAGGAGCCTGACCCCAGAAGAGCTGGAGGACAGGGAGAGAGATAGGAGGCATAGTTTGGAGATGGCTAAATTGGAAGGTCAGAAAGACCTTGAGAGTAAGAAGTTAGACATTGAGAAAAATCGATTGTCAATTGAACTTGAGAAAATGAGAATGGAACATGAGAGAATGTTGAGGGAGATAGAGGTCAGGGCGAGGAGTGTCCCGGTCTCCCCCTCTGGTGGCAGCATACCATTAGTAACTCCTGAGAGTAGATTTTATATTCCTAAGGATGTCATTAAGGATTTTCACAAGAGTGAGGATATTGGGAAATGGTTTGTCGCATATGAGATAGCAATGGTGTCCCACCGGGTCCCTGAGCAGGATTGGGGAGCGGGATTGTGGGGGCGCTTTGTGAGTGATGGTAGGGATACCCTGTTGGACCTGCCTGAGGAGAGCAGGATGGTGTATGCCCATATGAAAGAAGCTTTGATGACCCGTTATGGTTTGACCCCGGAAATGTACAGGCAGAGGTTTAGGACCTGTAAGAAGTTAGAGGGTACCACGTGGGTTGAATATGTGTCTTTTTTCTGCAGAGCAATGGATCACTGGGTAAAAGGTAGAAAAGTGGAAACTTTCGAGCAATTGTATGATTTGTTTGCGTGGGAGCATTTGTCCAGTAACTGTTTTCCAGAGCTACGCCAGCACCTGATTGATAGCAAGCTGACTAACCCTAGGAAGCTTGCTGAGGAGGCGGACCGCTGGGTGAGCACCCGGGTCCGCAAAGGTTTTGTGGGAGACTTCGCCCGAGGTGGGCAGGGTCCCTAGCAGAAAAGTGCGGGGGACAAGGGTAAACAGCGGGAGTTCCAGAGAGGGCCCCAAAGTAATTCCCAAGGGAACCAAGCAGTGGTGTCCCAGCCTCCCCCTGAGAAGAAGCCAGTGTCCCCAACAGGTAGGCCTGTTCATAGGGGGCCCCTTACTTGTTTTAAGTGTGGTCAAGTGGGCCACCGGTATTATGATCCCCAGAGGGACCCCAATGCATCCCCTCATGCACCACCCTGTGCACCATCCCATCAGATTGCCAGTGTAGCCCTGGGGGGGAGGAAATGGAGGTCCAAGGTGGGTGGGATCCCGTAGAGTTAACCCTTGTCTCGCTAGGGGACTTCGAGAAGGTCCCTAACCCCACACTGCCGACCAACACTCAGAAGTACCGGCAGTGGGTGACCATCAATGGCCGCATGGTGGAGGCTCTCAGGGACACCGGAGCTAGTGTGACTGCTGTCAGCTCCTGGTTGGTGTCCAAAGAGCAAGTTGTCCCCCATGCATTCTGCCCCATAGTGTCAGCAGACAACTCAGAGAGCCAGTGTGAAGTGGCTCAGGTTCCCTTCGAGTGGGGGGGTCGCAGGAACTCTTCAAGGGGCTGTGAGGGCCGCCATGCCTGTAGACTGTCTGTTGGGCAACGATCTGGAGAACTCCCCGTGGGCTACGGTGGAGAGAAAGTCTAATTTGGAAATGTTGGGTTTGCCTGAGTGGGCATGTGTGACCACTCGGTCCATGACAGCTCAGAAAGATGTTCAGGAGGGTCTGGAGCCTGAAAGTATGGCCCAGGCCCCTGCCTCAAAGAGAAGGGGTAGGGGGCGCAGGAAACCGGCCCCCGCGGTTCCCACGGTCCCGGAGGGAACAGACCTTGAGGCGGATGCCCTGGAACCTACAGGGGAACAAGTGGCCGAACTGGGGGACCTACCGGAGCTGACCCATTGGCAGCAGGAAGGGGGGCCCTCCAGGGAGGAGTTTTGCGAGCAGCAGAGAACCTGCCCTTCTCTTGAGGGGGTGCGGCAACAGGCCACTGCCCAGGCAGTAGGTGACTAGACAGGGTCACATTGGATCTATTGGGAGAACGACCTCCTGTACAGCGAGCCTAAGGTTGCTGAGCCTGGGTCAGCCCGTGTGCTGGTGGTACCCCAGCGCTTCAGGACCTTCCTACTGGGGTTGGCTCATGATGTGCCACTGGCCGGACATCTGGGGCAGACCAAGACCTTTGAGAGGCTGGTCACCCACTTCTATGGGCCCCAGATGCGCAGGAGCTCCGATGCTCACTGCAGGACGTGTGAGACTTGCCAGGCAAGTGGGAAGAGTGGGGGGAAGATTAAGGCCCCACTACAGCCCTTTCCCGTGGTAACCACCCCATTCGAAAGGGTGGGCATTGATATTGTGGGCCCTCTGGATCCCAAGACAGCCATGGGCAACAGGTTCATCCTGGTCTTGGTGGACCATGCCACCTGGTACTCTGAGGCCATCCCGCTCAGGACAGTGACGGCCCCCGTGGTGGGACGGGCACTGATGGGGATTTTCTCCCGTGCGGGATTCCCCAGAGAGGTGGTGTCCGATAGGGGAACTAACTTCATCTCCAAGTACGTGAAGTCTCTGTGGGAGGAGTGTGGGGTAACGTATAAGTTCACCACTCCTTACCACCCCCAGGGTAATGGGCTGGTTGAGAGATTCAACCGGACCCTTAAGGGCATGATTATGGGCCTAGGCGAGCCCATGAGGTGTAAGTGGGATGTCCTCTTACCATGCCTGTTGTTTGCTTACCGTGAGGTGCCACAGAAGTCCTTAGGGTTCAGTCCCTTTGAGCTGCTCTATGGTCACCCGGTAAGAGGGCCTCTGAGTCTGGTCAAGGAAGGCTGGGAGCAATCTCCCAGGAAACCTCCCCAGGATGTGTTTAGCTACATGCTGGCCTTCAGGAACCAGACTCGGCGTTTCAGGAAACTTGAGGAGGCAAACCTGGAAACCAGCCAGGAAGAGATGAAACACTGGCACGATCAGAGTGCCACTCTGATCGAGTTTCAGCCTGGACAGAAGGTTTGGGTCATGGCCCCGGTGGAGCCCTGTGCACTCCAGGATAAGTGGACCGGCCCCTTTGAGGTGGTGGAGCGCAAGAGTCCTGTTACCTACGTGGTGGACTTGCAGTCTCCCAGGAACCCCTTGCGGGTCCTGCATGTTAACCGCCTGCAAGCCCCACTTTGAGAGGTCTGAAGTGGGCATGCTTCTGGCCACAGATGCTGGGATGGAGGAGGAGAGCGAGCCCCTTCCTGACCTCCTGTGTGCAGGGGAGTGAGATGGGTCAGTGGAGGGTGTGGTCCTCTCCACCACACTGACCCCTGAGCAGCAGGGTGATGGCCGCCAACTGGTGGGGCAATTCAGTGATCTGTTCTCCCTGGTACCTAGTGTCACTGATTGGTGTGTCCATGACGTGGACACCGGGGACAGTCCTCCCATTAAGCACAAGGCTTACCGAGTGACTGACCGGGTAAGGGCCTACATTAAGGATGAGGTTACCAAGATGTTTGCCCTTGGGGTGATTGAGTCCTCTAGCAGTCCTTGGTCCAGCCCAGTGGTCCTGGTACCAAAAACTGCAGCGCCTGGTACCTCCCCCGAACTTCGGTTCTGCGTGGACTATCGGGGCCTCAATTCAGTCATGAAGACTGACGCGCACCCCATCCCCAGAGCTGATGAGCTCATAGATCGGTTAGGGGCTGCCAAATACCTCAGCACATTTGATTTGACGTCTGGGTATTGGCAGATCGCCTTGACCGAGGGAGCCAAGGAGAGGTCAGCCTTCTCCACACCCGATGGGCACTACCAGTTCTGGGTGATGCCCTTTGGAATGAAGAATGCCCCTGCCACCTTTCAGAGGCTGGTCAACAGGGTGTTGGTTGGGCTGGAAGACTTCAGTGCCGCCTACCTGGATGACATTGCGGTGTTTAGATCCTCTTGGGAGGACCACCTGCGCCACCTCTGGGAGGTATTGATGGCACTGCGGAAGGCAGGCCTCACAATCAAAGCCAGTAAGTGCCAGATTGGGCAGGGTTCTGTAGTGTATTTGGGGCACCAGGTGGGGAGCGGCCAGGTGGCGCCCTTTCAGCCCAAAATTGAAACTATCCTGGTGTGGGAAACCCCAAGACTCAGACGCAGGTGAGAGCCTTCTTAGGACTCACGGGTACTACAGGAGGTTTGTCAAAGGATATGGTAACATTGTTGCACCCTTGACTGAGCTGACTTCTAAGAAGCAGCCAAAGAAGGTAAACTGGACTGACACCTGTCAGAACGCTTTGACGCCCTGAAGACTGCCATGTGCACTGCACCCGTGCTTCAGGCGCCCGACTTTTCAAAAGAATTCGTTGTCCAGACAGACGCCTCAGAGCATGGTATAGGGGCTGTTCTGTCACAGATCAATGAGGAGGACTAGACCGACCGGTAGCCTTCCTAAGCAGGAGGTTACTTCCCGGGAACAGAGGTGGAGTGCCATTGAGCGTGAGGCATTTGCTGTGGTCTGGGCGCTGAAGAAGCTGAGGCCATATTTGTTTGGGACTCACTTCCGGGTTCAGACGGACCACAGGCCCCTTAGATGGTTGATGCATATGAGGGGGAGAATCCCAAGTTGTTGAGGTGGTCCATTTCCCTACAGGGTATGGATTTCACGGTGGAACACCGCCCTGGTACAGAGCACGCCAATGCTGACGGTCTGTCCAGGTTTTTCCGCCTTAGTGATGAGAACTCCCAAGGGAATGGTTAGTTCTCCCCACATTTCAGCTGGAGGGGACGTGTGTAAGACCTGGCATCATTGGTGCGGGTCTCCCTTCCTCTTTTCTCTTCTGACCGTTTATGTTGGCTGGATTTAGATGCTCTGGGCGCTGTGCCACTGCCAATCAGTGACACAGCGCGAATGCTCCCTGTGTAAAGATAACTGTATGATTTGGAATAATCCTAATTGGCTCGTTTGGTTTACCTGTCAGTCCCTAGTATCAGTGCACTGCGTGTGCCCAGGGCTGGTAGACCAAGTACTTCTGGTGGGCCGGTAGCGCTGATTTGCGCTACCCACCGAAGCAGCTTTGAAAGTATGGCTGTGTAGCATGTTCTAATAGCGAGTTACCCTCCATTTCACTGTTTACGATTGCGAGGCCACCCGTTCTCATAGGCCAGAATGTGCAGGCTGAGTATTGCATGCCTTAATCCTCCCTGCCCCCAGGAACCTGATAGGAACATCGAATTTGATATGTTTAAGCTCAGAACATTGAGATGCATCTTTTATTAAGGATTATTAGCGTAGCCCGTGTTCGAAAATGCCTCTACTAGAAACAAGGTATTTTCTGGTCTGAAGCTTTCCTGTAGGCTTTTGCTAGCGTGTGTATTGGCCGTCTGGTTTTGAAGCAGCAGGGCCAACTGGGTCAGACCTGGCTGGAGAGAGAGATCAGCATTTAGAGTATTGGGAGGGGTGACTCTTTGATCCGAGCAGGGCCGTGCCTGGCAAGGTGAATGATGGCTCAATCTCCCACTGGGCATCTGATAGCAGACCCCCAGATTCCCAAAGGGCAGGATGTCGCCTCGTAAACCAAATGCTCCCCGACCCCACCTAACTGGTTCTGACTGGATGCAGTGATTTGTGACTGCAGAGAACAAAGACTTTTTAGGTACAAAACGCTGCGCTGAATCCTGTTTCCGTGTGTTCCTTCTGGATGTCAAGACGGAAACTCTGTCCGAGCGAGAGAGCTGCCGCCGCTGAGTGCCCGCCGTAATTTGAACCTTCAGAACCTTCACTGAAACTGTGAGGGCCGCCGCAGCTAAGAGAGAGCTGCTGCCGCTGAGTGCCCGCCTTAATTTGAATCTTCAGAACCTTCGCTGAAACTGTGTGGGCCGCCGCAGCTAAGAGAGAGCTGCCGCCGCTGAATGCCCGCCTTAATTTGAATCTTCGGAACCTTCGCTGAAACTGTGTGGGCCGCCGCAGCTAAGAGAGAGCTGCCGCCGCTGAGTGCCCGCCTTAATTTGAATCTTCGGAACCTTCGCTGAAACTGTGTGAGCCGCCGCAGCTAAGAGAGAGTTCCTGCCGCGGAGTGCTCGCACCCTTGCTAATTTTGCATCATCGTGAGTTGTCCTGTGAGCTGCCGCAGCTAAGAGAGAGTTGCTGCCGCGGAGTGCTCGCACCCTTGCTAATTTTGCATCATCGTGATTTGTCCTGTGAGCCGCCGCAGCTAAGAGAGAGCTGCAGCCGCGGAGTGCTTGCACCCTTGCTAATTTTGCATCATTGGAATTTGTCCTGTGAGCCGCCGCAGCTAAGAGAGAGCTGCCGCCGCTGAGTGCCCACGTCTTTGTCAACCTTGCTCCATCGTGATTTGTCCTGTGAGCCGCCGCAGCTACGAGAGAGCTGCTGCCGCGGAGTGCTCGCACCCGTGCTAATTTTGCATCATTGGAATTTGTCCTGTGGGCCGCCGCAGCTAAGAGAGAGCTGCCGCCGCTGAGTGCCCACGACTTTTGTCAACCTTGCTCCATCGTGAATCGTCCAGTGGGCCCAGCAGCTAGAAGAGCGCTGCTGCCGCCACGAGCCCACCACGAAGCTGCACGACGAGAGTCATCACCACCACCAGCCCGGGCCGCCGCAGCCGCGTGCTGCTGCCGCTGAGGGCCACCTGTCCCGGAGTGCCTGAATCATTGCGAGTGCACTTTGCGGACCACTGCCATCGAGGACTGTGGTCGCTGGGATTCCGCCTGTCACCGTCTCTGCTTATTCGAGAAGCTACGTGCTGGGTCCCCGTCCAACGGCAGGTGTCTGGTGCGCAACGGGTCGCGTAGACCCAGGCCTTGAACTCAGTCAGTGCCACGTTCTGGTGAAGACGTATTGCCCTTTTTAAGTCCCTACTGATTTACGTGCATTGTAACTGGTTAAAATACTTTTGAGAGTCTCGCACTAAACCTTAGATAAAGATACTATTTTTTCTATACCTACTCGAGTTGTGTCCTTTTGTGGTGTCGTTACTGCCTTATTGTGCATGGTCATAAATGCTTCACACACTGCCTCTGAGATAGGCCTAACTGCTCGTGCTACGTTACCACAGGGTTGAGCAGGGGTTATCAAAGGGGGTAGCCCACTTGCCCTGACTTAGGAAGAAGGGTCCCTATTTGGACAGTGACGCCAGCCATTGCCAACTAGAGACCCCCATTTCTAACAAGTTCCTTAACTAGATCATTGGTGCCAACACTTCAGTCTGCGCCTTGAAGCAGCTTCTCCCAATGCCCAACCAACCCCACGCCATACTTCTCACAAATTCACAGTATTTACACTGCCTTTCAGTGTTGACTTCCCACATTGCCATCAGTACAAGATACTGACACTACCATCTAATGCCAGTTTTTAGTCCTGTCCACCAGCGATAACTTTTTCCACTGACAATGTATAGCATCTGCTTAATCTGCCCACACTTTCAACCAAGGCCAACTCCTGAAACTTCAGACATCTGCATTCTTGTTATGTCCAACAGCTACTCACACTCCCCATCAGAGTCAGTGCCTCACACTTCTCTCATATCCTCTCCTAATACTTACAAAAAGTTTCTGCTTCTAAGTTAATTCACATGTGTATAGCGCAGTGTCCATCAAGCTATCATTTTGCAGGTTGTTTAGTAACTGATACGTCATACAACATTAAATGATTAGAAATGACCATGTTGTCAAGCAAGAATGATTTGGACACATTTATAAAGACATAGACAAATATCAAATAACTATTAATGAGACATACATTTCCTCAATCTGATAAACAAAAAGGATGACAACAAACTGAACACACAATAATTACAGAGTGTTCAATGCTTTACAGTTCACTTATTTCAGTTTGCTCACTCTGTATTGGAATAAATTCCAAATGTCCTTGTGGCTGTAAACGCCTGTAGCATTCCGACCTATACAGTTGTTTAAAGGATCGTCATCAGGATGAAGGAATTGAACTGAGCACAGGTTGTGTCTATGGGATTTATACTCAAAAGTAATGAATATGAGAAACCAAAATTGAAAATATGTAGCACCTCACAGGTGAGGTGGAGACCTTTCGGACACAAAACTCAAAAGTTCGGTTCTGCAATGTTGTCATAGAACAATGCCCTCAAGGACAGGAAACCAAATATAGCACAATGCAAAGGCACACTAATAGGAAAATCTTCTGCAGATTAAATCCAAGGAGTGAGGGTACTTGGCTACCCCACTACATGGGTCCTTGAGTCAAGTGGATGTGGGTCAACATAAGGGTGCACAGCCACCATTTGGCGTGGTCTGGGACGGCCCTAAAATATAATATAAAGTAGAGAGGGTGACTGACTCGCTAAATGCATGCTCCAGCAAGTGCCCTGTGTCGCACAATGTTTCTAACTTAGACCAGCCAGTGCCTGCTCCTCATGCTTCAAAAACTGCTAGCTCCTCCCACATTATTCCAATGTGAGCTCCCCACATTGCCCACTAGTGCAGGCTCCTCACTGACCAGCAGTGACAGCTCCTAGCACTGACCACAAGTGCTTCCTTCTCAAAGTGGCAATCTATGCTGTGACACAACCACCTACAAAAGTAGTTCATGAGCCTGTGAAGAAGCACTCTCTTAAGGATGAAATAGGCAGTTTTGGCATGTCTGTAGCATGGAGTCTTTCTCACGTGCATGACCATGCTCGCGATGTTCCGCCACATCGCGAGCGTGGTCAGGCATAATGTTTTCTTTTGTATTGTATTAACACGTGGAGCTGGCGTGCTGTTTACTTTTGGATGTATGTTAACATACGGAGCTCATGGCCGCATTCCTTATACCATGGCATCTGCAACTGCATCTCGGCAGATTCAGTTGCAATCTCATGGAGAGCGGACCTGCGGCCAGATGGCTCCTGCATTTCTAAGAATAATATTACTTTCTGCTTACCTTGGATTCCTCTCCGTGACATCATTTACGCAGTCTACATTTTGGTCATGAGCAGTGGCAGGCAGGAACGCCGCTGAGCCTTCAAATTTTCTCCGGTTTTCGGGTTCGAGTGTTTTATTAGAAAGATTCAACTTCAACAGGAGGAAACAATCTTCAGATGAGACTGTTGAGGAACACATCTCTACGCTCACAATCCTGGCTGCCAAATGCAATTTTGGATTGCCTGTTGACATATCAATTAGAGACCAATTCGTCTTTGGATGTAATTCAAAGAAGATTCAAGAACGTCTTCTTTCTTTAAAGTGATCCAGCATTGACAGAAGAAATCGACATGGCAAAAGCAATTGAAAGTTCCATAATTTCCAGTAGATGCATTTCTTCTCAGGTCTTGAGCCAACCCATTAATTCTGTTCAGGTTTCTGAATCCATTAACGCTTTGTCTTTCAGGTCTAAAAATAACAAAGGTCTTGGTAAGAATTCCTTTTGCTACAGGTGTGGCTCTATGACTCACCTTAGCAACAACGCTGTGTGTCTTGCTATTGGTAAGAAATGTACTTAATGTCATAAGATGGGTCATTTTCAGGGTGTATGTAGGAGTGGTGGGAGCACCTCCAGAATAGGGTCTGTGGATATTGCTTCCATTACGGAGGATTGCTCACAGGACCTCTCCAGAGTTGTACTCACCCTTGGTGTAGACACAATTGAGACCACACCGATCAAGGGACCCATCTGTGATGAGTATATAGGTGCCGCTAAGCTAGACATGATGGCAGACTCAGGGGCACCCATCACCATTATATCAGATGTTTTATATGATGAAATGTGGTCTTCAACCAAACCGTTAGAAAAACCTGACGTATTCCCAAAGGCATATGGTGAGAAAGACATTGATATGCTTGGGTATTTCATGGAAAGTGTAACTTGTTTGGGCAAAAGGCTTTCACCAAAGTATATGTTGCTAAGAAAGGGAAATTGATCATAGGTTGGCAAGAGTTGGCAAAATTAGGGTTGATGCTGGTTCCTGGATCCTCTAATCCAGTTAGAATTTGTGATGTAAACGTATCCTTTATACAAAAGGTTGAAGATGATCTTGCAGTAGACTTAATAAAATGCTTTCCTGAGGTATTTTCCAACAGTATTGGCACAATACAAATGTTTGAAAACAAAATTGTTTAAACAAAATGCTATTCCTATTTCACATAAACTAAGACCAGTACCCTTATCGGTTAGACCTGAACTCAAAACATTTGTAGACAATTTGGTGAAAGATCAAGTGATTACTGACACTGATTCTTCTGAGTGGGTCAGTCCCATTGTTACAGTTTGTAAGAGGGATGGCAGTATCAGTTTATGTGCAGACTTGCACACCTTAAACAAGAATCTAGTTATTGACTGTCATCCTTTGCCTAAGATTAATGACTTGCTGTCAAACATCAGTGGAGCGGAAACAAATTCACTCCTGGACCTTCGCTCCGCATACCACCAAATCCCACTTGCTGCAAAATCTCAAGACCTTACAACTTTCATTACCCCCTATGGGGCATACAAATTCCTGAGGCTCCCATTTGGTCTTGCTTCTGCAGTGAGTGTGTTTCAAAAACTCATAGACTCCATACTGGCTGGAATTCCTGGAACACAAGCCTATCAAGATGATGTTTTAATCTTTTCAAAGACAAAAGCAGAGCATAATAATATCCTATCCAAGGTGTTAGAAATCTTTAAAGGTGTGGGTATCACCCTTAAACCTGACGAATGCAAAATCTGTACAAATGAAGTAGACTACCTTGGTCATCGCATTTCTGACAGAGGCATACATCCCAAAATTTCTCTTATACAAGCCATCCACGAAGTCTCCCCCCTCCCCCCCAAGACAATGATGCACTCAGGTCTTTTTTGTGTATGAGTGAATATTATGCCAAATTCATTCAGGGATACGCTATCATTGTTCAACCGCTTAGGAACCTTTTAAAAAAGAATGCTCAGTTCCTTTGGGATAATGTTGCTGAGCAAGTGTTTAATACAGTTAAGAAAGTCATTGCTATCGCCCCTGACTTTCAGCATTTAAACCAGGTTCAAAATGCTTAGTCACTGTTGATGCCAGTCAAATTGGCATAGGTGCTGTGCTCTCACAGCATTATGACAATAATGAACACACTAGTGCGTTTGCATCCCGTTCTCTCACATTGTCAGAATCTCAATATAGTACCATCGAGAGAGAAGCTTTAGCGTGCTCCTAGGCCATTGAAAAATTCAGGACCTATTTATGAGGTTGAGTTTCATTTTATACACTGATCACAAACCATTGATTCACATCCTAAATGGAAATGGGTCAGGAAAAGCCTCTTCTATGTTGGTGAGATTGCTATCACGATTGCATGGGTACAAATTTTAGGATTCAGTCCAAGGCAGCAGGAATTGCAGAGTAGATTTCTTGTCCAGAATGCCTGTTCAAGATATCAATCCTGGGGAAGAACAAGATAAAGTTGAGTCTGTGGGTGCTACCCTGGATGACATCTTGAGCACTCATGATCTGGTTTCTTGCAGTGAGTGGATGTCTACAGTTTTAAGTGATAACATCTTATCACAGGTCATGGATTTTGTAACTAAGGGATGGCCCAGGAAAGAGGTTTATCTTCTCCAATCAGACCTTTTTCACATGTTTCTAGTGAGTTATCAATAGTGGATGGCTTACTTTTTCCCAACGATTTGATCATTCCACCACTGGCAGTTAGACACAAGTTATTTCAAGCAGCACATTGTGGACATTTAGGCGTTGGAGCTACATCTAAAAATTTGAAGCAATACTTTTGGTGGTTTTTTATAGACTCGCAAGTTGCCGTCTGGATTTCGTCTTGCAATACATGTCTTTAGTCTGACCTTCTCACAAAACACCTTTGCATGTAGTACCTTTTCCAGAGGAAGCAGTCTAAAGTAGCCTTGGATTTGGCGGGTCCATTTTATCTCTTACCAGCTGATAAGAACTTTTTGATAGTTTTAGTTGATTACTTTTCAAAATGGATTTTGTTTTGATTTTGGTCTAAAGTAGCCTTGGATTTGGCAGGTCCAATTTATCTCTTATCAGCTGATAAGAACTTTTTGATAGTTTTAGTTGATTACTTTTCGAAATGGATTTTGTGTCGATTTTGTTCCTAATGCAAACACTGGTTCAGTCATAAAGTTCTTATCCAATACTTTTGATTGTGAAGGGCCCCTCAGGGATTTGGTAATTGACAATGGCACACACTTTCTTTCAACTCAAATGAAGGAGTTTGTGGAGAAATATTGCATTAGACATCTCAAAGTAGCTTTATATTAAGCCTGGGCGTAGTTCGCAGAGTTTTGCTACGCGTAACTTCGCGAAGTTACAAAAAAACTTTGCGAAGTTCCGCAAGTGGCGGAGTGTAGTGTGAACTGCTGTTTGCGATGGTCTTTCTGCTGCTCGGGTAGAAATTCTACCCAAGCGGAAGCTCGCGCTCGCGAACTTACCGTTCGCGAGTGCGAGCAGGGAAAAACCTCCACTGCACTACGTGAAGAGGGGTTTTCTTGCACTCCGCGGAGTGCAGAAAACTCTGCAAACTCCACGAACGGAGCGGAGTTCAATGCCCAGGCCTACTTTATATTCTCTAACTTCCAATGGTTTCATTGAAAGAGTAAACAAGTTTCTGAAAGAGGGTGTGCAATCCGCTCTGTCAACTGGAGTACCAGTTGATGTTTTTCTTAAACAAAAGGTGTGGACATATCATCTGACCCCACACTCCACCACGGGTGTGTCTCCTTTTCAATTATTAAGGAAAATAATGCCAAAGTCAGACCTGTTTGGTTAAAAGACACGTTACCTAAAGATAAACCTTGCTTTTGCAATTTGGTCAAACAGAGGGTTGAGGTTGCTCAGCTGAGACAGAAGTTGTATTATGATACCACCCATGGTTTGAAGTGTGTTGAATTTGATAAAAAAGACTGGGTTTCATCAACCTTCCCAACAAAGTAAAAAAAGGAGATTCCATCTTCTCTGCACCTATCCAAATTGAGAAAGTGTCTAAAGGTGGAGGGATGGTGGAGTAAGAGAGATTTAATCAAATTAACACCTGAACAGGCACGTAGCATTGGTATATATAAAAGCCTGCAATCTGAAAGTTGGTTCAATTTGGAAAATGATCTCTTGGGAAATGATGTTGGATCTGCAGAAGATGGACAACCTCAGGTTTCAGCAGATTCTTTGAATCTTTATTCTCTTGGTGAAAGTTCCACTGTTTGCACACATGATGAGATCATTGGAGATTGCCATGATGGTTGTGCTCCCATTCCACCTGACTCTAATGACCTAACTTACTCCAGAGCTGCACGTAATGCTTCTATGGCCACTAGGGTTAAAGATTTTTATGTACATTAAAATGCTGACTGTTTGGTGATTATTAAAAAAGGGAAGATGATGTAGCATGGAGGCTTTCTCACGTGCATGACCATGCTCGTGATGTTCAGCCACATCACGAGCATGGTCAGGCATAATGTTTTCTTTTGTATTGTACTAACACACGGAGCCGGCGTGCTGTTTACTTTTGTATGTATGTTAACGGCCGCATTTCTTCTCCATGGCATCGGCAACTGCATCTTGGCAGATTCAGTTGCGATCTCATGGAGAGCGGTCTTGTGGCCAGAAGACTCCTGCATTTCTAAGAATAAATTACTTTCTGCTTACCTTGTATTCCTCTTGGTGACATCATTTACGCACTCTACAATGTCCTTAGTTGAAAGTTTTCGAGTGAAATTCGATTAGTTCATTACTTCAGTTAGAAACAGTTTGACTTACAAAAGTGTCCAATCTCTCACTGGATGTTAACTTAGCCAAGGTAATGCTTTTTAATTGAAAGTTTGACGGCAGTATTTGTTTTTCAAGAGACCATTACATCTTTCACAGACTGAGAGCTAGGTATCTCATTGACCTTGAAGCTGGCTTACAAAAGTGTCCAATCTCTTACTAGATGTTAACTTAGCCAAGCTAATGCTTTTTAATTGAAAGTTTGACTGTAGCAATATTTTTTTTCAAGAGACTATTACAACTTTCACATACTGAGAGCTACTTACCTCATTAACACTTCAGCTGGCTAGTCTATGTGCAAACTCAAACATAAGTCACACTGCAAAAGCTAACACTATTTGCTTTGAAAATAGTTGTTTCTTCTTTTGCCCTGTATGCTACTTTTGTTCCAGATTATCGCTGTTTAGTGCATCAATTCATCTTTTCGACATCATGCAAAAGTTCTTCCTGGGTTCCCTTGCATTTGGTTTGAATATTATATTGTTCTCAATAGTGGTCAGGAGAAGGTTACTTAGTTTCCAGGCATGCAGTGTCTGCAGTGCTTTGCCTGTTGTCTGAGTTGCCATATATACAGAGCTACTGCAATAAAGTGGTAATGGAAGGTCACATTTTGAAAGTGAGCTGACTAAATAATGAAGTATGGAAAGGTAAATTATGTGGAAAATTATGTGTGTAAAGGCAACTTGTTCAAAACATTCTGTGGGCACCCTGTGCTATGGAATTACAGTGGAATATTAGGAAGGAAAACAATGCACACTTAGCACACCTAACTAAAAAGGTTGTTCACCAAGAGCCCTATTTTAATAACACTGATATTTCTACCTCGCAGTGCGAAATCAATTGTGTGAAGCAAATATAATATTGCACTCAGCAGCAAATATGCTTATGTGTGCGCACTTTTTTAGGAAAAGGTCTCCCTAATTTAGTCAGGGCATTCCAACTATTTTCTATAACATGTGTTTAGCTTTGGTTTAACCTTTGCTCATGCGACAAGGACTTTAGCAGCAGATTGTTGAAACTGGCCCTTTTTGCAGGGGTATCCCCAAACGTTTTTGCCTTCTTCCTCCTATTTTGTCTGACCTGTTTTTGTTGGCTTTAGGACTCTGGGCACTTTACCATTTCGATCAGTGCTAAAGTGCATATGCTCTCTGTGTAAATTGTGAGTATGATTGGTTATCCATGACTGGCATATTTAATTTACTGGTAGGACCCTAGTAAAGTGCACTGTGTGTGTCCATGCCTGTAAATCAATTGCTACTAGCAATGCAAGTGTAAGGGGCATTGCACATATGTACATAGCTTTACTGTAATCACATATGTGTGTTACTGTCATACTGGGCGCAATTTAAAAAAAAAATCTGGGTTACATGCTCCCAATTGTGACATTCAATGTAGCATCCAGAGCCGTTCAGAAGAAAGACTTCACTTTCCTGATTCAGACCAGAGCCGACGTGCACGTTGTACGTGCATGCTGGCATGCATATTTTTCTCTGGAAATTGCGTGCTCTGAATCTGCACAGACATTCAGGCTTGAGCATCAGGAGGGGTAAGCGCGGGAGTGAGTATGCTCCTCCATAGTTGATTATAACGATTAAGGTCTCTTTTATCTGCTGTGACTCTGACAGTACTTTTGTTCACTATTATGTTTTAGGCTCCAATACGATTTATTCATTTACGTGCGGACACGTTGGAATTGCTTTCCATATTTTTTAAAGAACTAAAGGGTGAGTGAACCTGTACTACTGAGCTATCCCTTTGGTGTTTCAGGGACGCAGGCTTACTGAGACTTTCTCCATGTCCTTTCATTTACAGACCACCTTACTCAGCCTTTCCATTCATGGATAATTTAGTTTAACTCATAAAGCTGTATCTACATGATCGTCAATCCATGATGAGGTAGGTTTCCTCACGCTTGTGACCTTAGATGGTACTTTGACTAATTGTACTCATTTCATGACATCAGATTGAATTGGTAAATGTTGTGGACATCAAGTATTTGATCAAGAGAGAAGTATCGAGGTAGAACACCTTCCCCCACTACGGTGCTGCTGCACCAATTTAGGTTAGTGGTTTCCCTGCACAGTTGGCGATTCAAGTTTTTTTTTAAGGGACCCACTTTATATTGATTAGTGTGTCTTTTTAGGTTGCCCTAATAAAGCACCCCTTTTTCACTGTCCTGATGAAGACCCGCGTGCAAGGACTTAATCAACCTCATGCAGCAGTCGGGTCAAAACGTCAACAACAATCATCCTCTAAGCCTGGATTGAGTATATATGTGACTATGAGTGGCGTGTTTTGATTCAGTCAACACCCCTTCAAACAAGGATCATTAATATTGAACAAACCTCTCAGACAGGCTTTTGATTTTGGCTAATTCGAATTTCTCATAGCCAATGATGTTAATTAGTAAATACTGTGGGAACAACTATTATTTCTTTTCTTTTTCTGATCTCTACGCACATGAGCACCTCTACAAACACTTCACTTTGCACTCTTTTTTGAGCAATCATGCATGAAAGGAACTTCATAAAAAATGTATATGCTATGAATGATTTCGAAATATAAAATTAGTTTTACTATTTCAAACTGTGTTAAGTGTGATCTGTTCAAATTGCTTTCTCACTTGCCTATACTGCAAATTAAATATTGCAGTTCTCTTGGATTAATTGCTAAGAGGACCATACTGTTATATGTACTAGTGTGCCTGCAGCACTGATTGTGCCACCCACATGAGTAGCCCTTTAACCATGTCTCAGACCTGCCACTGCAGTATCTGTGTGCGCAGTTTTAAACTGCCATGTGAACCCGGCAAGTACACCCACTTGCCAGGCACAAACCTTCCCTTTTACTACATGTAAGACATCCCTAAGGCAGGCCCAAGGAAGCCCCATGGGCAAGGTGCGATGTATTTTGAAGGGTAGGACATGTACTGGTGTGTTTTACATGTCTTGATAGTAATATGCAGCTATTTTCATGTTTTCACTATTGCAAGGACTATCTCTACAGTAGGTTATCATTGGAGCTGCCTTGTAACCTCTTACAAGTGTAACTTCCAATTGGGAAGCGATGGAGATTTGGAGTTTGGGGTCCCTGAACTCTCAGTTTTAAAAAACATCTTTTAGTGAAGTTGGTTTTTAAATTGCATGTTTGAAAATTCCACTGTTAGAAAGTTGGGCTTTTTGTGCATTCATTCTAGACAGTCTCACAAAGGGAGCTAAGGTGTGCCCTGCATATCCTGAAGCTGTAGGAGGGGAACTGCCACTCTGCTTGTTGCTATGTTGTGCTGGCCTACTGCTTGCTGCTTCTGTCTTGAGCAGTAAAAGGACTGGACTTTTGCTTTCTGTATCCTGTTTGCCAATGTTCTCTAAGGGCCTGTGTGTGCTTGCCTCCTGTTAAGAAGTCTCAGGACCATCAAAGACTTCATCTGCAGCCCCTGAACTCCTCTGCTGAGAGTTCTGACCTGCCAAGTGGGGCCAATTTCAGTTATGGGCCCTTGGAGGTGGTTTTGCTGCAAAGGAATGAAGAAAATCCTCGCACCGAACTCCAGTGCCTGCTTTTCCTGATGCAGTACCGCCATGCGGTTGAAAAACCAATGCATCGCCGAGGTGCGGCCGAAGAATCAATACAGTGCCTGCCGTGCGGCTGAAAAGATCACAGCAGCCTGCGTCCTGAACACTTTGTCACTTACGTCTGAGACACCCACTCTGACTCTGAAAACGGGCCCTGCTGTGCAGCTGGAGAAATTGATGCTTCACCTGCCCCACGGCTGGATAATCAAGGCATCGCCTGTTTCACCGTCGCCGCATCGACCCAATGTGTCCAGATTTTCAACACATCACACCTGTGCGCCAAGTTCTAAATCAACGTTGCCCAGCAGTAAGGAACTGAGGCCAGGCAAGTCCGGATATCGACGCATTACCTACTCTCACAGTAAGGAACCGATGCATCATCTCCCCTGACAGTAAGGCACCGAGCATTACCTCCCCTGCACTGCAGTAAGGAAACAACGTATCACCTTCCCTGGGAGTAAGGAACCAACGCATCGCTTTGCTTTTCCGGTGCCTCCCCTCCCCTGTGCCTGTTTTCATCTTTGATTCTGACGCATCCCAGGTACTTTGTGATAAAAGTGACGCATCCATAATTTCCTATGGACTGAACTATTTAGAACCTCTTAAAAGTGATATCTTTGCTTGTGTATGTTGGATTTTTGTTGTTTTGTCTTGTGGAGAGGTGTGGTGCAGCGGCCAGGGCAGCTGACTTCGGAGCACAGGGTTCACGGTTCAATCCCCGGCTGCGGCAGCTCAGCTCAGCACCATGTGACTCTGGGCAATAGCTCACTTAATTTCCACTCCGGCCCCCAGCACCTTGAGACCCGTAAGGGTGAGTAGCTGCGCTATATAAAAACGGACTTACATTTACATTTTACTGACGTTTTACTCAGATAAATATTGGTTATTTTTCTAAACTGGTGTGATGTCCTTATGTATTGTTTTCACTGTGTTACTGTGTGTGTTTTGTACAAATGCTTTACACATTGCCTCTGAGGTAAGCCTGACTGCTCGTGTCAAGCTACCTAGGGGGTGAGCAGGGGTTAACTTAGCTGTGTAACCCCCTTACCCTGACTAGATTAAGGATCCCTACTTGGACAGGGTGCAATCCACTGCCAGCTAGAGAACCCCCATTTCTAACATTGATGGCAGCGGTGGGATAGGACTTGTGCTTGTACTTGACATACAGTAATTGGTATACACTACTACCAGATCGCAGACCATTACGTACCCGCATACTGTTTTTCTCCTTTTCTCTGAATTGGTAATTTTGCAAAATGTACTCCTGCTTCATCTTGATCAACTTGGAACTCTGTGTGGTTGTTGCACCTGAAAGCCTTGACGGAATGGAAATTAATTTCTGGCACCTAGACATCTATACAATGAAGAAGCTGAAGGGGTTCTGCAAGGAGAGAGGGCTGGCTGTGAAGAGGAGATCCCCAAGGCGGGAGCTTGAGGCAGCCCTGTTTTGTTATGAGAAATCATGCAGGGTAGCAACACTATCAGATGACTCTGAGGATGTATCTGAGGGGGAGGATCCTCAGCCAGAGTTTCAAGAGGGCAGTGGCTCTAAGATGGAAGCCGAGGAAGAGATAAATGATTTTGCAGAAGCTCCAGAGGTGAGAGGGGAACCCACAGATAGGGAGTCCCCTACTGGGTCTTCTAATGGCTTCTGTGTTTCCTCCTCATGTCTGTCTCCAGAGGAGCTGGAGAACAGTTGGAAAGTCAGGGAGCTCCAGTTGGAGACTGCAAAACTTGAGATGGAAGAGAAAGAAATTATTTTATCTCCTGAGCTGATATTGAGGGAGCTACGAGCCAGGAGGGCTGTATTTCGCTCAGATGGTGGAAGCGAAAATGTGATATCCAGAACTGCAGAAAAGGTTTGCAAACCCAGAGACTTGGTGCCTGACTTCAAGGAGAGGGATGACATACACCAGGGGGTTCAGGGTTATGTTGTAGCTCCAGAGGTGCGCAGGGTCCCTGAGGTGGATTGGGAAACTGGCACAGGGATTCATTTCCTAGTGGTGGGAGGGACACTCTACTGGTTCTAGAAGAGAGTGAAAGGGAGAGGGGTTCCCCCATGGTAGAAGCCCTGGTAAGGAAGTAAGGAGACACCCCTGAAGAGTGTGGGTTGAGTTTCAGGGACAGTCAGATACTGTCTCACCAGTCTCAAGAGGGTGAAGTGGGATAGTTTTTCACTGGATGGTGAGGTGAAGGGTATTATGGTTAACTCGTGTGTGGTGCTGTATAATTTTAGTGCTGGAGAGCATATGTTTAGTCATGGTTTTCCAGGGCTATGCCAACATCCGGTGGAGTGAGAATTCTCTGACCCCAGGGAACCTGCGCTGGAAGCAGACCTTTTGGTGGATGCCAGAGGTTCTGATGAGGCTTTTGGGAGTGATCCTAAAGGGGGTTGCTCAGGTTTTCCCCAACCAAAGGAGGTGGGGGAGGTTTGCAGTAGCCCAGATGGGTCCCAGTGTAGTTGGATCGGTAGAGGGTCCCTACTCTCTTCTCAGGGTAGGAGGAGAGGTGGGGGTGGGCACAGGCCCAGGTTGCCCAAACCTCAGTCCCAAGGCCTGGATGGTTCCCAGAGGGAACACCAGGAGGGGGTCTAGTCTGTACTGGGAGACCATCCCCTGAGCGGGACCCCATAGTGTCAGGAGAGCTAGGGCGCAGCTGTCACAAGCGTCCCACCAGTTCTGGTGTCTGGCAGCACCACTCCGGAAGGGAGGGTGCAGAAGTTTAGATGGAGGAGTGAGAGGAGGAGACAGTCCCCCGTGGGAAGGACAGTGGGTCAGATTTTGCCGACTGACCATGGTGAGACCACTTCTGACTTGGGGGGCTCCAAGTGCTGTCAGAGTAACAGAGGGCAGGAAACCATTGCCCAGCAGACTCTTGCACAACACGTACAGTAAGTGTTTCCCTTGGAGGTGTAGTGTACTCCCCCAGAAGTCCTGGCTTGCCAGGCACCTGCTCAGCCTAAGGGTACAGACCCTGGGTTGGTGAACCAGTTGCAGGGTAGCATCCCTGAACTGGTGGGTGGAAGAGTGGACACAGGGTGACAGTCACCTGGGCTACTGCCCCCCACTCTGATAATTCACAGAGGTTGGAGAGTCCTGAAAGGCCTGGGGCCTGGCTCTTGTCACTGACAGCTGTCAGTGGCCACTGTGGGTTTGCTGTCCTGCTGGACAGAGTTGCCCTTGGGTTGGGGACAGGAGTCACACCCAGGTGGTAGAATGGGCCACACTACTGTGTTGGCATGGAGGTACTGTCTGCCTACTGGGAGACATCTGTGAGCAAAGTAAGGCTAGGTGCTGGACAGATGGGATCCACAGTTGAGGAGAAGGAGACCCCAAGGGTTATCTTAGTGGTCCCTGAGAGTACGGACAGAGGAAACTGGGTTCGGCGAGGCATAGAACTGGAAAGTGCCCCTGTCACCCTAAGCAGGGAAGTCCATCAAGGCATTGATTAGTCTACCCTGGTTTTAGACTGGAAGGGGTTTGTGTTGGACCTGACCCTTTTTGCAGGGTTATCCCCAGAATATCTGCCTTCTTCCTCTTATTTTTCTGACCTGTTTTTGTTGGCTTTAGGATTCTGGGCACTTTATCACTGCTAACCAGTGCTAAGATGCATATCCTGTCTGTGTAAACAGTGATTATGATTGATTATCCATGACTGGAATATTTGATTAACTGGTAAGACTTTAGTAAAGTGATCTGTGTGTGCCCAGGTCCTGTAAATCAAATGCTACTAGTGGGCTTGCAGCACTGATTGTGCCACCCTCATGGGTAGCCCTTTAATCCTGTCTCAGACCTGCCACTGTTGTAAACCTCCATGTCGACCTGGCAAGATTACCCACTTGACAGGCCCAAACCTTCCATTTCACAATATGTATGCACCCCTAAGGCAGGCACAATGTAGCCCCATGGGCAGAGTGTGGTGTTTCTGAAAGGTAAGACGTGTACTTGTGTGTATTACATACCCTGATAGTGAAATACTGCTAATTTTGGTTTTCCCTACTGCAAACACTATCTCTCCCATTCGTTATCATTGGAGCTGCCTTGTAACCTCTTGCAAGCATAACTTCTAATTGGGAAGAGTTAGAGATTTGGAGTTTGGGGTCCGTGAACTCACAATTTAAAAATACATCATTTAGTGAAGTTGGTTTTTAAATTGTGTGTTTGAAAATGCCACTTTTTAGAAAGTGGGCATTTTCTCACTTTACCATTCTGTGCCTCTGCCTGCCTGTGGAATCCACATCTGAGGGAGGGTAATAATTGGGCTGTTTGTCCATTCGATCTAGAAAGTCAAACAAAGAGAGCTGAGGTGTGCCCTGTATATCCTGATGGCCCATCACCAGGCTGATGGGTCTTCCTGAGCTAGAGTGGTGGGAGGAGTTGTCACTGACACCTGAATATGGCTGTCCCTATCCTCACACAAAGCTGTCTCCATCCCCCTGTAGTGTGTCTGGAGCCAGGTCAGAGAAAGGCAGGGTCTTGTGCACTACAAAGACTTTCCTTTGAAGTTTGCCTACTTCAAAGGCAGAAATTGGTATAAGTACTGGAGCTGTGGCACCATAACAAGAACTGGAGAAGCTGTAGGAGGGGAACTGCCACTCTGCTTGTTGCGTGTTGTGCTGGCCTACTGCTTGCTGCTTCTCTCTTTGGCAGTGAAAGGACTGGACTTTTGCTTTCTGTATCCTGCTTGCCAAGGTTCTCCAAGGGCTTGTGTGTGCTTGCCTCCTGTTAAGAAGCCCCAGGACCATCAAAGACTTCGTCTGGAGCCCCTGAACTCCTCTGCTAGGAGTTCTGACCTGCCAAGTGGGGCCAATTCCAGTTCTGGGCCCTTGAAGGTAGTTTGCTGCTGTGCGGTTGGAGAAATCGATGGATCATCTGCCCCTCATCTGGAAAATCGGCGCAGGGCCTGTTTCACCACCGCCGTATCAACCCACCGCGTTTGGATTTTTGACGCATCGCACCTGTACGCCAAGTTCTGCATAGACGATGCCCAGCAGTAAGAAACCGAGGCTGCATGTCCCCATTTCCAATACAGAACTATCCATTTCATCAGAGGTGATATTTATACTGTCTGGGCAAGATTACAACTCTTCAAAAGCCAGAAGACAAAATAAAAAGGTGGAAAGAGATCAGCAAGTTTTGCAAGTGCCAGGTGCAGTGTTGTCCCTCATGCAAATCCATTTTAATAACTTTGATTTGTATGAGGTAGACACTGCATCCATTTGTTAAATTCTGCAAATTCTGCAGCTGATGGTGGGTTATCTGGCAAGTGCATCAAATTCCCATTTATTCCTAAGAGGCAACAGCCACAGGATCACGTCTTTCCAGAGGCCCCGCTCATATGTTGCCATGTGTTGGTTAATGATGCAGAAGTGGCCACATATAAACCCTCGCTGGAGCACTTTTAATTCTATGAACAAGCAGAGTATCACAGCAAATCAAATCAGAAATACATTGAGCTTCACAATTCCTCAGCTCTAGTCTGCTTTTTATCTGCTTGTGAACTGCTCACCAGACCTGCATCGTGTTTTTAACCATAGACGGCACTGGAAGCGAAAAGAATCTCTTTAATATAATCTTGATGTGGCCCTGTTACTTCTAAATCATAGCCAGCAGCACTGTTGCTTGATTTCGTACTATTTGTACCCTGTCAATGTGGTTCTGGGCAATGCTGTGGGCTAAATTGCAACAGGTTGAGCAAGTACATGTACTGGAGCTGTGACACCATAACTTCAGAAGACTTCTGGACTAGAGGAGATTCTGCCAAGAAGAAGAACTGGAGAAGCTGTAGGAGGGGAACTGTCACTCTGCTTGTTGCAGTGTTGTGCTGGCCTAGTGCTTGCTGCTTCTCTCTTGGGCAGTGAAAGGACTGGACTTTTGCTTACTGTATCCTGCTTGCCAAGGTTCTCCAAGGGCTTGTGTGTGCTTGCCTCCTGTTAAGAAGTCTCGGGTCCATCAAAGACTTCATCTGCAGCCCCTGAACTCCTCTGCTGGGAGTTCTGACCTGCCAAGTGGGGCCAATTCCAGTTCTGGGCGCTTGGAGGTGGATTTGCTGCAAAGGACTGAAGAAAATCCATGCATTGACTTCCAGTGCCTGTTTTTCCTGACGCAGCACCGCTGTGTGGTTGAAAAACCAACGCATCGCAATGGTGCACTGAAAAATCATCGTAGCTCCCGCCGTGAGGCTGAAAGATCACTGCAGCCCGAGTCCCAAGCCCTGTGTCACTGATGTCCGAGGCACCCGCTCTGATTCCGAGGCAGGCCATGCTGTGTGGCTGGAGAAATCGACGGATCATCTGCCCCGCAGCTGGAAAATCGGTGCAGGGCCTGTTTCGCCACTGCCGCATGAACTCGGCACGTTAGGGTTTTTGACGCATCGCACCTGTACGCCAAGTTCTGCGTCAACGTTGCCCAACAGTAAGGAAACGAGGCCCCATGTCCCCATTTCTAATACAGAACTATCCATTGCATCAGAGGTAAAAGTCTGAAGACAAAATAAAAAGGGAGAAAGAGATTAGCAAGTTTTGCAAGTGCCAGGTGCAGTGTTGCCCCTCATACAAATCCATTTTAATAACTTTGATTTGTATGAGGTAGACAATGCATCCGTTTGTTAAATTCTGCAAATTCTGCTGCCGATGGTGGGTTATCTGGCAAGTGCATCAAATTCACATTTATACTCATAAGGCAGCAGCCACAGGATCACGTCTTTCCAGGGGCCCGCTCATATGTTGCCATGTGTTGGTTAATGATGCAGAATTGGTCACATATAACCCTCACTGGAGCACTTTTAATTCTATAACCAAGCAGAGTATCACAGCAAATCAAATCAGAAATACAGTGAGCTTCACAATTCCAGAGCTCTAGCCTGCTTTTTGTCTGCTTGTGAACTGCTCACCAGACCTGCATCGTGTTTTTAACCATAGACGGCACTGGAAGCGAAAAGAATCTCTTTAATATAATCTTGATGTGGCCCTGTTACTTCTAAATCATAGCCAGCAGTACTGTTGCTTGATGTTCTATTATTTGTACCCTGTCAATGTGGTTCTGGGCAATGCTGTGGCCTAAATTGCAACAAGCTGAACTTTAGTATGATTAGACATCTTTGTATCCTTGATCTGATTGAAGGAATGATAGACACAGGTGGAACAGTCCTCATTAAGAGCACAGTGCCTTTTTAACTCCTGTTTTTCTGGTCGACATTACTCCGTAATGTCTAAAATCTCTTGTTGCGACTGGGACTGTTTCTAGGTGTGAAGGCCCTGCCACAATGCAGTATTCTTTTAGGTGTCATGTAAACATATAAATGATGATAAATGATGAAACTCGTTCAAAGGGCCGGTCTCGAAACAAGTGAATGAAATATAGAGGGATGACGGAGAGTCCCAGATCTCCAAGATTTCCAAGAACCAATAAGATGCTATTTCACTTTCATTAATCATACAGACCTTGCGGAATGCTGTGCCACCTCGCTGATCGCACTGCAAACTACATCCCTGCTCGCATTTAGAAGACAACACTAACCTTTCAACTAACAACGCTTAACTCCAAATCACAAGTAAACACTGAGGGGCAGATTTACAAGCCCCTTCTGCCACTTTTGCGTCACTTTTAACATGCGAAAAGTGACGAAAAAGTGGCGCAAGGGGCTTGTAAATCTCCCCCTGAGTGCCTCCGGTTTGCCCTTCCAATTGCCATCTTTGCATGCAGACATTACTCCTGCGATTCATGGGTTTTGCCCAGTTATCCTCTAACATGTTTAAAGGCAAAACAAATCAAGCTACAAACTCTGCATGTATCCTTTAAACACTAGAACCAATTAAAGCCTATATGTATGGATAAGTAAATAAATATACAAATAAATAACTACACAGGAAAATATCCTTTTGTGGCTTACAGTATTTACGTACTTGCTTTTTATACAGGCTTTATCTACGTGCTCTGATGAATTTCGAGATTCATGACACCATTTTGTAACAATGTCAGTGGATTTGTGTGCTCACAATGTATACATATTTAAAAATGTGCATTCCCTGTCACATACAGTAGTAAAACTACATCCAACCTATAATAGGCTTTACGAGTGACTACTTCAGGCCAGCTCTCATTACATTGTCATCTAATAAGTGCATGAATCCCTTTTTAATTGCAAATTCATTTAATGTAAAATGTTACTGCCTTCTTTTATTTAGGGTTGATTATGAGTCTGCTGGCGTGGTGCACCTAGGAGGGATACCGCTCCAGGGGGTTGCAAGTGGTCCAGTGTTTCTACACCCGATTCTCCTAAGTGTGGGTACACCAGACGCGGGTATTGCAGTGTGTAAAATCGCATAAGGCTTTGGCTGCAAAAGCAGTCAAGTCTCATCCCCTGTTCCACCCTCAAATATTTCTCTATGGGGTGGGGCAGGGGGGCTGGGACGAATTTAATCCCCCCCCCCTGCCAGAACGAAATCTTCCCCTACTCTCCCGACCCCCCAACCCTCCACCCCTAACCCACACAGAAGCACCTTCTCTATCTCCCATTTAACACCTGCTTTGAGCAGGTGGTATATGGGAGAACAAAACTTCATGGAGTCGGGAATTCTGTGCAGTTTTATATCTGGGAAATCCGTGTCTGCACAGTTATTCCCCATTCTGTGTGGTTTAACATAATAGGAGAGTAAACTCGTGTGGAGATGCTGGCCAGAAATGGTAATTCCTGCCACCCAGAATCTCTGCACATGTCTACTCCTAACTCTTTGTGTTATTTCAGCACTTCTTGCCATGTTAATATGTGTGCTCTGTAGCACAGCAGTATCATTGAAACTCCAGCTTATGACATTTGCAAAACATGGACTACAGTTAAGTTACATTTTCTTCCTAGACTGGCTTGTGTATAGCCCAAGGGTACAAGCCTGTACTCCTAATGAGAGTTGTGTTAGAAATATTTCGATGTTGTTTCTTTTGCTAATGCATGTTATGTTTATATAGTCTTGAAATATTTGTATCTCGCTTTCTTTCTTGTTTACAATTTCTGAAATCTAATGGGTTGGTTAACTTACTGGTAATGTGTTCAAGAGCCCGGACATCTTCCAGAAAAATAAGAAGATGCAACATTAAAGTGCTCTGAAAAAGAGACAAAGATTGAGTATGAGCGAGCGCTTTTCTAACTCTTAAACAAAACTGCTGTGCTGGTGAAGTACTGGCAGGCAGTGCATCTTCTGCAAGCCAAACACTGATAGCTTAATTGAGTAGAAAGCATCAGAACTGGGAACATCTTGTTCACTGATAAAGCGAAAGGTTCAGTTCTTTGACCCGGCGAGATATATCTCTAGTGATGTAAATGTGTACACATAGCTGCAGTAAAAGAAAGCATCTGCAAGGAATCTGCGAAATCAAAAGGGAGCAGAAGCAAGTAACACACATGGATAAGCTAATACAAAAGGCCACGATTACATCAATTCCATTAAGAGCTTGAAAACAATATAGAAATCACTTTTGCAAACTTGCACATCAGTTTACTCAGTAGGTGTTTGTCAAACCCTGTGACAACTTAATTAAACGCACACTCTCTCATTCAATATGGTTACCACGTATAAGAGTCTAGATTCATTTTTGTTTTTAAAATTCCTATCTTTCTCTTTCTCTCTTTTCTTGGCTTCTCTGTTGCTCTCTCATTCTTTTTCTCTCCCTCCATAACGTTCCCTCTCAAGCAGGTTCATGGTAACACTTGCAACTCACGCTATGGTATACTTTACCACTCTCTAGAGATACCATTTTCCTCCACAACCATTGTTTAACAAGCACTCACTATGCCAATAGGTCTTGCCTAATGTGATTCATCCTGCACTGTCTCAGACATACTGCTCACCCACCACTGGCGAGGGCCACCTTAATAGGAGGGAGACTCAAGAAAGGGCGTCTGCCTCTCTGATGCCATGGACGTGCCTTAAAAAAGATCAGTATATTCACTGGTACACAGTCCAAATGTGATTTAACAGAAGCGCTGATGTAAATTAAGTAACAGACGTGGCATCTGCATTTTGCACAATGGGAAGGTGTCCGATATTTAGATATGACCAGCAAGACTGCATTTACTAAAATCCAAACAGGATGAGACAGCTTCCTGGATCACCAATCGTTTTCCTTTAATTAAAAGGCAAAAAAGACTTTAAGCTGTTCCAAATGAAGTAAGCTGGACCAGAGATCTTGTTGATATGCAGGCAGAAGGTAAGATCAGCAACAATAGAAAAACCGAAATTTTTAATTATAGTGGCAGGGATTGGGAGTAGACCAAGAACCAGTGACTATCCGCAGGTCCAGGTCTGAGGTGATTCCCTAGAACCAACGCCTTATTTAAGAGGAAAGTCAGTGTCATTACCACTTTTATATAAATTGAATATCAACAGCACATTTAAAAAAGTAAAATGGAGATAAAATATTTAAGCAACTAGGGGGCATATTAGCAAGAACGGCGTTAAAATTACCGCTGCTTTAGCGGCAGGAAACTGCCGCTAAAGCGGCGATAATGAGCTTGATAATATGCCCTTGAGAATACCAATAGAAGCCCATGTTCTGGTGTCAACCTGGGCTTCTATTGGAATTCTATAGGGCATATTATCAAGCCCATTATCGCCGCTTTAGCGGCAGTTTGCTGCCGCTAAAGCGGCGATAATTTTAACGCCGTTCTTGCTAATATGCCCCTAAGGGCCATATTCTCAAGAACGGCGATAACATTATCGCCGTTCTTGAGAATATGGCCCTAAATAGGTTGAATAAATATTAAACGAATGCCACAAAGTGCATAATAATTCTTAATTACCTAGTGTCCAGTATTTTAACTTTTAAAAAGAAAAGTACCTTAATTCACACACAAGAAAATGCTCAAAATGAAATTGCAACACCATGAAATCGAGACTCTTCTAGCACTGCCTGAATTGCACTTCTGTTTAAGAAGGTCTCTTAGTGTTAAACCATGTGTACCCATATGTTTTCCCTCGGGGAAATTCTTCCTATTGTATTTGTCATTGATTTCTCAAAGTAAAAGCCATTCTTTGTGTTTTTGTGAGGGATTTCACAATGTAACTCTGTTCTCTGGTGCATTTGTGAAAGAGTTCAAAATGTAAAACTTGCCTTTCTTGGCATTGTGGTGAAACAGCCCAAGGGTGACCCATGGGTGTGTTGTTCAAAAGGGACAGGTTTCAGGAGACATCATATACTGTATATGCAGCATGCATTTTGGCGGTTCCAAAGCACTACCCACTTTCAATTCCCTTGGTGTATGGCTTAAGAAAAAGAAGGTCAATCACTGATTGGCCTACTCTTCCTGGGCGAAGCTGGGCCCCTCAATATGAATAACACAACATCCCCTTCTTCAGGAAGATCGGTGCACAGTGGGGGGTTTGTGCCTGGTTCCCTGCATTTCTCTCCCTACTTACCCACTGTGAGGATTGTGGAGTATTATATGGTATGGTTGGACGGCCTTACAATATAATACACTAGAAAAGCTGTCTTGGGTCCAGCCTGGCTTGTGTGCAAAAACCTTTAGTTCAACCCTGGGTAGCTGGGGTTTGAGCAGCAAGGCTTAAACAAGGAACTAGTGTAAAGCATTTAGAAGCACCAAACAGCAACATAAGAAATATAGACAACACGAAAGACATCTGACACCAATTTATAAAAATAGATTATATTTTATGAATTTTTGAACATCAAGATGAGCAAAATCTACCAGAGGGTTCTGAAGATATAGGTTTTAGACTAAAACATAAATCTCAGCGTTTCAGTTCAAAGCGCAAACAAGCAATGGTAATTGTAAATTTTACAAACTTTTGAAAGTTGTAAAGAGTTGTGTTCGACTACTCTGGCCCAAGTGAGCTGACCAAATCCAGCAGGGAGATGGTCAGGACAGCCACTAAAGAGTATATGGACAGTTAACTGGTCACCAAAGCAGTC
Organism: Calotriton arnoldi; assembly: GCA_963921515.1. Lineage (NCBI taxonomy): Eukaryota > Metazoa > Chordata > Amphibia > Caudata > Salamandridae > Calotriton > Calotriton arnoldi. The sequence continues at coordinate 5,129,506 of CAWUFW010000202.1, read as the reverse complement.
TCAAGTCCAGTTCCAAGCTTCACATCAAAACCGCCATAGACTTTATTGAAGTGGTCCTGATAGTGGGGATGTAGGATGCTGAGATAGCCCTGGGTGGTGTGTGGTCATCAGTATTGTCCTTGTGGTCATTTCTCAGTCTACGGATGAGGTTGGGAGACTAGCCACAGGGGCCAGGGGCCCTCACAGTCCTCTTTAAGCCAGGAGAAGGCCGGCTACTGCTGTACTACTTGTTTCCATACACAGCGGGTCCAGCAGTATCCTTCGCTGGAGGCTTGTGTCACTTGGGGGTGACCAACCCAGACTCAGATGACACTCCTGGATCCAGCTGACTCCGGTGAAACTCTAAGCCACCGAGGATTTGTCTCTCCTGGTGCCCAGCAGCTGTTGGCAATGATACCAGGAATGTGGCTACCAACTTGCCGGGTGTTGCTTCTTCAGCTTTGATGGCCCTGGTGCTTGTTAAAGAGGGTCAGCTGACTGACCCTAGGAGTTGCTTATTTGTTCTGGGGATTGAGGGTGACTTTCTCTTGAGTCAGAAGCCACATGGACAGTCCTCTCTTCACTAGCCCAAGGTGCAGCAGGGGCAGTCCAGCAAATGGTGCCCCCTCTCTTGCCAGGTTGTGTGGTCAGCAAGCTAGTCCCTCTTTCGTCCTTTCTTCAGTTCAGGTGTGATCTGAGGTTTAGGGTGCCAGTAGTGCAATATTTATATGCAAAAAGTGCAGAGAGGGGAGAATGTGGTCAGTAACCAATGGGCTTCCAGGATGCCTCCCGCCCTGTGACTACTTCCGGCTATGTGTGGAATATAGCAATCTCAGAGTGCCCTATTAGGCCCACTCCCAATATTTCTGAACCCTTCCTTGGATGTTAGGAGCTTGGTAGCCCACCATAGAGGTGTGGCTGAAAGTGGGCTACATGCCTACAGGAAAACCGGTTTGGGCACTGGTCTCCCCTCTCTGTTCCCGCCACCAACCTGTCTGCCTGAACAAAGGGCCAACCCTTCAGGAGTGTGATCACCATTTGCCCACCAAAAGTGGCTTTACCTTTGAAGCTTGTCTTTTGCTCCAACACCCTGATTGTCTTCTTGTAAGGGAGAGGCAACACCTCCATTTGTAGCAGGCTACTATTGGTCCTGAGTCTGGCGATTGTTCACACTACTCTCCAGGAGAGCAGAAGGCTGTCATGTGGCCAGCAGCCGTTTGAGGCCACAGGGCAAACTGGGCTACAGAGTGAAAACTTTCTAAAAGTTTCCTTTCTATAAAAGACATTATATTCGACTTGGGCATCAAGTCGGGCTTAATGCCATGATAAATTTGATACCTCAAAAAACCAATTTTAGCAGTCCCATTCAGAAGTTAGCCGGCTGAGGGGTCAGTCAGTAACTCTGTGTTAGCCAATGGGGCTACTAACTTTTACAGTTAAAATAACAATTTGGAAGTGTTGCTGTCAGGACACATTTTTTATTTTTTTTATTTATGTCATGCAGCAGACATAAAAAAATGAACAAAATGCATTCGATATGTAAAGAAACGTAGTAGAATCATATAAACCAATTCATTAGGCACTAATAAAATATGATATGCAATCTCTTAAACTATCTTGAAAATTAGATATCATCCCCATCATTCCAATTTTGCCACATTTCTCTGAATTGTTTTGAAAATCCGATTCTTTTAGGATACACAACTTGACGTAATTAAACCCTATGAATTTTTGTGATCAATTGATCGAGTGTGGGAATTATGTCTGACTTCCAATTTACTAATAACAATGACCTTGCTACTAGGGTAGAAATAAAAAAAAATGACGTTTTCCTATAAATACATCAGTACAATGAAGCATAATACCATCTAAAGCCCTGTGGGCATCAGGCAATACTTTACATTTTAGCTTTGTGCTGATTTCTAAGAAAACCTCCTTCCAGAATCGGCTTATTCAAGTGCAGGTGAATATTATATGAAGCCAATCTCCATTCCCCTGTACGCACTTAAAACATGCCAATGATGCCCCCGGGTGCATTTATTTTAATCGTTTTGTAATAAAGAAGCCATTTATTATAAAATGCCATTCTCCTATATTTGTCAGCACGAATGGCCTTAGAGCTCAGACAATTATGAAATTTCCATTAGGCAAGATCAATTTTACAGCCTCCTAAAGAAGGTGTTTTATCAAAAAAATCTGAAATCACCTTATCCCTAATTCTTAGATATGCAATTCTATACCAATTATCTACACCGATTAGTCCTGATAAAAAAAATAAGCCTTAATGATTTTCTCAGCTAATAAGTTTATTCCTGTTTTATAGCCTGCACAAAAATGTTTAATTTGTGTGAAACTAAGCAGAAAAAAGGAGCTAATAGTGTGGTTATTCCTGATTAAAATCTGTCATTAAATAAATTCATTATTTTGATAGAAATCTCTCACCCACCAAAATCCCAAGTTGGTCCAACGACTAAGGGGCAGATTTACAAGACACTTGCGCCACTTTTGCGTCACTTTTCCCATGTTAAAAGTGACGCAAAAGAAGCAAGGAGCTTGTAAATCTGCCCCTAAGAGTTTTGCTGCATAAACATAATCCTGAAGGTATACATTCTGTCCATTTCAGATGAGAATGAAGCAGAGGGACCTCATATTCATCCCAAATCTTGTTGAGTCGATCCATAATAATCTGAGGTGTCTTATATTTAGAAGTCTTGGGTAATCTGGGAATTTTTAAAAATGCAAAAAGATTGATTTCGGAGATGCTTAACATGTAATTGAAACAAAAATGACTATCACTCAATTTGTTTTTTCTAGCTCTTATAAGTCAATCTAGAAGAGCGGCCTGATAGTATGTTTTGAGTCTTGGAAGTGCCACCTTCCCGCCTCCAAATCCAGTTGAATGGCCTGAATTTTAAGCCTCTGCTTCTTTCCTTGCCAAATAAAAAGTTGTATTTCTAAATCGATTGCGTTGAAAAAGGATTGTGAAATTTTGATCAGGATTTTGGTGAATAAATAAAAATAACAGTGAAATGCTCATTTGAGTCAGAACAGCCCGGCATACAATTTTCAATGGTAAATTTTGCCAGCCTTTTAATAAATCATGCACTTACGAAAGTGTGGGAGTGTAGGTAAGTGTGAAGAAATCCTTGATTTTTGGAGAGACACAAATTCCTAAATATCTTATAGGATGACCTAGACGGTAGTAGGCTTTCAGTGCTGTTGATAAAATATCTGGTGAACAGCTGAAAAGAAGAGCCTCAGATTTTGTGTGATTGATCTTATAACCACCTATAAGCATACATTCTTTAATCTTTGTGAAGGTGCACACAACATTAGTTTTCTCAGCAGCTAAATGTAAAATCAAATCATTGGCATAAGTTTAAGTTTAGCCACTCCATCAACTGGAGGACTAATATTATGATCTTGGCCGATAGTACAGGCTAATGGTTTGGTGAATAAGGACAACAAAATGGGTGACATTGGTCATCCTTGACACGTTCCGCACCTGATAGTGACCTCCCCTGTCATTCTTTTATTGATGATTATATAGGCCCTTGTATTTGAATAAACATATTGCACTAACTGAGTGAAACTTCGAGGGAAAGCACATTTAAGAAGAATAGCAAATAAAACCTCTAATTGGGCCAGGTCAAATGCCTTTTCCGCGTCTAACAGTATGACCATTAGTCTTAGTTTTCAGAATTGTGAAATAATCAATTGCTTGAATCAGATAGTTTGTATTGATAGTAATACTCCAGCCAGATAAAAAGCCGTTTTGATCTTTATGGACAGTTGATTGAGTTATCAGTGCTAATTGATTTGCAGTGATTTTAGTGAATAATATATGGTCACTGCTGAGCAGGCTAATTGGGTGATAGGAATTTACGTCTTTGTCTACTTCTTTTTTAAGAAAGACATACTTGGAATTGTACAGCCTGAAAGAATCTGATTAAAGAGCCTGGCTAGAAATTTATTTAGCTGCAGGAAAAATATTTTTTAAACTTCCACAGGTATCCCATCTTTGCCACAAGCTTTATCATTGTGTGAAGATTTAACCACCTACTGCACTTCAGTCATAGTTATTAGAGTGATCCTCCTGATCTATTGTTAATACAACAACCTGCATGCCTTGGTACCGGAGCCATACCACGGAGCATTTTTCATGCGGAATAGTTCCATTACCGACATCGTCTTCTCTGAGTTGCAAATAACAGACAACATTAGCAGAGACTGTACCTTCCCCATATTGATTGCCTGATTAACCCTTTCGCTGCTAGGCATCCCCCCGTGCAAAGCCTTTTTTGGCTACTTGGGGTAGTTTGTGCCTAGTCCCCTGTAACCTTTTGTCCACATAAGGTATCCATGTCAAATTTGCGTCCTTTTTTTCCAACACCCTGAGGATTCTAAAAGTACCCAGGGTTTGTGGATTCCCCTGGAGGGGACCTAAAAATTATGCAAACTACAGCAAAAAAAAAGTTTGGTGCAAAAATTTGAAAAAAAAGTGCTGCCGAAGAAATCGTCTGGTTTTTCCCTGCTAAAGGCATCAACAAAGGGTTTGTGGTGCTGAAATCACCATCTTATCAGCTTTCAGGGACAGGCAGACTTTTGTAAGAAAACCAACATTTTCTACACAGTTTTCACATTTTACTGGAACATAGACTATTTTTGCTATTTTTTGTGCTTTCAATGTGTTTCCAGTTTGTGGTAGAAATAGGTCTGAAAGCAATAGTGGATCCAAGAAAGCTATACATTCCTGCAAAGTAGACAAAATTCTAAATTCAGCAAGGGGTCATTTGTGTAGATCCTTCAAGGTTTTTATTTATAGAAACTAACAGTTGAAAATAAAAAATATTGAAATTGAGTTGAAAAAAACAGCCATTTATGCCAACGTTTTCACCTGTAACTTCTTCTAAGTACAACATTATTATTGAAAGCAATACACCGTTACATCCACTGGACCCTTCTGGTTGCGGAGAATACATAGGACTTGTAGGTTCACCAAGAACTCGAGGAACCCAGAGCCAATAACTGATCTGCGTCTTGCAATGATTTTTCATTGTGCACTGGGTATATAGCAATTCATTTGGTAAAATATATAGAGTAAAAAATAGGTACCAAGGAAACCTATATATTTCTGAAATGGGAACAGAATATAGAGTTTAGAAGCAGTGATTATTTGCACATCTCCAAAATTGTGGGTACCCATGCAAGCATGTGAATTAGAGGTCATGTTTCAAAATGACGTATTTTTTTTACAAATTGTCTTACATTTGGAAGGCAGAAATGCAAAGAAAGGCAGTTGATAATAACACTTGTTCTACTATTCAGGGGCCGATTCCGATCTCGGTCGGAGGCGCACCCAATACTATTCGGTCGGGAAAAAAGCCATGCGAAAGCCAGTTTCCTGACCGATCCGTACAGCACACCGAACGAGCAAGTACGATGCGCACAACAGCAAAAATTCCGGCCGAGCCGTACTCACCCAAACCAGGTCCTGTTCTCCGACCGAGGCGAATCCGGAAACGCCGAATCGAGTCGCACGGAAGGGAAAATGCAGCCCCGTCCGGCCGGACAAGTACGATGCGCTTTCCGTACGCGCCGAACCCGTCGCTACGCACGGCACGTCAAAGCATCCGGGAGAGGCGCACATAAGCTCCGAATCGCGCCACAACACGATCCACGGCTACGAGACGAACACAGCACAGACGAGGACGACGCGAGCGACGAGGACGAAGCGAAGCGACGAGGACGAAGCCAAGCGACGAGGACGACGCGAAGCAACGAGAAGGACGAACGACACGAACCAACCATGAATCCCTTCGTCCCGATCATACCAATATTCTACTTCTACTACCGGAACAGGCACGGACGCGTACGGCGCAGAAGGTAAGTCAGACACCAACCACAAAACACATACAACACGTACACGATACATCACACACATACACTGGGAATCTGAATATACTTACACCAGCAACAGCAGCACCATAGGGGCGGGATGCCCATCACCAATGCCACATATGCACACAGGGGCCTGAATGCGCGCCACCACCCCAACCCAGGGGGGCTGGATGCCTACCACTACTACCACCCTTAGCCAGGGGGCAGGATGCCTACCACTACTACCACCCTCACCCACGGGGGGCAGGATGCCTACCACTACTACCACCCTTAGCCAGGGGGCAGGATGCCCACCACTACTACCACCCTCACCCAGGGGGGCAGGATGCCTACCACTACTACCACCCTTAGCCAGGGGGCAGGATGCCCACCACTACTGCCACCCTCACCCAGGGGGGCAGGATGCCCACCACTACTACCACCCTCACCCACGGGGGGCAGGATGCCTACCACTACTACCACCCTTAGCCAGGGGGCAGGATGCCCACCACTACTACCACCCTCACCCAGGGGGGCAGGATGCCCACCACTACTACCACCCTTAGCCAGGGGGCTGGATGCCTACCACTACTACCACCCTTAGCCAGGGTGGCAGGATGCCTACCACTACTACCACCCTTAGCCAGGGGGCAGGATGCCTACCACTACTACCACCCTTAGCCAGGGGGCAGGATGCCTACCACTACTACCACCCTTAGCCAGGGTGGCAGGATGCCTACCACTACTACCACCCTTAGCCAGGGGGCAGGATGCCCACCACTACTACCACCCTTAGCCAGGGGGCAGGATGCCTACCACTACTACCACCCTTAGCCAGGGGGGCTGGATGCCTACCACTACTACCACCCTTAGCCAGGGGGCAGGATGCCTACCACTACTACCACCCTCACCCACGGGGGGCAGGATGCCTACCACTACTACCACCCTTAGCCAGGGTGGCAGGATGCCTACCACTACTACCACCCTTAGCCAGGGGGCAGGATGCCTACCACTACTACCACCCTTAGCCAGGGGGCAGGATGCCCACCACTACTACCACCCTCACCCAGGGGGGCAGGATGCCCACCACTACTACCACCCTTAGCCAGGGGGCTGGATGCCTACCACTACTACCACCCTTAGCCAGGGGGCAGGATGCCCACCACTACTACCACCCTCACCCAGGGGGGCAGGATGCCCACCACTACTACCACCCTTAGCCAGGGGGCTGGATGCCTACCACTACTACCACCCTTAGCCAGGGGGCAGTATGCCTACCACTACTACCACCCTCACCCACGGGGGGCAGGATGCCTACCACTACTACCACCCTTAGCCAGGGGGCAGGATGCCTACCACTACTACCACCCTCACCCACGGGGGGCAGGATGCCTACCACTACTACCACCCTTAGCCAGGGTGGCAGGATGCCTACCACTACTACCACCCTTAGCCAGGGGGCAGGATGCCTACCACTACTACCACCCTTAGCCAGGGGGGCAGGATGCCTACCACTACTACCACCCTTAGCCAGGGGGCAGGATGCCCACCACTACTACCACCCTCACCCAGGGGGGCAGGATGCCCACCACTACTACCACCCTTAGCCAGGGGGCTGGATGCCTACCACTACTACCACCCTTAGCCAGGGGGCAGTATGCCTACCACTACTACCACCCTCACCCACGGGGGCAGGATGCCTACCACTACTACCACCCTTAGCCAGGGGGCAGGATGCCTACCACTACTACCACCCTCACCCACGGGGGCAGGATGCCTACCACTACTACCACCCTTAGCCAGGGTGGCAGGATGCCTACCACTACTACCACCCTTAGCCAGGGGGCAGGATGCCTACCACTACTACCACCCTCACCCACGGGGGGCAGGATGCCTACCACTACTACCACCCTTAGCCAGGGGGCAGGATGCCCACCACTACTACCACCCTCACCCAGGGGGCAGGATGCCTACCACTACTACCACCCTCAGCCAGGGTGGCAGGATGCCTACCACTACTACCACCCTTAGCCAGGGGGCAGGATGCCCACCACTACTACCACCCTTAGCCAGGGGGCAGGATGCCCACCACTACTACCACCCTCACCCAGGGGGGCAGGATGCCCACCACTACTACCACCCTTAGCCAGGGGGCAGGATGCCCACCACTACTACCACCCTCACCCAGGGGGGCAGGATGCCCACCACTACTACCACCCTTAGCCAGGGGGCTGGATGCCTACCACTACTACCACCCTTAGCCAGGGGGCAGGATGCCTACCACTACTACCACCCTCACCCAGGGGGGCAGGATGCCCACCACTACTACCACCCTTAGCCAGGGGGCAGGAAGCCTACCACTACTACCACCCTTAGCCAGGGGGCTGGATGCCTACCACTACTACCACCCCCACTCATAGGATGGACAATGCATGACACAACAAGCACACCACAACCTAGGGAATGCAAGATTAAGACATCCCCCACCACCATGACAAGCGTGTGAGCAGGCTGTGTCAAATGCCTACAACACCGAACATGACTTTGAACATACAATGTGACCCCCTAGCACATGTGCCACACATATATGTGTGTGGCACCCACAATGCAAGCAGCCCATGACCATTGTGGCAATGGGGCCTAAACCCCCATCATCACAGTGACCAAAAGGCAAGTGTGGGGTCCATAGCTGAAGCACATTTTGACCATTGTGGCAATGGGGTCTAAACCCCCATCATCACAGTGACCAAAAGGCAAGTGTGGGGTCCATAGCTGAAGCACATTTTGACCATTGTGGCAATGGGGTCTAAACCCCCATCATCACAGTGACCAAAAGGCAAGTGTGGGGTCCATAGCTGAAGCACATTTTGACCATTGTGGCAATGGGGTCTAAACCCCCATCATCACAGTGACCAAAAGGCAAGTGTGGGGTCCATAGCTGAAGCACATTTTGACCATTGTGGCAATGGGGTCTAAACCCCCATCATCACAGTGACCAAAAGGTAAGTGTGGGGTCCATAGCTGAAGCACATTTTGACCATTGTGGCAATGGGGTCTACACCCTCATCATCACAGTGACCAAAAGGTAATTGTTGACAAAGAAAGAGCTGCAACTGCCAAACTGCATGGATCATTCCTGGTCACAGAACCAAAAACTCATCTGTGGCAAAGTAGTGTATGTGTCCCATTGCAACATAAATTGGGGGAGCCAAATACTGCAGTGCAAATGAAACATTCCTTTGGCCATGTGCAGACAAACAACACCCATGGGGGCTGAGACCGTCAACAGTCATCAATGACACAATGACAGAAGTGACCATCAGAATGCAGAACCACATATTTGCACCAATGGGCACACAAATGCAGATACCCTGTGGAGACAGCAGATGTGAGGTGAACAGATACCATACCATGGCAGCAATGGGACACACAAACCATGATCACTGTGCTGACCGATGACCTAGGAGTCCCAGGGACAGCAGGGGAAACACACCAAACAACATACAGCCAATGGCACACCCAAGATATGCCAATGCAGTGGTGCAGATGCACAAACACAAACAGGCAGACCAACACTGTCATCATACACAGCAGGTGAGGGGTGGGGGTGCCAGTGTCCCCAGGCAACAACACAACACATGAGGAGAGCTGAATACCAATCATACAGATGTGCATACACTGCCACACTAAGGTAACTCATGGATCCAAATCCCCTATGTGGGCAAGCAGGCATTGACAGGTGAGAGGGAGCACAAAACACACATGTCACACAGGCACGTAGGAACAACAACTGACACAGCAAGTCACAGACACACCACAGCACCACCCCCAGGGCCCCCACAATGTGGTGACCCTGGGCTGAATAAAAATACCACTGTGATGACAAAGCTAAATGTCGTTCACACTGTGAACCACAGTCAGGTGTCCTGAGCAACTAACTACCATCACACCTACACAAGCACAAATCAATCAGCATGGCCAGTAAGCCAAGGCCAACATGGAGGCAGGGGACTAGCCGGGCAACAACTCTCATCTGCACACACTCAAGACCACACCCCTCGACCTCCAACAATGTGCAGCAGTGAAGTACACATGCACTGGTGACATTGCACATGCACCCATGACTATTCCAGGGTGGTGGGTGGGAACCAAGGTGTAGAAACACATCACACATGGACACTCAACAAGACTCCTGAATGTCTGACACACTGCACACTACGCTGTACATGGACATGACGGCAATACCACACCGACCAATGGGATCCCAGCCACAGTCACACACCAATGAAGAAGCCAAGGTCACCCACAAAGAACACACATAGACAACAACCAACATTGCAGCCCGGACCCTAAGGAGTGCCAGCAGTCACACACACAACGTGTCACAATCACTGAAAGATAACACAAACTGGAAATCACATGACAGGGGCAAACAACAAGTGCCAAAGGGAAACCTGACTGTGACCCATCTGCGTCAGCACACAAACTCTGCCCTGACAGCAAACACACCTATGGGTGACACCCTGATGACCAGTAATGTGCCATGCACCCACATCACAGAGAACACAGGGAGAAGACTTTGGGGGAACATAGCTCAAGTCAGCAAGCATCACAAACAGGTACAACACTAGGGATCACAGCATGCGCAGATGAATGAAAGTGAACACACAGACATGCACATACAACACACACCTTGGGCGCAGGCAATGTCACACGTGTACACACTGCCATGAGGGGACTCCACTCCTGTGTGAGGAAAGCTGTGCCATATGTTGCCTCAGTAGGGCCCCATCATGTCAGCTGAGCACTTGGTCACACAATCAACAATTAGCACCAAATGAGGGCTCCCATCACATCAGCCTGGTCATGGATGTGCCAACGGAATCATCAGCACAGATCCAACACACTTGTATAGCAATGTTGCACTGACTACACGGATGAGTCCCTCCCCATTGATGCCCAAACCTGCATGTCCACTGGAGATGGCAACACGGTCAGGGAAGTAGACAAATGCAACGATGGCAGGCACAACAGATGTGCAGGGGTGGAAGCCACAGATATGAAATTGCCAATGTAAGTAGGAAACCCATTGCCAAATACTGAACACATGACACCCTCAGATGCTGCTATTGATGACATGGATACACCACATGATAGGACACATTCCCCCTGGACCACATGGGTTCCTGCACAGTAACACTTCATAATCATGAGACCAGATATCACCATCACTGCAGCAAGGGCATGGTTAGCTGCACCAACAACATGTACATCTGAAGCATGAGCACTAGAGAAAAGAAAGTTGCTTTATTCAGCATATGTGTTGTTTGATAACGACGTCCAGAAGAAATTAGAGCAAAGGCCAATGGCCAGTCCATTGTCAAAGTTCAAACAGGGTGACACTGGCAGATGTCACCCTACGCATGCCTGCACAATACCAGGGACAATCCACTAGGAGGGGCAACCGGGGGGCAGGCCAGGCACCGCAGGGACAGGATCAGGGCTCACCAGGGGGAGTCAGGGAAGGGGTGGTGGGTGCTGGAGAGCCACTGACAACTGCAGTGGAGGTGTCTGACATGGTGTGTGCCGGCACAACTGGGGGCATGACACAGATGTCGTGGGTGCCGGCACAACTGCAGTGGACCCTGCAGATGGGGTGGACAGGTCCGCCACTGCAGTGCCCAAGTCAGACAGGGCGGTAGTGGACTCCACTGCAGTGCCTACCTCCAGGGGAGGAGAATGGGGAACAGGCAAGGTGGGTTGGACAGAGGGGGAGGACACCCTCACCACATCAGTGGCACAGACAAGCGCAGCGGGGGTGTGGTGCTGGGAGAGCAAGTGGCAGGGGGAGAAGGCCGGAGCATCTTGGGGATGGTATATCTGTGGGTGGGGGAACCTGGGGCAGGGTGTGGTGGGGGCACCTGTGCAGTGGGGGCCTGAGGGATGGAGGACGGAGACCTTGTGCCTGAGCTGCAGGGCGGTGGCGGGGTCTTGCTCTTAGCACTCCGGGGGGACTTGCGGGTGGGGGCCTCAGTCCGTCTGCGCCTGGGGGAGGGTGTCCGGGGGCGAGGGGCACTCTGCTCCGTGTGGGTGGGCTTCCTCTTCCCCCGGGATGCTGGAGCAGCTTCATCGGTGGGGAAGAGGCCGAGGTCACAGAGGAAGAGCTGCTGTGACTTTGGGGTTGCAGGTGAGGCAAGGGAGGGTGCTTTGGAGGGAGAGGGAACTGAGGACTGCGCAGTGCATGTGGATGCGTGTGTGTGTTCCAGGGCCCCATCCCCTGTGAGTCTGGCTTCAGTCCCCTGAATGTGCGTGCGTGTGCGTTTTGTCATTGGCGTGTGTGTCAGTGTGCTGGATGTGTGTGTGCTGGTGTGTGCCTGTGCCAGTGTGTGTGTGCCTGGGATGGGTAAGGTGCTGGGGAGTGTGGATGGAGCAGAGGCAGGAGGGGTGAGGGACCGTTTGAGGAGGGACACTGCTGCCGTCAGGGAGGAGTCCATGGACCTATTGCCCCTCTGTAGGTCAGACATGCCCGATGAGATGCCCTCCATGAACGACACCAGCTGAGTCAACAGCGCGGTGTGCGCATGGAGGACACTCAGCATGGCTGTCTGCCCTACATGGAGCTGGCGAAGGAGGTACACAGACTCCTCACTCAGGGCAGCAGGGGACACAGGGGCAGGGGTGCGGTGCCTGGCCCAAAGGAGACACGCTCCCGGACATGGGAGCCTCCACGGACCTGGGGAATGGGAGCCGATGGGAGGGCGGTGGTGGTGCTGGTGGTGGCGGGGACAGCAACACTAGCTGGGGTGTGGTGGCTGCTGACACCCGCCTCCACAAGGGAGTCATCCTCCGAGTTGCTCTGGTCCTCAGCTGAGGTGGATGCTGCTGAGGACTCCTCGGTGTGGCTCCCCTCGCCCTCCGTGCCACTGGGTCCCTCCGACCACTCCTCGGCTGCTGACCCAGTCTGGCTCTCCGGCTCCTCCTGGTCCGTGGAGCTGTCCCCTTCCGTGGCCGTGGATGTATCTGCAAACAATGGGGAAACAGACAGACATCAGTCACCTGCACATAACGCACACACCACTGTGAGCACAGCACATCACAGAGCAAGCCCTGGCATCATTAGTTGTACATTGCTAAAAGTGCACTAATTGAACAGGAGAAGTCAATTGTCAGTCTGATGCCAAGCATGGCACTCACATCCCACATGGCCTTGCACCCATCTGTCTGGTGTCTGTTGGATTGCAACACCCCAGTGTTGACACATGCACCAAGTACACAGTAGTTGGACAGTGCAGAGGACACGGTGTGGACACATCACAGCTCTTGCCACTGAGTCAGTACAGGTTTACGGATGTAAGGGATGCCCAGAGTCAAATAGGAAATGCATGTGATGCATACCAGCGACAGACACCATGATGCACCCATGTCCTGATAGCCAGCGCCACTATGGTGTGCATGTAGCACATGTCACTCCCCTGCAGGATCACCAATCAGTAGACACATGCCATGGCGGAGGCATGACTGCAAAGTCATACATCACTGTCTCAGTGATGTATGACTTTGCAGCCAGACAACAACACTCTGCACTGTGTCACAATAGTAGGTCATGGGGAATGCAAGTCCTGGAGCTGCACAAGTGCACATGTACATCCCCCCACAACACATCCTCTTAACCCTCATCTGTCCAGGTCATACCTATTGGACATATGGGAGACCTGTGACACTACCCTCTGAACCTGAGCCCCTCACACTCTGCTGTGCATGGGGAACAGCTGCCTGAACTTCACATTTACATGCCCCAGTCTGCATGGGCAGCTGATCAGACACCTATGTGTCACACAAGTATCGTCTCCTATGGTCACATCTCCAGTGGCATGCTGAGCCCCTACCAAGAAACTCCACAGCAGTCCTGGCGACTAATCCACAGCACACTGACACAGAGGCAGACACCTGAGGGGTCAAATCACTGTGCACAATGTGTCCTCTGATACACGGGAGTGGGAGTACAGAGTGTATTGTATGGCCTGGAGTAGGCATGACTGTCCAGCCCCACATGAATGAGGGATGAGCCCTGGACTGTAGGCAGCTGGCTAAGTATGTGTGACACACGTCATATACATACTCCTGGGGCCCAAACATTGTTCCCACCCGCAGCATGGGTGTGTGCCAGGTACCCCAGCCACATGTGGTGGATCAGCTCAGCAATTGGACCACAGATCAAAGTAACACGCTGAATACATGTCAGAATACAGGCATTGTGTAAGCAATGGACCCACCCATGATGCCCACCACAGAGTCAGGGAAACAGATGCTGTCTCCCACCTTGAGTCAAGCAAACTGCAAGGACACAGTCCTAAGTGACAGAATTCCCTGCATGTAAGGGCCACACCTGGGTATCAGATGAGGAGTGGGCAGTGCACAATAGAGGGACATGGCTCCTGGACAACATGACTGCTGTACTGTGGCAGTTCAACCTGGCCCGAGGAGGGCACATAGCATGTTAGACAGAGTACACAGTGCAGTCTTTGACTCACCCCCTCCTTGCTGCTCTCTGGCCTTCAGCTGCCCATCCAGGTCTGGAAAGACCACCGCCAGGATCCTGAGCATGTGGGGGGTCAGGGTCCGTGTTCCGCCCCTCCTGCGAGGAGGCGACAGCTTCAGCTGGACCCGTGCAATCCTCCGGGTCCAGCCCCGAAGGTCCTGCCACCTCTTTTGGCAGTTGCGGATCCGGCGCTTGTAGACCCCCACGGACCGGACAGCCCGGACGATGTCCTTCCAGATCTCATGCTTCCGATGGGCAGAAGCCTGTCAGGATGACAAAGTGATAAGGCCATTACTACACATGCAACATATCCGTGCATGACACAGTTGCATATACATGTCGCAATCACAGGGGCACATGGTGTACCCAGGCAGTGCACGGCTGCCCATGGACAGTTTTCCAGAAGTCACTACATGGTATCATTGCATGGGGAGTAAAACCCTGTTCAGAAGCACTGTCACTGCACCATACCTGTCCAGTGCAAGTCACTACACACTATGGGGGGTGACAACTACTCAGTGAGCCTGCTAGCCAGTGGTGTGCTGACTCTCAGCCTTGCTAGTCAGACAAAATGCACATTCAGAAAGGCAGTGCACAGAACACTCACCTGCTCCCCTGGTGTCCCATACAGCTTGCTGTACTGTGGAAGTAGGCTGTCCAGCAGGGCCTGGTTCTCTTCAAGGCTGAAGGCTGGGGCTCTCTCCACAGTACGTGCCATTGCAGGGTCCAGAGGGGCAGAGACAGCAGCAGTGCAGTGGCAGATGTCGTCCTGGAGCATGTAGTGCAGGCAAGTGGGCTCTCAGGGGAACATGCAGCAATATATATGTGCTGGAGAGGCAGATACTGTCCCTTGTGTCCAAAGTGATAGGTCCAAGTCGTTTGCATCTTCTGAATCTGGCCAATCCATGGAATAGCAGCACCAAAACACGCCCACAGCATCCTTCAAAATTTCAACTTCATGACATACATGATTTTGCAACATTGTTGTGGGTGACCAACTGATTTTCCAGCAACCGACTCGTTCGAATATTCGAAAACGCGTCCGTTGCCAGGCAAGCCCATTGTCAATGGGTGCGCACCGATCGGTCCATTGAGGTACAACGCGCACAGGGGTACAACGCGTACCCGCACACATTGAAAGCAATGGGCCGGCCGGAGGCACCGATCGGTCCATTGCTGTACAACGCGCACAGGGGTACAACGCGTACCCGCACACATTGAAAGCAATGGGCCGGCCGGAGGCACCGATCGGTCCATTGCTGTTCAACGCGCACAGGGGTACAACGCGTACCCGCACACATTGAATGCAATGGGCCGGCCGGAGGCACCGATCGGTCCATTGCAGTACAACGCGCACAGGGGTACAACGCGTACCCGCACACATTGAAAGCAATGGGCCGGCCGGAGGCACCGATCGGTCCATTGCAGTACAACGCGCACAGGGGTACAACGCGTACCCGCACACATTGAAAGCAATGGGCCGGCCGGAGGCACCGATCGGTCCATTGCTGTTCAACGCGCACAGGGGTACAACGCGTACCCGCACACATTGAATGCAATGGGCCGGCCGGAGGCACCGATCGGTCCATTGCAGTACAACGCGCACAGGGGTACAACGCGTACCCGCACACATTGAAAGCAATGGGCCGGCCGGAGGCACCGATCGGTCCATTGCTGTTCCAACGCGCACAGGGGTACAACGCGTACCCGCACACATTGAATGCAATGGGCCGGCCGGAGGCACCGATCGGTCCATTGCTGTTCAACGCGCACAGGGGTACAACGCGTACCCGCACACATTGAATGCAATGGGCCGGCCGGAGGCACCGATCGGTCCATTGCTGTTCAACGCGCACAGGGGTACAACGCGTACCCGCACACATTGAAAGCAATGGGCCGGCCGGAGGCACCGATCGGTCCATTGCTGTTCAACGCGCACAGGGGTACAACGCGTACCCGCACACATTGAATGCAATGGGCCGGCCGGAGGCACCGATCGGTCCATTGCAGTACAACGCGCACAGGGGTACAACGCGTACCCGCACACATTGAAAGCAATGGGCCGGCCGGAGGCACCGATCGGTCCATTGCTGTTCAACGCGCACAGGGGTACAACGCGTACCCGCACACATTGAATGCAATGGGCCGGCCGGAGGCACCGATCGGTCCATTGCAGTACAACGCGCACTGGGGTACAACGCGTACCCGCACACATTGAAAGCAATGGGCCGGCCGGAGGCACCGATCGGTCCATTGCTGTTCAACGCGCACAGGGGTACAACGCGTACCCGCACACATTGAATGCAATGGGCCGGCCGGAGGCACCGATCGGTCCATTGCTGTTCAACGCGCACAGGGGTACAACGCGTACCCGCACACATTGAATGCAATGGGCCGGCCGGAGGCACCGATCGGTCCATTGCAGTACAACGCGCACAGGGGTACAACGCGTACCCGCACACATTGAAAGCAATGGGCCGGCCGGAGACACCGATCGGTCCATTGCTGTTCAACGCATCACTGTACATGTGACTGGCATATGTCAGCATGCCTGTCTCAGATGGACATATGCCAGCCACAGATAGCTCCCAGGGAGTGAGGGGCACACCTACATCACGACAGCCTGTCCAAACCTTATCATAAGGCATGTAAGGCTGCATTTCCTATTGTGTGTATGTTGGTGTACATGTTGTCCTGTGGGTGTCACCTGTGGGCAGCCACCCCCAGGCTGTGCACGTGTTAATGGGGACAGGATCCTGGGTGTTACGTGTACGTGACCACTGTGATGTGCAACTGTTCATATCTGTGCATGTGCCATGGTCACATTTCACAGTGGTGTTTGTGTATGTCATGTCACATACCCCGTGAGTCCCATGTGGGACGGTATGTTTGAGCCAGGGTGTCCCAGTGGCACAATAGTGATGGCCCTCCACAGTCTTTGTGCATGTAGTGTTTACAATGTCTCTGATTTCATGTGCACAATGGGAGACAGTCTCCACATCCACGTTGTGTGTGCATGGACTCTGATGTTGTGCGTGTGTGTCACAGACGTCCATGGCTCTCCTGCCATGGCAAGTGTGGCCACTACCTGTGGGGGTCATGTTTGTTTTGTTGTGGTGTACACATGATACTCCAGGTGATGCCAGTGTCCATGTGGCATTACAGGGTCCCTGGGAATGTGCCTGTCGTTGAGCTGTGGTGCCTGGGGCACATCTGTCCTCACATGTCACTGGGGGGTGACTGTGACACAGCATCATGATATCCAATGGGCCAACCTGGGACAAATTGATGCCACCTGTAGGACCGTGTTGACAGATGTTGGCCATGTATGTACCATACATGTCGTTCCGGTACTGCACACTTCATGTAGTTGTGCCTCATGATGATGTATGTTGGGATCTTGAGTGTGTTCAATGCCGCATATGTGGGGTGACTGACGATCTTGCTTACTTCTCCTCTGCACTGCAGGGCTCCTGCTGTCCATCGGCCATTCCCAGACCTGGCAACGATGGTGGAACGGGACAGCATCCGACGGTACCGCTTCACCAGGCAGCTGATTGAGGATTTGGCAGTGCAGTTGTCCCCACATTTGCAGCCTGGCCGGCCGTATCCTACAGCGCTGACCCCCAAGGTGAAGGTGATGGCAGCCCTACACTTCTTTGCCACCGGTACCTTCCAACATACTGTGGCGTCTGCTGGTGGGATGTCACAGACCATGTTCAGCCGTGTGCTCCGCGATTTCTTGGCGGCAATGTTGCTCTTCCTGAACCGGTACATATATTTCCCTAGACTGCGACGACTCACTGACGTGAAGAGTGACTTTTATGCCCTGGGGAGGATGCCGCATGTCATTGGCTCCATTGATGGGACACATGTGGCTTTGGTACCACCACAGGCCCAGGAGCAGGCCTACAGGAACCGCAAGCACTACCACTCGGTCAATGCACTGGTGGTGTGTCTTGCAGACATGACCATCACACACGTGTGTGCCCGTTTCCCTGGTTCAGCACACGATGCCTTTGTGATGAGGAGTAGTCGCATCCCCAGGTTGATGGCACAGATGCAGAACCAGCGTGCCTGGCTTGTCGGTGTGTACTGACTTTGTGCCATTGTGTGTGATCTGATCTGTAGTATTCCGCCCACTTTTCCAAGTCAGCTGATGTGCACTTGTCTGTCCGTAGGTGACTCGGGATACCCCAACATGCCGTGGTTGCTGACACCCCTCAGGAACCCTGTGACACCTGCCCAGATGCGCTACAATGAGGCACATGGTCGGACCAGGAGAGTGATTGAGCGGACCTTTGGTCTCCTGAAGAGCCGCTTCCGCTGCCTGGACAAGACCGGAGGGTCCCTCCCATATGCCCCTGCGAAAGTGTGCAAGATTATCATCGTCTGCTGCATGCTCCACAACCTGGCAGTGCGGAAGGAGTTGCCTCTCATCCAGGATGACGATGACCAACATCCGCCACCTGTGGAGGATCCTGGCCTGGACCACGATGCCAGTGACGATGATGATGATGATGGTGATGGTGATGTCCGCACACAGCTCATCACCAACTTCTTTAGCTGAATGTGAGTATCCTGAGGTGTCATGTGAATGATGTGAGTTGGCATGATGTGTGGGTGGTGCTCTGGTGCTGTTGGAGTGTGTCCATGGGCTACTTGACAGGATGTGTGTTGCGATGTGTGGTGACAGGTGGGCTGTACTCCCCAACAGTGTTGACATGCTAACTTGGTTCTGGGTGGGTATCTTGTAACATGTATTGTGCATGAGTTTTGCTGTTCTGTCCTGTACTGCATTGCTTTTGACTGTGTGTCATTTCTGTCCTTCACAGGGTACTTTCAGATTCGTTTGGTCAACTGTGTCCACCGACGACGTGATTGCACATCCAGGCTGGTAGCTGTTGTGTCCCTACAGGTGATGTGCGCCACACCCATGGACTTCCTTCTGTCTACAGTTGTTGACTGTGTGCCCGCTACCAGGTGGGGTTACCTTGCATCTGTAGTGGTTACGGCATGTTGCTACTGTGTAATAAACCTGTGCTTCACTTAGTGATGTGCGTTGTCTGTGGTCACACATTTGACTGCCATTTGCTTACTGCACCTGTGGGCTACTTGACTACAACTGGGAATGGGTGTGGTGTCTGTGCATTGCACCGTCTTCCCTGGCAACATCAGTGTAGGCAATGAGTCAGATGGCCTAGGTGTGTATGTGTTGTGTAGCCCTGGTGGTGTGTCTCCCTCATATGTGTCACGTTGCCTGTACTCACATGCCTGTGTTGTCCTTGCTGTTGCAGTTCGCATACACAGTGTAATTTTGCTGTTCATCATCCCCATAACAGCACCCACGTTGGAATCACGACAGAGGCAAGTATGGTGTATTATTGTGTTTATTGTGATACATCTGTGATAATAGTGCATAGGATGGATTGTGCTGTACATGAATCTTGCAATCCCAAGTTCCTAGATGAATAGAAAGTCCAGGTAGACAGGATCCCCAGTATCGGGGCCACAGTTGTCTGACACATTGTTCCAACTTGTACTCCCCATGCAATGTGTGGGAGTAGTGTTGCCATCAACAGGGTGAACAGTCTGTGCACAAAGGCGAAAATCCAGAACAGGTTCAGGCTTCCTGGGAGTTGCGCTTGGCCATCAGCCTCTCACTTTCCCCTCCTCGGACGACCCCTCTTCTTGGGGGGGGGCCCTCAAGTGCAGGCTGCTGCGGTGCAGGGGACTCTCCGCCAGAGTCCTCCTCCCTCCCTGTGGCAGTTGCAGTTTGTTCGGTACCAGATGTTGTTGGCACACAGGGAGGTGTGGACTGGTTGCTGTTCATCTGGCGGAGGCATTGTAAAATGTCCCTGTGCACCGCCGTCATCTCATGTAGTACATCCCACTTGGACTCCACGCGGGACATGTGGGAGTCCACACGTGACATGTGTGACTCCACGTGGGACATGTGGGAGTCCAAGCGGGCATGATGGGCAGCCTGCTGCTGTTTGATGTCTCTGAGGAGCCCCACTACCTGGCTGAGCTCTCCGGTGCTGGACTGGTACGCATCAGCTATGCGTACCAGTTGTGGGTCTTCATGCACACCAGCAACGTCTGCAAGCAGCGACCTCTGTCTCCCACCCCTCCCACCACCCCTGCTGACATGTGCAGTGTGTGCAGTTGCACGCACAGATAACCCTGGTCCACCTTGGGGGTTGGTGGTGGTGGTGGTGTCCATGGCCCCAGGTTGGTCCAGGGTCACTGCGCTGGTGTTGTTCCTTATTCTGTCCATGTCGGCAGGGATGGTATTCGTGGTGACAGTCGTTGGAGGGGTGGGTGCAGGGGGTGCAGCTGGTGGACCTGCTGGTGCTGCAGCTGGTGGTCCTGCTGGTGCAGCATGTTGACTTGCACCGGATGTGCCAGGTTGTTCTTCATCGTCCGAGGAGGACAGAGGCTGTACGACGCCAGTGAGCTCGGCATCCTCTTGAGCCTGGGACTGGGACTCCTCAGCGTCTGCTGCTGTGTCCCTATCATCACCTGTTTTTGGGAGACACAAACAATGTATGTGATGTTTCTGCAGGCATCAGTGGTTGAGACACCTGACAGTTGTGACTGTGCCTCGGGGTGCGGGCCTGTACATTGTATTGTCCTAAGTCGTCACAGTCAGGGGTTGATATTGGTGTGGCACATTGTCCTGCATTATTTGGGCATTTCTATGTATTCTCTGGGGTGTGAACATGGTCTGCATTGATTGTGTTTGGTTGACAGCCAGACCTCCTTCCCACCCACCCACCCACCCAGTCAGTTATCCCACCATGGAACGTGCTTGCATTGCAGGGAGTGTAAGTTGTCTCTCAGGATGTCAGTCAGTGGTGTCCTGCTGTTTGTTGGTGCACAGTTGCCAGCAGGGCCTTGTGCTCCCCACAGCAGTAGCCAGTGTCAGCCATCTTGTGAGTCCTTCTCCACTCCCTGTGATGTGAGCATGGTTCAGGGTGGTGTTGATGGGCCAGTTGTGAGGCTGAGCAATGTCTGTGACTACGACTCCCATCATGCTATTGCCTCCACCCCCTTCCCAGCATGCCCATGCTTCCTTCCTTTTGACTCTGCTTCCCTGTGGGGTGGGCTGGCTGTGCTGACAGGATGGCTGGGAGTGTTGTCCTGGCAGTTGTTTGGCTAAGAGTCCCAAGAGTGTCCCTGTGCTTCACACAACATAACCCAGGGTGGTGGTGCTTTGTGGGATCTTGTGTTAGGATGGAGGGCATTGCATTCTACCAGGTGGGTACTGTGGAGTTTGTGTTGGGGGGGGTGTGAGGGGAGGTGCTGGTGACTATGGTCAGTGCTGCAAGTCCCCCTTCCCACCCAGCCAGCCAGATATCCCACCATGGAACGTGCTTGCATTGCAGGGAGTGTAAGTTGTCTCTCAGGATGTCAGTCAGTGGTGTCCTGCTGTTTGTTGGTGCACAGTTGGCAGCAGGGCCTTGTGCTCCCCACAGCAGTAGCCAGTGTCAGCCATCTTGTGAGTCCTTCTCCACTCCCTGTGATGTGAGCATGGTTCAGGGTGGTGTTGATGGGCCAGTTGTGAGGCTGAGCAATGTCTGTGACTACGACTCCCATCATGCTATTGCCTCCACCCCCTTCCCAGCATGCCCATGCTTCCTTCCTTTTGACTCTGCTTCCCTGTGGGGTGGGCTGGCTGTGCTGACAGGATGGCTGGGAGTGTTGTCCTGGCAGTTGTTTGGCTAAGAGTCCCAAGAGTGTCCCTGTGCTTCACACAACATAACCCAGGGTGGTGGTGCTTTGTGGGATCTTGTGTTAGGATGGAGGGCATTGCATTCTACCAGGTGGGTACTGTGGAGTTTGTGTTGGGGGGGGTGTGAGGGGAGGTGCTGGTGACTATGGTCAGTGCTGCAAGTCCCCCTTCCCACCCAGCCAGCCAGATATCCCACCATGGAACGTGCTTGCATTGCAGGGAGTGTAAGTTGTCTCTCAGGATGTCAGTCAGTGGTGTCCTGCTGTTTGTTGGTGCACAGTTGGCAGCAGGGCCTTGTGCTCCCCACAGCAGTAGCCAGTGTCAGCCATCTTGTGAGTCCTTCTCCACTCCCTGTGATGTGAGCATGGTTCAGGGTGGTGTTGATGGGCCAGTTGTGAGGCTGAGCAATGTCTGTGACTACGACTCCCATCATGCTATTGCCTCCACCCCCCTTCCCAGCATGCCCATGCTTCCTTCCTTTTGACTCTGCTTCCCTGTGGGGTGGGCTGGCTGTGCTGACAGGATGGCTGGGAGTGTTGTCCTGGCAGTTGTTTGGCTAAGAGTCCCAAGAGTGTCCCTGTGCTTCACACAACATAACCCAGGGTGGTGGTGCTTTGTGGGATCTTGTGTTAGGATGGAGGGCATTGCATTCTACCAGGTGGGTACTGTGGAGTTTGTGTTGGGGGGGTGTGAGGGGAGGTGCTGGTGACTATGGTCAGTGCTGCAAGTCCCCCTTCCCACCCAGCCAGCCAGATATCCCACCATGGAACGTGCTTGCATTGCAGGGAGTGTAAGTTGTCTCTCAGGATGTCAGTCAGTGGTGTCCTGCTGTTTGTTGGTGCACAGTTGGCAGCAGGGCCTTGTGCTCCCCACAGCAGTAGCCAGTGTCAGCCATCTTGTGAGTCCTTCTCCACTCCCTGTGATGTGAGCATGGTTCAGGGTGGTGTTGATGGGCCAGTTGTGAGGCTGAGCAATGTCTGTGACTACGACTCCCATCATGCTATTGCCTCCACCCCCCTTCCCAGCATGCCCATGCTTCCTTCCTTTTGACTCTGCTTCCCTGTGGGGTGGGCTGGCTGTGCTGACAGGATGGCTGGGAGTGTTGTCCTGGCAGTTGTTTGGCTAAGAGTCCCAAGAGTGTCCCTGTGCTTCACACAACATAACCCAGGGTGGTGGTGCTTTGTGGGATCTTGTGTTAGGATGGAGGGCATTGCATTCTACCAGGTGGGTACTGTGGAGTTTGTGTGGGGGGGGTGTGAGGGGAGGTGCTTGTGACTATGGTCAGTGCTGCAAGTCCCCCTTCCCACCCAGCTAGCCGGATATCCCACCATGGAACGTGCTTGCATTGCAGGGAGTGTAAGTTGTCTCTCAGGATGTCAGTCAGTGGTGTCCTGCTGTTTGTTGGTGCACAGTTGGCAGCAGGGCCTTGTGCTCCCCACAGCAGTAGCCAGTGTCAGCCATCTTGTGAGTCCTTCTCCACTCCCTGTGATGTGAGCATGGTTCAGGGTGGTGTTGATGGGCCAGTTGTGAGGCTGAGCAATGTCTGTGACTACGACTCCCATCATGCTATTGCCTCCACCCCCTTCCCAGCATGCCCATGCTTCCTTCCTTTTGACTCTGCTTCCCTGTGGGGTGGGCTGGCTGTGCTGACAGGATGGCTGGGAGTGTTGTCCTGGCAGTTGTTTGGCTAAGAGTCCCAAGAGTGTCCCTGTGCTTCACACAACATAACCCAGGGTGGTGGTGCTTTGTGGGATCTTGTGTTAGGATGGAGGGCATTGCATTCTACCAGGTGGGTACTGTGGAGTTTGTGTGGGGGGGGTGGGAGGGGAGGTGCTTGTGACTATGGTCAGTGCTGCAAGTCCCCCTTCCCACCCAGCTAGCCGGATATCCCACCATGGAACGTGCTTGCATTGCAGGGAGTGTAAGTTGTCTCTCAGGATGTCAGTCAGTGGTGTCCTGCTGTTTGTTGGTGCACAGTTGGCAGCAGGGCCTTGTGCTCCCCACAGCAGTAGCCAGTGTCAGCCATCTTGTGAGTCCTTCTCCACTCCCTGTGATGTGAGCATGGTTCAGGGTGGTGTTGATGGGCCAGTTGTGAGGCCGAGCAATGTCTGTGACTACGACTCCCATCATGCTATTGCCTCCACCCCCCTTCCCAGCATGCCCATGCTTCCTTCCTTTTGACTCTGCTTCCCTGTGGGGTGGGCTGGCTGTGCTGACAGGATGGCTGGGAGTGTTGTCCTGGCAGTTGTTTGGCTAAGAGTCCCAAGAGTGTCCCTGTGCTTCACACAACATAACCCAGGGTGGTGATGCTTTGTGGGATCTTGTGTTAGGATGGAGGGCATTGCATTCTACCAGGTGGGTACTGTGGAGTTTGTGTTGGGGGGGGTGTGAGGGGAGGTGCTTGTGACTATGGTCAGTGCTGCAAGTCCCCCTTCCCACCCAGCCAGCCAGATATCCCACCATGGAACTGTGCTTGCATTGCAGGGAGTGGAAGTTGTCTCTCAGGATGTCAGTCAGTGGTGTCCTGCTGTTTGTTGGTGCACAGTTGCCAGCAGGGCCTTGTGCTCCTCACAGCAGTAGCCAGTGTCAGCCATCTTGTGCGTCCTTCTCCACTCCCTGTGATGTGCGCATGGTTCATGGTGGTGTTGATGGGACAGTTGTGGGGGGGGCAATATGTGTGACTGCGACTCCCATGATGCTATTGGCTACACTGACTTGGCCAGCATACACAGAATTCCTTCCTTTGAGTGGTCTTCACTGTGTGTTGGTGTTGTTGTGGTGGCTACATGTGTGGATGTGTGTGTTAGTTCTATTTGTGCCACTGCCTAGCTGTAGTTGTGGTTGTGTTTGTACATGTGTTGGCACAGTTGGATGTGACTTTTTTGATGGCATGTGTTGTGTTTATCTGACTGACATACACATTTTGGGATGATTCTGTTCTAGTTGCTGTGTAATTGCTATGAGTGCATGGTTTGACTCTCCCTTGACAGTGATGTGTGTGTTTTGTGGCAGTATATTGTGTACATTTGTTGTGTACTCACCAGGCTCTGGGATGTCCTCTAGTCCATATATGCTCACTGGCGGTAGGATGGCCCGCACCTTCTCCTCCCAGGGCCTGAGGTATATTGGCTTGGCAGGAGGGCCACTGCCGGTGTGTTGGCTGTTGATGTAGTCTTGCTTCAGCAGTTTCCGTACCCTCCTGCGCACGTCATACCACCTGTTCTGGATGTCGGTCTTTGTGCGCCGACATGGTGATTGGGCGTTCACCCTGTTGATGATCCTCTCCCACATCTTGGTTTTCTGCGACATGGGGGTCTGTTGGACCAATGTGCCAAACAGCTGTGGCTCTACCCTGAGGATCTCGTCTACCAGGACTTCCAATTCACAATCTAGGAACTTGTGATTCTTCTTGGGGGGCATGGTGATGGGTGGTGATGGTGGGTGATGTGTGTGTTGGTGTGCAGGTGAGGGTGTGTGGGTGTGTGTTGTGCTGGGTGTATGTGAGGTAGGTATTTGTTGGTGTGCTGCTGGTGTGTGGCTTGTGTGAGGGATGAGCTGTGGGTGTGTGGTTGCTTTCTCTTGGGTGCTGGCAGTGGAATGGCATTTGCAAAGGCTCATGGTAGTGATTTGTGTCCTTTATATAGGTGGAGTTGTGGGTGTGTCTTTGTTCTCTGTCCCCACCCCCCAGTATTTATTGGCTTGGTAATTGCTTGTTTGGCCTTTTTTGGTTGATTTTTCCTTTGTGCTGTTTGTGTATGTTGGAAACGTTCTTGTGACCGAGTCGGACCCTGCATTGGTCTCGTACGGTGTTTTCCGTTTCGTTCACGCTGTGTTTGTGCAGTTTTGTATGCTGCGTACGCGTCGGTCGCGGTGTATTGTGTTGCTTCGGCTCGGTTTTGTATGCGTGTCGGTCGTACGGCTTGTCCTCCGTCCGACTCGGTCGTGTTTTCGCGCCTTGCATCGTACTTTGCGGGTTGGAGTTGGCGGGTACGATTCGGTCGGATTTGTTCCGGGTGCGTGTCGGTCGGTTGGATTCGCGTGTTTTTCCGGCCGGATTGCTATTTTCCGAGCGGCTCGGTCGGTCGGCTTGGTTTCCTGACGTGTCGGTCGGATTTATCGCGGCTTGCATCGTACTTGGCGTGTCGGGCGCCACTGGTACGTGTCGGTCGGTAATTTTTCCGGCTCCGAGTCGGTCGGTGCTTTTCCGGCCCGAATCGGAATCGACCTCTCAGTGTTCCCCTAAGTCTCCCAATAGAAAATGCTACCTCACTTGTGTGGGTAGGCCTAGTGCCCGCAACTGGAAACGGTCCAAAACGCAACGTTTCGACTAAAAAATGATCCTTTTTTTTGTAATGTGCCTAACTGTGGATTTTGAACCCTAGCCCAACTGGCACCTAGGGAAACCTAGAAAAGCTATGAACGTTTGAAAACTAGACACCCAGGGGTATCCAGGATGGTGTGACTTCTTGTGTGGCTCTCTCCAGGTTCTGTTTCCCAGAATCCCTTGCAAACCTCAAACTTCGTAAAAAAAAACACATTTTCCTCACATCTCTGTGCTGGAAAGTCCTGGAATCTGCATGGATCCACAAAATTCCACCTTCCCTGCATTCCCCAAAGTCTCCCAATAAAAATGGTACCTTACTTGTGTTGGTAGGCCTAATGACCATGACAGGAAACAGCCAAAACGCAATTTGGACACATCACATTTTTCTAGTGAAACTGACCCTTTTTTAAGAATGTGCCTAGTTGTGGATTTTGAACCCTAGCTCAACGGAACCTCGGGAAACCTAGCAAACCTATACTTTTTGAAAAGTAGGCACCCAGGGAAATCCAGGATGGGGTGACTTGTGTGGCTCTTACCAGGTTCTGCTACCCAGAAT
Organism: Calotriton arnoldi; assembly: GCA_963921515.1. Taxonomy (NCBI): domain Eukaryota; kingdom Metazoa; phylum Chordata; class Amphibia; order Caudata; family Salamandridae; genus Calotriton; species Calotriton arnoldi. Next base: position 5,102,490 of record CAWUFW010000202.1, on the reverse strand, counting down.
CCCTTGCATACCTCAAACTTTGTAAAAAAAAAACATTTTTGCTCACATTTCTGTGATGGAAAGTTCGGGAATCTGCATAGATCCACAAACTTCCACTCACCCCGCATTTCCCAATGTCTCCTGATAAAAATGGTACCTCACTTGTATGGGTAGGCCTAGTGCCCGCGACAGGAAACGGCCCAAAACACAACGTGGACACATCACATTTTTCCAGTGAAAACTGACCCTTTATTGCAATATGCCTAGCTGTCGATTTTGAAACCTAGCTCTGCCGGCAGCTAGGGAAACCAAGCAAACCTATGCATTGTTGAAAACTAGACACCCAGGGGAATCCAGGATGGGGTGACTTGTGTGGCTCTCATCAGGTTCTTCTACCCAGAATCCATTGCAAACCTCAAACTTTGTAAAAAAAAACACATTTCCTCACATTTCTGTGATGGTAAGTTCTGCAATCTGCGTGGCTCCCCTAATTTCCACACACCCAGCATTCTGCAAAGTCTCCCGATAAAAATAGTACCTCACTTGTGTGGGTGGGCCAAGTGCACGTGGCAGGGAAGTGCCCAAAACTTATTGTGGAGACATCAAAATTACCAATCACAAAACAGCCTGGTTTTGCAAGGGGGGGTCACCTGGGTTTTTGACCCCGGGCTCACCGGCCATCCTGGAAAACCTACCAAACCCAGACATTTGTGAAAACTAGACACCCGGGGGGGTCCAGCGAGGTATGGCTTGCATGGATCCCCCAAAGTTTTCCTACCCAGAATCCCCTGCAAACCTCAAATTTAGCTGAAAAAAAATCAAATTCTTTTCACGTTTCTGTTTGAGAAAGTAGTGGGATTACCGGTCTGATACAAATTTCCCACCACCCAGCATTTCCCCAGGTCTCCCAATAAAAATGATACCTTACTTGTGTGGGTGGGCCAAGTACCCGTGGCAGGGAAGGGTCCAAAACGTATTGTGAAGACATCAAATCACCAATTACAAAACAACCTGGTTTTGCAAGGGGGGTCACCTGGGTTTTTGGTCCCGGGCTTGATGGCCATCTAGGAAAACCTACCAAACCCACACATTTCTGAAAACTAGACACTCGGTGGAGTCCAGGTATGTGTGGCTTGTGTGGATCCCCCAACGTTTTCCTACCCAGAATCCCTTGCAAACCTCAAATTTAGCTGAAAAAATTTACATTCTCCTCACATTTCTGTCTTGGATCACTGTGCCGGCACAAATATTCTACCACTCAGCATTTCCCTCATTCTCCCGAGTAAAATTATACCTCACTTGTGTGGGTGGGCCAAGGGCCTGCGACAGGGGAAGGGCCAAAAACATGGGGATTGAGGGGATAGCACAGCGAACTCAAAGCACTATATTTAAAAAAAAATACATTTATAGGCGATTCTGTATTGGACACCCACACAAGTGAGGTATCATTTTTCTCTGGAGACCAAGGGGAATGCTGGATGTTAGGAAATTTGTGCCTGTGCGGTGATCCTACAACTTACCCACAGTGAAATGTGAGAAAAATGTGACTTTGTAAGTAAATTTGAGGTTTGCAGGGGGTTCTGGGTAAGAAAATGCTGGGGGAGCCATGCAAGCCACGCCGCCAGCCAAGAGTCAGTACACGCATACCACCATCCACGCACACCACCAGTCAAGCACCATCCACACACACCGCCAGCCAAGCGCCATCCACACGCACCACCAGCTAAGCGCCATCCATGCACACCGCCAGCCAAGCGCCATCCATGTACACCGCCAGCCAAATGCCATCCATACACACAGTCAGCCAAGCACTATCCACCCACACTGCCAGCCAAACACCATCCATGCACTTCGCCAGCCAAGCGCCATCCCTGCATACCGCCAGCCAAGCAGGGCTGGACTGGGAACAGCAACCAGCCATGGCAGATTACTGCTCGACTGGCCATGGGAGTGGGGGGCGTGCTAGTAGAAAGCACTACTACTGCTTCTGTTACTGGGGGCCGATATTGCAGCACTGCTGCAAAACCGGACCCCAGGGACAAAACCGGCCCCCACGGCCAGAAAACTGGCCCCCACCCCTCCAGCCTGTTGGGGAAATGCCTGGTGCCTGCTACGGCCTGTCCGGCCCTGCATCCAAGCACCATCCATGCACACCGTCAGCCAAGCACCAGTCCACGTACACCACCAGCCAAGCACCACTCCATGCACACCACCAGGCAAGCGCCAATCTACACACACCCTCATCAAGCGCGAGTCCACACACACCATTCGCCAAGTGCAGGCCCAACACACACCAAAAGCAAAATGCCAGCCAAAGGTCAGTACACGCAGACCCTTAGCCAAACTCCACTTCAAACACACACAAACTCTCCCTGGTTTCTAGTGGTTTTCTGCCCCCACTTGGGGGCCGATGAGACTAAAGAAATCACCGAAAAAGCCAAAATGTGTGCCTAAAAAAAGGGGAATGACCCTTTCCTATGGGACTTCTCCCTGACATGCCCATAAACACATCCCTGGTGCCTAGTGGGCTTTCTGCCCCCCGTGGGGGACAGAAAAGATGCTATTGCCCCCATATGCCTCCCCGGGGGGCAGAAAGACTGTGGCAATTTTTTGGGGGGGATGTGGGCATTGGCATGCCTGTTCTGGCAGCCTCCACTCATATGTATAAAAAAAAGCAAAGTCCCTGGTGCCGAGTGGGCTTTATGCCCCCCTGGGGGCATATATGGGACTATTGCCCTCATCTGCCTCCTGGGAGGGGCAGAAAGACTGTGGAAATTTTTGGGTGGTGGGGGCATTAGCATGCCCTTGTAGGGGAGCACCCACCCCTAAATACCATACAAAATTAATTCCTGGTATCTAGTTTGCTTTCTGCCTCCCCGGGGGGGGCAGAAAGACTGTTTCCAAATATGTTTGGGTGGGGGCATGGTCTTGCCTTTTGTGGCCAGCCCCACCCCACTTTTATTTAAAAAAATCCCTGGTGTCTAGTGGGCTGTCTGCACCCCGGGGGCAGATTGGAGATAATACCCCTCATTTCCCCCTAGGGTGGGCAGAAAGTCTGTGGAGGTTGTTTGGGGGAACGGGCCTTGGCATGCCCATTTAGTGCAGCCCACCCCTAAATACTATTTTAAAAAAATCCCTGGTATCTAGTATACTTTCTGGGGGGGGGGCAGAAAAGCTGTTCCCAAAATATTTGGGTGGGATTCATGGTCTTGCCCTTTGTGGGCAGTCCCACCCCACTTTTATAAAATAAAAAAAAATCCCTGGTGTCTAGTGGGCTTTCTGCCCCTCCGGGGGCAGTTTTTGGATAATACCCCTCATTTGCCCTCTGGGGGGGCAGAAGGTCTGTGGAGGTTGTTTGGGGGGGTGGGGGCATTGGCATGCCCATTTAGGGCAGCCCCAACCCTAAATACAATAACAAAAATAATTCCTGGTATCTGGTGTGCTTTCTGCCCCTCCCGGGGGGGGGGGGCAGGTAGGAAGCTACTGCCCCCATCTGCCCCCCAGAGGGGACAGAAAGACTGAATTTTCCCAATTATTTTGGGGGACAAATGCCCTTGCCCAAGGGTCGCTCCCCCCTCCCTGGTATCTAGTGGTGGATCCCTGCTTGTGGCTCGCCCTCTTGAGGCAATCCCCAAGCAGAGATCCACTAGAGAGGAGATCCTCCCCTTTCCAATGATACCTCTCCTGTCTTTCTACATTTTCGGGGGGCTGAGATAGCCCCCAAGCAAGGAGAAAGTGATACTGAAATGACATCAGCACGACATGCGCGTTGATCATCATTTCAGTAAAAGAAACTGAACAGTCTCGGTAGCTGGGGAAGCTCTTCCCCAGCTCCTGAGGCTGTTTAGGGGGAAAGGAAATCTCTCTGGTGCCCGCACCAGAGGGATTTCCTGTGCCATGTCATCAGATGCGCTGGAGCCATCCGACGCACACGAGCACTTATGCATCGGATGACTTCTGCGCGTCCGACGCACCGAAGGGGTTAAACGCCCTTATTGTTTAACACGTAAATCCGAAACAGTTGCACTTCTGTGTATGTTTAACCATAAGGTGCACTTCTTTACCCACCCTGGAATGCACTTCAAATTGATTGATACAAACAAATAATTTGTTCTCTTCACAATTGGAGTATCATTTCTTTAACCACAGCACTGTCTGATTAAAGTGTAATCCTGTACTGATGATGACCTTAATTTGAAAAGGTTGAAATGCCATCGACTACTCAGCATACACTATGGCGTCATTTGGTTCTTAACATGATCTGTATTTATTATGGTTTCATACCTATGTTATGGATCCAATCTAAAAAAGTCTGCACCTCTCTTGCTGATTTTCGCACCATGCCACGTGTCTCAATTGTGCCGTTCACTTCTCATACGAGCACTTTGTGTGCACTATTTTGTGGATTACATTAGCAAACAATGTATCAGTGCTGTAATAACTAATACAATTGTTCTTTGGAAATTCAAATATAGACCACATTTTCAAAGAAATTGTTGCGTTCTCCCTATCTCTGTTCTTTTGCAACTAATTTTAGAGTTTGGGAAAATTGTCTAGAAATAATACCTATTGAGGCATTGTTGTTTGTTATACTATTGATAATTTTGGCACATTAATACCATCTAGCCAGCTTTTATTGTCTCCGAAGAGGAGCTATAAGAATCTGAATAAATCTGTGAGTAATGATCCGTGAAAACGTCTACTAACACTTGATGTTGAGAGATTGTTATGCCTGTCTCAGGATCTAAGATCGTCTTTTTGCGTTGTTATTGCTTTTACGCTTTGCTAGCCAGGCAAGATATTTGCCCATGTGCTTGTTCTCTTCATATCTTTTTTGAAGATATGAATTATGATTTAGTATTTCCTTTGATGTAAAATAATCTTGATAATTCCATCCTGTTACCTCTCTTTTGGGTTCCTACAGATGGAAGAAGATAACATGCCGTAGTAGTCTGATTTAAGGCAGTGTGCAGCTGTAAGCATTTCGTCTTTTCCAACTATTTTGATTAACCTGAAAGGCAATGAACTCTTCCCTAAAGAATGCTTTCAATGCTTCACAGACCCCAAAGTCGGGAACCAAGTCCATATTTCAATCTAAGAACTCCTCCAAAATTTGATGCATCTCTTCAACCCAGCATTCATTAATTAGGAATATTTTATTACAGACCCCTCTGGATTTCTGCAGCTCTGGTTCTGGTAAGCTGATATCTAATGTGATTACCGAATTGTGAGACTGTAGTTCTAACAATCTGAGACGCACAGATTTTTTGCTTTTTGATCACCTGATTTTTTAACTTTTACTGTGGGGGAGCCTCATAACCTGGAACTCACCCACAAAAACTCATGGTAAAGTGGACTGCGTGTGCTTTCCGCCAGTGTCTGCCTTGTGAAATAAGGCCGCTGTGATGCAGCCAGTGTAAGGGGCACTGGGCTGGATACATGTGGACACATGTGCACATGTGTGTGCACCCGTTTGGGGTTGCGCAAGGGGAAATTCCTGTTGTGTGCAGCCCAGAAGCTGTGTACAGATAGACTGGTGCAGAAGGGACTATGCAGAGAGGGGTGGTGACATAGAGTAGGCCTTATAAATTGTAATGTGGTGGGTACACATGTAAAGGATAGTCAGTGTGGTTTACTGTTTTACTGTAGGAACACTCCATTATACTCCAATGGAAAAGGAAGCCACATGAGGTAGTTTCAATTCTCTTGGGCCTGCAAACTCCACACACGCATGAAAGTACACTGTAAGTAGTGTGAAGAGAACCATTCTGCTATGTCCTAAAGCATATCTGTACCGCTTATGGGTCATCCAGAAATGCCATATTCTTCTGACTCAGTTCTGAACCAGAGCCCAGGCCAAGTGTGACCCTGCCAGGCTGGATTAATTACCCTTCACTGTAAACACTCCCCAGGCAGAGATCTACTCTCCAGGAGGGAGATATGGCGTGAAGTTGCAGGTCATTAATCAGCAGCTGTCACCCAGTGCCAGGCAACAGGCCTGTTCCACGCCCTGGCTGTGATGTCAGCGAGTGGGTGAAGTAGGCTTTTCAGAGACCATGTGGCATGGGGCCCCTGGACGATGCCATCTTTAAGTATCCCAGAGGCCTGAGCAGGAAGGTGTGATCAGGGGCAGAGAGGTGAAGTCGCACTGCAGGATAGGGCAAAGGTGCATTCCTGCCAGCACCCTCTGCCCCTCCTTAGAAATATTTGCGCAGGAAGAGGCGCTCTCTCTGGGATGTGCTCTGGCTGAGGAACACTGGGACTGAAGGCTGACGCCATCAGCTGTTGGAAGAAGAAATCCCCTGACTGTCCCCAGTATTCTGGACTTTGCCTCTGAGGGAGACCAGGACCAGTGAGAAAAATCCAGGGTTTCTGAGCCAGGAGAAAAGCCCAGAAGAGGAAACCAGGTGAGAGGCTGGTGCAGGAAACCAGTGAAACCTGCTCCCTGATGGGTGCATCCTCTTGGAGGCCAAGAGGCAGAAGGAGACTGATTCTATTGGCTAGGGCTGGCCACCAGGAGCAAACAAAGGCCAATATCACAGAAATCAGCCCAATGGGGGCCGAGATATGCCCCACGAAGGTAGGCGACCTTTGACCTCCACTTAACCGGCGATGAAGAGCATGGGGTGCTGCCAACGGTCTCCAATGGGCCCCCGAGGTGGGACAGGTCCTGGGTGCTGCCCCCAGACAAAAGACTATGCCGGGGAGCACCATTGCACTCCCCATGAAGGGCCCCACAGAAAAGTTGGGGAATGCAGAAGGGGCCCCCATGAAGGTGCCCAAGTGGCCCAGGATCCCATCCCTGGGCCCTGATGAAGTGAAAATGGGGAGTGCCATCTCGCCTCCCGTAAATGTGCCCAAGGGTCCAGGATCCTATCCCTGGGCCCTGACGAATAAAACTCAGGGAGCACCATCGCGCTCCCCGTGAAGGTGCCCAAGGGGCCCAGGATCCCATCCCTCGGCCCCAATGGAGAAAAGTCAGGGATCGCCTTCGCACCCCGTGAAAGTGCCTAATCCTGGGGCACAAGAGGTGGCGGAAACCAGGTAGGGCCATCGCGCTCCCTGCAAAGTAGCCCATGCAGCCCAGTCACCCCGAGAAAAAGTGAAACGGGCGCAAGGCCACCAGGAAATTCAGCGCAGCTCTCCCCGGAGCAGCAGGAGAGCTGCTGCCCAAGTACGCCCTATAATGCCAGGCCCATTTCCAGCAGAAAAACTGCCAAAGTGTAGCAACAGTGCAGGGGAAGCTGCAGGAGCAGCGTATACTCCCCCCAAAAAAATCAGAAAGTCCCCACCATAAATCTCTGGGGACCAGAAAAGAATAATCCCTCAAGGGTTTCATTGATTTGTCAAAGTCCTTTGGAGCTAAAAAGTTTGTTCTACAGCATGGTGCCCTTTAGGGGCTGTGATTGAATTGCATTATTCATGTTATCAATTATGATACGTATACCATGCTTGCGAATGTTTTAGTTGAATAATGAGACTGGCCAGCCACTGTGATTAAAGATTGTATACTTTATGGTCAGTGTTCTCGTCTGGGTTATATGTAACTATTGCATGTGTTTCCATTATGAAATGCTTGTTGAAATAATGCGGTGGTCAGTCACTCGCTAGTGCCAGTGGTAAGGGCCCTCACGCCCAGTTATGGTCAACCCTTGGCATTTAGGGGCAAGATAATGTTTACATATGTGAGTGGTGGAACTAGACCCCCCTCCTGTGGGAGGGGTGGGAATGGTTACGCAATATCATCAAGAAGTATTTCCATCAGCTTTTGTATATTTGTAAATTGTTGCATAGTATTGAGTAGTGTGTGCCATAAATGTACTTTTCCTAATTCTAAAGTAAAGCACAGACTGGGCAGTCATTTATTGAGTGTTAATATTGCATCTCTGTGAATGGTTATTACTAGCCCACACCACCTCCCATGAGTAGGCCTTGGACTGCTCTGCAACACTACCCTATGAGAGTCAAGTGCTACAATGGGGTATTTGGTTCCCAGTGGAGGACTAGTGTAGACTTATTACTTGTGCAGGCCACACAACTAATGCCTTGTTTTCCAACACGAATGGTCTGATAATGTGTTGACAATAATTTCTGTTTGATCTCTACAAAATGTGTGTGATAGTAAAGAAATCTATACGTGAAGCTGAATTATATCTTTTAGAGTGACAAGTATATGGTCTTCTTTTGTGTGGTCAATGCACTAAGGATTGACTAGTACTAAATCTTGCTTTAGTAATCGCAGTATCTTGATAGTTTTGGGTTTATTCTGACATTTGTTAATGCAGGACTAATCTAAAGTGATATTCGGCAGGAAGTAAAGATTACCCCTCAGTACTAGAGAGTCAGGCATTTCTTTTGCAATATTGTATATGGTTTTCAAAGTCGAAGGCGGGGATTCTATGTGACCATAGTAGCTTTTGAGGTTCAGTTGATTTTGTATCTTGGATTGCACCCAAATCCATCGGGCTGGATATCTGATAGCCCCAAGCATCTTGCATGGTACTTCTTTAACAATCAAAATTGCTACCTCTCTAATTACAAAATGAGAAGAAGCAAAAAATTGAGTGTTGAATATAGCCTTATGCAAATAAGAGAAGAGTTGTGGCTTTAAGATTAGTTTCCTGGAAAAAATATCATGCTTGCTCTTAATGATCTGAAACCAGCTAGTATCACACGAAATGTAATTCTGTTATTTAAGCCGTTGGCATTGCATGAAATAATTCTCAATCATCCAAGAGCCATGTCTTACTATGGAAAGAATTGGCTTCTTTGTTACAAAATCTATACATTCTGCTACACTTTTTTAGTGCTCTCTACAAACCCTTACCCTTTTCCATCCCAAACCACCCATCCCTACCCCCAGCATCCCCTTCCCAGAGAGCAAAGATCTCTGAGAGTCTCACCTGCCCCGGACTCTGAGCGAGGGTGTGCACCAACCCTCCCTCCTCCCACCCAGCTGGGGGCCTTGAATTTGCACACATGACTACTTTCCGTTGGCAACCCCTACCGTGGATGTTGTGGTATGGCTTTCCCACCTTAACAGGCATTGAAATAGAAAAAAGAAAAAACAAAGAGGAGAGAAAAAACGAGAATAAAAAAATGAACAATAAAAAAGGGGGAGCGAAAGAGAAAAAATAAATAAAGGGGAAGACCCAAAATGGAAATTTTTCATTCCTATGAACACTTTATCGTGGTGCCGTAACTTCTGGGATATGATCTTAAATATTCATAAGAGTACCTTTTATCTCTTCCCTTCTGGATGATGGACTGCAAAAGTCCACTACCATGTTTAACTGAAGTAAAGGCACAAAATTATCCTTTAAGCAGAACTTTAAGTTTGGACTGCTGAGCCAGTCCTGCTTGTATTCCCTGTTGTTTGAAGGGATCGAACAGAGCCTTCAATTCTCTGCAACATCGTGCTATAGCAGTAGACATCTCGGAGAAAAGTTTGAATGAAAAATTGTCAGATGTCTTAAACCCTTTGCTTTGGATGGCTTTTGATAGGATCTTCTCTTTTAATCGGTAATCTCCACAATATACCACAAAGTTGCGTGAATATCTGGCATTTAACAGCTGGAAGGAAGGCACGCGATGTGCGCTCAAAATGGAAAGCTCTTCCATCTTATCTTGATGTCCAAGAATCACATATTGTTTGATCAGAGATGAACTTAATCACATCATATCGGCTGAATCTAGGCCACCGATGCAACACGGCCCGCATTCTTGCCAGACCTCTATGGCTACCTAATCTTAGGAGCTTGCCCTAAACCATCGGCAGCTGGGTAGTCAACATTCATTCTACAGCTTTTTGCTGGCTCGATATCTTGATTGTGCCCTGCATTTCTCAGTGGATTGCCCTCTGACATGGCATCATTGCTCCTGGTTCTCAGTTGGAACCTTAGTAGTTCAGACAATTCTCTGAACTTGATATCTTACAGAAGTTTCTTCTACGGAAGGAGTGATTATTACTACTTCACCTCCATCTTTACTTCCCAGAAACCAGTACTTAAAGATTATTGTGAACCCCCCTGTTTGAATTTTCATCTGAATAAGTCCAGACTGGATGGCAGTTGCCACCGATTTAAAAACACAGACAGCGCTCTGATGATGGTTGCACTACTTATTTCCATCAATCTGTAATTTCCGAAATGCACGTCGGTGCACCTCTGTCTACTTATATTCTTGTCTCATAAAATATAATTATAGAATTATTTTTATTATTATCATATGAAATAGTCTTTAGGACCATATGACTATCCTTGATATGTATATTTCTCTTTATAATATGATTGTTTGTGATTGTTTATTCCTTTATTTGTTATGTAGTTAGTTATTTTTGTTTTGCTCTTCATTGTTTCTTACATGTTCTATTTGTTTTTCAATGTATGTGGTGCTCACAAATGTTATGTATATATGCTTGTTTAAAATCACTATTTTATATGTCAAAAAAGAAAAAAAAACGTTTTTATATCTAAGACTAATAAATTATTAATTAAACTGGTCTGACGAATGGTACCTTTATATCTTAAACGTACTGTTTCTATATGTAGATTTTGGAGAAGTTTATGTTGAATTTTGTTACTTAATCACATCTTGGCCATTCTCTCTTCCTTCTGAAACCCCTGCAATACAGAGGTTTGAGTGGCAAGATCTGTTCTCTATGTCCTCCAGCTTTATCTCTAGTTCAGCTATTTTAGTTTTATCTTTCATTATAAATGAGTTCATGTGATTTGAGAGTCTTCAATACTAGAGATCCTTTGCTCTGCCTGATTCAGTCTGGTGTTAAGCAGTTGGATATTATTGTTAATCTGATTGAGTTGTTCTTGGAGCTCTCTGTGAGCTCTGGCTTGTGAGTTCTTCATTTGCTTCAGTTCTCCTAATATCTGCTGTAGTATATCATCCAGCTGTGGAGATTGTTCTGCTGATATTTATGGCCATGTCCTTAGCTTTTAAGCTCTCACTGCAGAGGAAATTCTCTAAGGACAGGTTAGAAGATATCAAAGGTGGAATCAAGGTTGCATGTGAAATATTATCTTGTACGCCATTTATATTTTTGGGGGAATTTGATTCCTTTTCCATATTGGAAACATTTTCTTAGGGTACTGGGGTATTGAACTGTGGCGGTGCCTTCTTTTCCGCTGGTCGCCGTTGTGCTTTCCCTTCCCCAATGGGGATTTTTAACAAGGATGGGGAAAACAGTGGATATTTTGAGGTTGAGGTTGGTTTATTGCTGGCTGAAATGGACCCCACATTTGATGCATCTTGGTTGATTGTGGAGAGTCTTGCAGTGTTATGGATAATTCTCTGAAGGAGAGATTTATTTCCTGAAGAGTCCCCGTTGGATCCAAGGGAAAAACCTGTAAGTCAGTTAGAGTCACCAAAGGTCTCCAAAGTAGTTCCTTTCCAGCCTTATTTGACTCTCTTTTGTTGAGGAAAGATGGAGGGGTCTGTTTTGAAGTTATAATTTTTTGGCATGGGCGTACTCACCATCGCATTTGGGTTAGTATTTTTTTCTTATCCGCTTGCATGCCCAAAAGATTCTGCCTGTCTTCCTTTTCCACTGACTTATAGCTACCTGCGGCCTGTTCATAGTTGCGAATCCTGGAACACTTAATCGATTTTACTGAGGCTCACACTTTGCTTTTCATCTCTTGCATGGATTGTCTCTTCATTGGGTCAAAAGGGGGAGGAGCCAGGAGCTATTTTCTAAGATTCAATGCTTTGAACTGCGTGATTCACTGCCTGCGCCCAGTACAATATAGGCTATCTCAGCACCACAGTGGATGGCTGCAGCAAGAGCTCAAGGAGCCACAAACCACACCCACAGCTATGTGGGCAGCCTCTTTGACTTCCTGTGCACTTGTGACCATCTGGGCTAATGCACCACCCAAAAGTCACCTTCGATGCAACAACCAGGTGGGTGCTTGTTATTTTGTGGAATATAACTTTAGCATACAATATCTTCCCCTGTAGTTTATTCACAGTTCCCAAACACTCCAGTCTAAAATGATTGAGCAATTTTCACTAGGTGTGCTGCTTTGGGAGGTGCTCTTGGAGTTCTAAGGGAGACTGCTAGTGTGGTCTCTTCACCCACAATGTTGTAAAGTCCGTGCTCCCTTCCTAATACCAAAAACAGCTTATTAGACCCACCCGGCTGGATTCCTCAACTCTTACTTGACCGGCTGAGGCTCTCGTCGAATCTATCACCAGCGAAGCCTGAAAGTAGACTGTGTAGAGCTGCTGCATTCATTTAACTGTTCTCTCTCATACATGGCTCTCTCCTCCCTTCTCCTCATTGCCATCTTGATGGTGTGTTTGCAGCTGTGGTCACCCAGAAGCAGCTTCTCTAGTCGCGGAGCATGGCAGGAGCTCTCACGCCAATCGTCAGGCCACTGTCAGGACACATTAAAAGCATATGTCCTACTTAATATCATACTACTTCCTGTCTCAAAGCTCCATAGGCCTTCCTTAGGGGAGACCTAAATACATTGTTAAGGGAAGTGGGGCTTTGCCATTGGTTTAAATGGTAAAGTTGATCTAGAAGTTTAAAACTGCCCTTACTGGCTGCAGTTGCAGGCTGGGAGCCTTTTTATATTTCGTCACACTTAGGGTGCCACAACCAGTGCTACAGCCCTGGGGACACTCTTTCTGACATGCCCTGAGTACCCTTGAAACCATATACTAGGTACTTATAAGTAAGTCAGCTTATGCCAATTGGAGGTAGCCAATTCATCATATACTTTGTAAGGGGTTCGAACACTGGCACTGAGGTCTGGTTAGCAGGCCTCAGTGCACTCTTAGTGTAGAAAAAACAGCATAATCAGTCCAAATCTTTGTGTGTGATCATTTAAAAAGAGGCATTTCCTTACAACCACCATATACTTATATTTTCCTCCGCATCAGGCACCATCTCTTCAAGTATGTCCAGGCCTTTTCCTGCTTTGATACACACCCTTCTAGGTGGGCACGCTTGCCACTGTCCTTCTTTCCCTTTGTGGGTTTAGTATAAGGAAAAGCAGTTGACACCCTTAGTCCTTTGCTTCTTGCATTCATTTACCTCATTAGAGTTAGAAGAGGAGGTAATTGTTGTCCTACATTCTGATTTTGTCCCAGGGCTGTCTAGATGAAGAGTAAATCAAGTCTATATGAGCACTTTATGTACTCTGAGAAAGTTTCCCAGCTACTCCTTAAAGTTCATCAAAGTCATCCATATAGAGAAAATAAAGAAGGAATCAATCAAATAATGTCCAACTAGCCTTTGCTAATACTGTCTTCCTTCATCGGTTGCTGCTGCTGGCATGATGCACTCAAAATACAACAGTAGCGGTTGGGTAACAGAGGGACTATTCCCACTCCAGATGGAGAAAAGAAAAAGATAAGTAATTCTGCACTGTTCCAAAAGAGAATTAATCACGCTACTCTCATAAAAGGATATTCTACATCCATGTACGTCTCCAAAAAGACCCCTATTGATCAAGGGCAGAGGAATGATTCATTGTGATTCATAGCCATCTGTTGGACACCTGTTGTTCAACAAAAGCCAATATATCTGACTTATAACTGAAAGTGCCTGGTTGCTAATATTCAAGCAGACTGTCATGCGTGTGTCATCTATTCAATAAATCATCATCCATGCAATCAGTGACTCATCCTGCTACTCACACACTTACACACCCTACTCACCCATCCACAGTGCCACAAGTACACTTGCCATTTGATGAATGGGCACTTTCATTTATAATTCACACCTAACTGGTTTGCTGCTAATCTGTGAGGAGGTTGAGCGTGCTGCCAGTAGTGTTTATGAGTGCTGCCAGTTCTGTGCAACTATTACTCTGTGATGAATGTGAGAGTGCTCTCTGTAGTTCTGAGTACTAATGTGCATGAGGTGGGAGAGTGCTTCTGGTAGTATGTGGTTGTTGGTCTGTGATGGGTTTAAGAAAATGTGTGCTAATGTTCAAGTGCTACTCGGTGCGGGGTGTGAAAGGGCTGTTGGTAGGGTGAGATGGCTGCTCTCACTCTCTTAGGGCTGTGAGTAAGGTCAATAGTGTGTAACTTCTAGTCTGTGTGGAATGTGAGAGTGTTGCCAGTGGTGTTTGACTATTAGTCTGTGAGAGGTGTGAAAATGCTGTCAGCGGTGTGTGGCTGGTACTGAGCAGTGTGAGTGCTGTCGCTGGTCCAAGACTTTAAGTCTATGAGGATTATTAGAGTACTTCCTCTGTGTGTGATTGCTACACTCTAACGGTGTCAGGATCCTGTTGGTTGCGTCAGTGGGTGGATGAAGTGCTTTGAAGCTTTGGCAATATAGCACAGTACCTATCCCAATTCATCTTCTTGAATAGTACAACCAAACATTTGCCTCAGAATCCAAGGCTGAAATGTTAGTAGCCAGAAGTGTTGGAAAATATATATATATATATATAGCCATATAAATTCATATGTATACACTACAAAAATATCATGCTTAGATATAGCACACTAACATGAGGCCCGGAGCTCCAAAGGGCTTCCTATCTGACCTTGACTGGACAAGCTTCAACAGCTATTCTGAACCACCTTAGCGGTCACTTTGCTTGTCCTGACTTCATGATAGTTTCCTTATTTGGTTGTGCAATTTGCTTACACAGGGCGAGCCAGCCTTTCATGGTCTGCCCATATCTAGCTGTTTATAATTGGCATGGTGCAGATCTTGCACATCCGTTAGCCATATTTGGCTTGGTGCCTTATTCTAGTTCTGCTGACATGGCATTACTAAAATATATATAACACCCAGAAACCAGTCACTCTGGGAAGAAGTAGGCTGAGAGTCCCTAAGGCAGGAGACCTGACTTCTTCCTTGCTGATCAGCAATGATGCATGCATGGGTACCAATAAATACATTTCACTCTGTTTCTGAGCAACCTGGTGTGTCTCGGGACTTTCAGTCATTTGCTCCTGGGAGGGTGCACAGTATTTCCCTAACAGAATGGTGTCAGAAAAGTGGGGCATTGAAGGATTGTGATGTCACCAGTGAGTAAGTATGCTGTAAGCTAAATAACTAACTTGCTGCAAGTTACCTTTCAATCTTTCAAATGCTTAGTTAAAACATAGTATTAATAAAAAAGGGCATTAACTGGCATTTAAACTAAACAGGGGACTGTAGAGAATATTGAAATTTTCTCTGTATCAATACATTAATTGATATGTGGCTGAGGTTTACGGAACCTCGTAACTTCCACTGCAGGAGTGCCTGGGCTAGAGAATATTTTATGACCCCAAATAAAATAAAAAAAGAATTGAGGTGTACCTACACATATGAGATGTAGTGAAACAGGAGACTGATAAGTTACTTTATGTCAGTAAATACTGACAAGTGGCTAGGCCTTTCGGAGGCCTTATAAAATCCACTGCAGAAGAGCCTGTGCCAGGATGGGATATTGATTTTCCCCAGAAGAAGAAACCCTCCCAGAGTATAGTGAGTGCAGCTTCAGATTGGCGAGTTGCACCGGAACACAGGGAAATAATCTTGAAATATGAGCAGTTCTGTCATGGATGAATGACTGCATTTAAATAGTGTATTGATCTTCAACAGTAATGGGCCACTATGTTTCCTTGAAATGTTTCTTTGAATTTTATGAAAAATAGAGCATTACTGCATTAGAGAAGCAAAATTGTTTTTATGTGATGTCTCTGAGTGGTCTATAACTGTTGTTTTCCTCTTTTCACTTCATCTATCCACTACCTAACAACTTTTCCCTTGTAGGGGACCTTTTGTATTTATCTTTCAGGGTGTAAGTGCACATTGTGAGTAAAAAGCACCTTTCATGAGAGTGAATCTCGGAGATAATCATAGTAAGCCCACTAGAAAGTTGTTTAAAAAAAACTGCCAGGAGAGAAAAGTTCAAAACAAATCATCACCAGATAGCCCTGCAAATAAAGGTAAAAATATAAATTATATAAAATATGTTAAGTAGTTGCGCAGTACTATGGAAAGTGTAGCTGTAACAAAGTGTAGATGTGTGAAACTTCAATTATTATATTCCCAGAATGGTAAAAATTTGAATTAAAACTCGAGGCAGAAATGCCAAGCATACCATATTAAAAGAGAATGGACTTTGCATACATTGTCCCATGTTTCATAGCAGATATTTTGTGTTTGTTTATGTACATGGTTAATGTATGAAGGGTTGTTCATGTTTTATGTACCTCTTGTATATGTTATCTCATAACAAGTGAAGCGTTCTGATACCTTTGGGTATAGCTAGAGCTATATAAAACTAAAATAATAATAACTGTAACATAGTAATGTTAAAACTAACTTTATCTAGAAAAAGGGACTCAATAGTAAAAGAGTAGGCCTCACAGAGAAAAACGAATTTGTGTGTTTTACACAACTAGGACATGAAACATCTTAAAAATAGATGCCCCACCTTTTGTTAGTACTGCCTATCAGCTACCTAGCATCTACATTAGGGGTAACTGATATGTAGAAAATAGGAGTTTAGAGCTTGGCAAGTAGGTTCAGGTTCAGGTTCAGAATCAAGTTTATTTAGACATTTGTCCATAAAACATTCTAAAAAAGCACACTTAACAATTAAAACATTAAAAGGACCCCCTCCTGGCTACCCTACCTCCCTACCCACTACATTTCATAATTAAAATTCTGTTTAACAGATCGTTAAAACTGAGCAATTCCAACTGCCACATCGAGATAA
This sequence comes from Calotriton arnoldi, assembly GCA_963921515.1. NCBI lineage: Eukaryota > Metazoa > Chordata > Amphibia > Caudata > Salamandridae > Calotriton > Calotriton arnoldi. Next base: position 5,085,817 of record CAWUFW010000202.1, on the reverse strand, counting down.
TGCATTTTGGACAATAGCTCCACAGCTTTATTCCTATGGAGAACATCATATTTAAAAAACAGAGGTCTTAAAAACGTGATTTGATTTGCAAAATAAAAGACGCAGTCCATAAGAATATGCGTAAGGGTACATTTAGCTTTCAAAGGGCAGAGGCAGAGACAACTATTATTCTGCACCCTAATCCTGTGTGGGCCGGATGAGTAGATTGGATTGCATCCCACCCTAGCCCATAATATTTCATTTCTCAATCCTGGGTCTGGTAACCGTGATAAATAAGAGAAAACACTATCCTGGCCCAATGTAGCAATCGAGAGGCTAATGGAAGATCTCTTATTTAGATACAGTAAGTCGATCGATTCAGACGCCATAGCAACAGATTCTCTCAGTGCTCGTTTGCCTGTGATGGGGTTCCAAGATGTAACTGTACCACTATTTAAATGGAGGTTTCTAAGTGCAATTATTCTGGTTCTTACGGCCTTTGCCCACATCCTTTCACTGCTTTGGATCTCTTCCCAACACAATTTGGAGACTTTAACCACCTTATCATCCTCCAACAATGTGTTAATGTATCTTAGAGCCCGAGTAGAGGCTGCCATGTTCCAAGAGACCAGATTGCACTCTCTCCTTATGGACTGAACCATGGTACCTTGGGGGAGTGATAGAAGTCTTTTAAGCACTACCCCTTCCAATCTATCCCATTCATAGGTTGGATCAAGGGAAAAAACCTCTCCCCCATACAAGCCTAGCGGAGGTATCTTCCCTTCATAAGCCCTTAATAGTGGGATATGAGATAGCCCCCCAAACCTACCATTGAATCTTGACAGACAGCTGGCCTGCAATAGGGCCTTCTGCTTGGTGGCATCCCAATGCGCACCCCAATTCAGATTTCTCCTAAAAATTAAGCCCAGATATTTATATCGATCAGCTTGCTCCACCACCTGCGTACCTAGATACCAGGAAAAACTCTGTACTTTTTTTCCAAAGATCATAATCTTGGTCTTTTCCAGACTGTTACAGAGCTGGTTCTGCTTGCTATAAGTTGCCAGGTCATTGAGTTTCCTCTGCAAACCAATTGGGGTATAATCCAATAATACCAAGTCGTCTGCATAAAGCAGACAAGCAATATGCTGGTTCCCAATTTTGGCGAAAAGGACTTAGATTGGCAAATAAAGTTTGGGAGGTCGGCCAAAAATAAACTAAAAAGCAAGGGTGCTAGAACGCACCCCTGGCACAGGCCATTGTCAATAGTAATTCTTTGTGATAACCGACCCGACTTATCTAACTCCACCTGAGCCCAATTACCAGAATGCAAGGATTGAAGTGCCTCAAGAAAGTTTGGGGGTAGGTTCCAGGCGGCAAGTTTTCCCCACACAATATCCCTATACACAGAATCAAAGGCTGTCCAGAAATCTACAAAGCAACAGCACAGCCTTTGATTTTCCTCCAGAGCCTTCCGAATAATGGCCCACAGAGCAAAACAGTGGTCTATGGTGGAATGACCCTCATGAAAGCCCCCTTGTTCTAGTGGGATTCTCTTAGTTTCAGTGGCCCAATCTTCGAGTTTAGCTAGGATAATCTTGCTAAATATCTTTAATGAAATATCCAAGAGGCTTATAAGCCTATAGTGCATAGGGTCTGAACCACTCCCTTTTTTTAAAATTGGTTTCACTATGGACCCCTTCCAGGAAAAAGGATAAAGGCCAGACATAGCGATCCAACTAAACAAAGAGGAGTAAATCGTAGCCCACTAGACACTATTTGTTTTAATTATTACTGCTGGGATGTTATCGGGGCCAGCGGCTCGGGTGAGTTTTACTCTCTTGATAATAGCCTTTACTTCCTTTACTGAGAACCATATAACTGGAAGAGTTTGCCCGTACGTTTTCTGAGGTCCATCTGAACTAGAGGGTCCCCTATATAAGTCTATCAAATAAGTGGCCCACTGGGCTGCCGGAATCATACAAACAAGTGAGCCCCTATTTTGGCCATTAGACTCATTGACCTTTTTCCAGAATTTTTGCTGATCATTTAATAATATGATTTCCTGCATCTCATCCCACTTACTATGGTAAAAGGCTGCCTTTTTTGTCTGCACGAGGGATTTATATTGGCGTTTAAGTTTAACCAGCTCTTGGGTGGCTGGGGGGACGTTATGACGCCTAACACTCTTTGCTCTCTGTCTCACCAATCGTTTCAACTTTTGGCAATCCGAGTCGAACCAGCCCCCAAATCCCTTCGGGCGAGATTTTGCCTGCACGCCCTTTCACATATATTTACTGAAATGCAGCCCAAAACTTGTTGCACAATAATATTGTACCACACAACAACACCATCAACATAGATAGGGTGAATATCAATCATCTCCTCTAGCTGCAGGGAGGCTAGCTGTTGAAGATGCATAGAATCTAAGCGTGTTGTGAGCCTACGTGGATAGGACTAACCCTGGGCATAGTTTGCATAGTAGCGCTACGCGTAGCTACGCGAAGTGCACTTCTCACTACACACGCTACGCGTAGCTACACGAACTGCGTAGTGCGGTAGGGAAATGCTGTTCGCACTGATTGCACAGTGCCGGATGCTTGTCCGCACTGTGCAATCATTGCAAATGGCATCTTGCACAGTGCAAGCGGTCGTTTTCTGCCGCTCGAGTAGATTTGTACTCGAGCGGCAGCTTCCTCAACGCGGACTGGTAGTTTCTCATCGCGAGCGGTCGCGAGCATACACGACCACTCGCAATGAGAAACCTGACCTCCCCGCGTTGAGAATCTCACCGGGAGGTTTATTTTCCACGCTCGCGATCGGCAACTTGATGTTGCTGATCGCGAACAAGGAAAAAGTCTCGCCGGGATGTTGATTTTGCTCGCTCGCGGTCGCCAACTTGACGTTGAGGACCGCGAGCAAGCAAAAAATGCCCGCTACGCATTTTTGCACTGTGCTACGTGCAATTCGCGTAGTGCGTAGTAGCACAAACTACGCACGCTCCGCGAGCGTAGCGTAGTACTACGCCCAGGGTTAGATAGCACATCTCTAAAGGCAGAACCCTCACAGGGGATACTGACTCACACAGGTCAAGAACTGCTATAGTTGCCCAGTGGTCATTACCCTCATATTTTGCCACCTCAATACTCTTAAAAAGGTCAAAATGCCAAAGGGATGTGAATATATAATCAATAGGGCCCAAAGACTGGCCCTGCCGGAAGGTTGCTGCTGCTGGTGAGTCATTTTTGAATCGTCCATTTAGATAAATCAGACCATGGCTCGCCAGCCTTTGACTCAACACTTTAGCCTCTTTTTTGATGGTACCAGGGGGAAACTGCGCTGAGGGAATATTATAGGAATCCAATGCTTCTTCCAGGTGCTGGTCTAGCTGTACAGGGAAGAGATGAGCATTAACATCCCCAGCCATTATTATCACTGCTTCCGGATATTTTGCCACCAAATGCTGGAAAGGAGATTCAAATAATTCCAACCAGCGTTTCATTTGCCAATGATCTTCTTTGTGGATATAGACATTTATGAGTAAGAAGTAAGTAAGAACGTTTTTACCCACGCCCATTTCAAACACTGATAACTGCAACCCACTTGAAACATTTATGACCTCTAATGGTCTCTTAATCACCTTAATCGATATTAGTGTTAGTACACCAGTGGATGCTCTCCCCTTACCCCGGGGCTGGCCTTTACTATTCAAAGCCATAAAGCCTTCTACTGACTGGTCCTCTCTTAGCCAAGACTCTTGAAGGAATACCTGTTGGAAGGGTTTCAAACTTTCTTCCAGTTCACCGCTGTTCCTCAAACGTTCGAACCCTTGGATATTCCAACTTAGGATTCTCAGGTTTTGAGAGCACGGCTCGTTCTAGGATAAGCTGGGCCTAGTATTCCAGTCGCCATCCTCCAGCAGGTGCCACAGGGGGGAGAACCTATTACCTTGAGCCCATGCTGTTTGCCTAGACTGTGAGAATGGTCTGTCATTTACTGTAACCACTCTCAGTTCGGTGGGTGGCTACTTTGCTGTGTAGCTTCGGGCCTTAGAAGCGGGATATATGGTATAGATCGTTCCCATTGAGTAGCAGATAACCCGCTATGCATATTTAGAATGGCAGGTGGAAAAGAGCCCAGCTGGGGTGCTAATAGTTGAGGGCTCTTTGTAATGGGGCATAGGGCCTGTAGACCTACTTTTGCTAAATCTTCTTCGGCCTTAAGTACTAGGTCCGCAATGCAGGGGGAGATGAAAGAAACTCTAGAAAGTTCTCTACCTTGTTCGCCCGGTTGAAATCCAACAGACGTTAGGTCCAACGAGGTTATCCCTGAAAGGGAAGGAATTTGTAGGAATAACTGAAGAATTTTAGAGCGATTCAAGGGTCGAAGCTTCTTTGCTTTTTTTCCTTGACGAGTAATATCAAGCAATAGTTCTGAGCTTGCTAACTGCGACCTGATGGAGAATTCATAAGCAGAAGGAGGTTCATTGGGCAATTTATTCTGAGACTGAGACTCAACCACCTTACTGCTGGCTGCTATTTGATCTTTATCAGAGGAGGTGGAACGGACTGCCCGGGAAGTAGGGGTGGGATCAAAACAGGTTTTAGGGTGGAATTTTACATTTTGTTTTACCTTTTTATATGTCTTTTTACATGGGAGTACATCCACGGAGCTACCACCATGAGGTCTGGAATGTTGAACTTGGGGGCAGGCGCCATTACTGGGCTTCCCTTTTATGTAAAGGTGTTTCTTTTTGCCTACACATGGGGCACGAGACCCAAGTAATCCATTCCGAGACCTTACCCCCATTGTACAGTACAACCTTGTGGTGAATTTGGGGGGAATAAAACAATGCTGCTTTCTCCTCACAAGCATAGGATATTTAGAAATATAGACAGATCCTTCCAAATTTAACTGACATTCGGGTTTCCCTGGAATGGCACTATGCATCCCCAAGGCTCTGTAGCCGTTACTGCAGCAGATAATTGAGCATTCGTAAAACCACCCAAATTATTTTTAAAGCATTGCAATTCATATCGAATATCATTCAAAGAGTTTGATTGGTCCATTTGATTTGTCCTTATTGACACCAGCGTTTCCAGAATCCCATGTAGAGTGGTCTGCATAAGTAACATCACATCCAGCAAAGACGATGAAGAAGTGGGCTGGAATGATATAGACCTCCCCTGCGATTCCAGTGTGGACTTTGGCTCCCCAACCACGGGAGCATTATATAATGACGTAAGGCTAGCTCGATCCTGTTGATCTTCTCGACAAGGCAACTGGGAGGAACTGGAGTCATCAGGACACAAGGATGATTTTTTTCCAACCAGATTTTATTGGTTTTCAAAGACATATACATCACACACATATAGTGTACATGGATCATGTCCCCGCTTATATTTGTCACATACGCTTAATAGTGGAATTAGTCTCTGGCGTGCTCAAGTGAACAGTCCCACTTAACAGAACACCCCCCGCCCCCCTTGAGTTGAGTTTGACAGATATTCACATTTCATGTGCGATAGTAGGTTCGCGTGGGTTGTGTTTCCAGTACCAGCGTGCACTGGAGTGTCGGGTAAGGGCCTATTCAATGTCCCACTCAGCAGCTCCCGTGGTCTAATGCTGCAGGTTGCGGAGTGCTCGCCCTGCTTTCATTGTCCTGCCCTCTAGCTATCAGCTCATTCACTAGCCCGTCCCATGCCCTGGCCCTATCTATTTTGCCTGTCCCCGATGGGCTTCTCTGAGCAACAATCTGCCTTCCGCTCCCGCCCATTTCTCAAGCTCTTTTATCCATGAAGTGATTCTGGGCCCTCCCGGTGCCTTCCAATTTCTAGCTATTTCTCTTTTAGCCAGTACATAGGCCAGGTCTTGGAACTTCCCAGTTGTCTTATTTTTGGCCGTGTGGGGGAACCACCCTAGTAGGAAGTGATCCGGGGTATGCGGGAGGTCCTTATCAGTGAGTTCACCCACTACTTGTCTCACTTCCTCCCAAAAGGGTTGAAGTGTGGGGCAATTCCAAAACATGTGAATTATGTGTGCTTCACGCTCTCCACACTGTGGGCACGCTGGCGTATCCGTGCCGAAGTATCTCCTGATTCGGGACGGTGTGAGATACGCACTATGCAAGACGTAGAAATTTATTAATTTAAACTGCGCGTTTCTGGATACTTTCGGGGTTCGCTCTAGGATCCTATCCCACTCCACCTCTGGTATCTGTTTACCTAAATCTTCCTCCCATTATAATCGCAGGCGCTCTAGTGGTTGTTGCATGTCTTGTTTCATGGCCTTGTAAAGGCATGACAATGTTTTAATTCTTCCCGCAGATAATGCCCCATATCTGCGCCCTGCTAGTGCCCGTGGCTCAGCACCTCCTACTCCCCAGTGACATTCAATCCCTCTAGTAAGGGCCCCATGCCTCAAGAAGTGACCTCGCGGTAAGTCATACGCAGCTCTTAGCTCGTCAAATGGCAGCAGTGCGGAGTCTAGGTACAGGTCCACCACCACTTTCAGTCCTGCCTCTATCCAGTCCTCTAGCCCTCCTCAGTACTCTCCCCGTGGTAAATAGTGCAGCAGCTGGATGGGTATATCCGGAGAGTAGGGTGTCTTGATGCCTACTCGTCTCAAGTACCTGGCCCAGTAACGCGCCACCACCCTGGTCTCCATTGTGTCTTCAGATGTATCCCGCCGCACTCGAAGTAGCATCTTCGCAAGGGTTGCAGTGTCCGGCGCAGCCAAGCACTGCTCTCGTCCCGGGTCTCGATCTGCCGCCAGCCATTGAATCAACCAGTACAGCTGAGCAGCTATGTAATAGCCCTCAAAGTCAGGGACCGCTAAGCCCCCCTCCACCGTAGAGCGCCGCAGGGAAGTCAGTGCTACTCTCCTTCGTCCTGCACCCCAGAGGAACGACGTGATTGCTGAGTCAAGATCTTTGAATGTGGCCCGTGGGATCCACACCAGGAGAGTCCCAAAATAGTACAGTAGGCGTGGAAGTGCTATCATCTTCAGAACAGCTACTCGTCCGGCTACAGACAGCGGCCGCATTCCCCAGAAGTCCATTGAAGACTTCACCGACCTGATTGCTCTGCCCACGTTGCCTTCTAGCAGGTCTGCAGACTCATGGTATATTTTGACTCCAAGGTACTGTAGGCAGGTAGGTTCCCACTTCAGGTGCTCCAGCTCAGGCGGCGGGGGGTGTTGGGCGCGAGAGGGTACAGACTGGATTTCCGCCAGCTGATCTTGAGGCCAGACACAGTACCAAATCGGGCTAGCATGTTTCTCGCTCCCCTCAGCTCCTCCGCCGTGTTGCTGAGGAATAGCAAGAGGTCATCTGCATATAAAGCTATAAAATGCTGCCCTGTACCTGTCCTCAGGCCACCAAAATCCTGTCCGCTCCGGGCTCTGCATGCCAGCGGCCCCATGGCTAGTGCAAAGAGGAGTGGGGAGAGGGGGCATCCCTGCCTCGTGCCTCTCTCTACCTTCTGCCTGGGCGAGATGGTCTTACTCGTACGCACCCGGGCCATAGGGGATGCATACAGCAGTCGTACCCAGTCGAGGAAACATCCCCCCAACCCCACCTTAGTAAGGACGTCATAAAGATAGGGCCACTCAAGGCCGTCAAAGGCCTTCTCAATGTCTACGGCAAACACTGCCGCTTCTCACTGATCGTACCCGTCAGAGCCCATAATAGTCAGGAGTCGCCTAATGGTTATGGCCATGTTCCGCACTGGGATGAACCCCGCCTGGTCTGCATGGACTAGACTCGGCATGTAAGGGGGAAGGTGCGTCACGAGAATTTTGCTTAGGATTTTGTAATCCATGTTCAGCATGGATAGAGGTCTGTACGCCGTATAATCGTGCGGCTCTTTCCCAGGTTTGAGCACCGGTACAATAAGGGCCTCTCTAGCACTCTCCGGCAGCACGCCCACTTCTCGGGCCTCCTGGTACATCATAACCAGTCGGGGTGTCAGCTCTTCCGAGTAAGTTGCATAGAACTCAGCCGGTAGGCCGTCTGTACCCAGGGTCTTGTTCCTAGCCATACTACCGATGGCAACTCGCACCTCCTGCTGCATGATATCCATGCCCAGCTCCTCCGCCTCTTCTGGGGTTAACCGCGCCATTTGCAGCTCTGCAAGGTATTCCGGTGCATCTGTGGAACCGTCTGTTCGTGAGTTCCTGTAAAGCATTGCATAGTAGCGAGCAAAGGTTTTGTTAATCGTTGTCTGCGCATAGTGCCTGACGCCCTCCTCGTCCTCAATTTCGCCCAGAGGTGAACTCCTAGTCACTGGATTCGCCAGCCATGCTAGGAGTGACCCCGACTTGTCTGGCTCAGCGTGAGTGCGCTCCAAATATTTTTTATAGTCAAAACATCTGAGCCTTTCTGTCTGTTTTGCTACTTCCTCCTTGGCCTCCAGCAGTTCCTGTTGCAGTTCCGGATGGCCTGGTCTTCCACGTTCTAACCTTCTAAGAGCCGCCTCTGCCCCCACTACTTCCTCCAGCAGGACCTGCCTGACCCCGTGGTACGTGTTATACACTGACCTCTCAGGACCACTTTGAAGGCATCCCAATCCGCGTTCATCGAGGAGGCCGTCCTCGCATTGGCTGCAAAATAGTGCTTTATTTCCCCCCTGATCTCTTCCCGGAAGACTTAATCCTCCAGGGTGTCTGGGTGGAGTCGCCATGTAGGGATCGCTGACCAGGGGTGTTCCCACTTGAGGGACAGGACAAGTGGAATGTGGTCGGATATCATTCGCGCTAGGTATTCCGCGGCCGTGACGTGACGCTGCGCATCCGCAGACCTTAGGAAGGCGTCTAATCGCGCATGCACTTCATGAATGGCTGAGAAGTAGGAGCAGTCTCTATCGTGGGGGTATAAGGTCCTCCAGGCTATCAATCCCCAGCTCTGTCTCCAGGTAGTGAAAGCATGTGAAGCATGCGCTGCTTGAGAATTTCTGAGAGGTGGGTGGGATCGGTCTAGTTGCGTATCATCTACACTGCTAAATTCGCCTCCCAGCAGGGTAGTGCACGTCAGGTAGTGCAGTATGCAGTGGTTCAGCTTTGCGAAGAAGGCTGGCTGATAGACATTAATTATACTTATCTCCCTACCCTCTAGTCACCCCTTTATAGCTACATAGCGTCCCTCTGGATCTACTACAGAATCTGTCAACTGAAATGGGGCGCCCGCTTGGATCCATATTAGCACCCCCCGCGCGAATGCTGACTAGGTAGTGTAGAAAAGCTGGCCCCTCCATTGCCTCTGTAGAGCTTGCCCTTCTTTCTGCGTTAAATGCGTCTCTTGCAGCAAGGCTACCTGGGCTCCCCGCCGTCGGATATGAGAGAGAACTTTGTGGCGTTTCGTCATTGTGTGCATACCCCTGATGTTCCATGTCATGCATTTATACTGTTGCTTGTCAGCCATTTGGGTATGTGTTTAGGTTCTGATAGCCTCCCTCCATCACCCACATCGACTGACTGCGTTCCCCATACCATCCTGCATAGTTCCCTGTATGCCGCAACTCAAGGTGCCCCCGTATCAACAGTAAACATTTCCGCCAACTCCCACTCCTCAGGATAGGCAGAAAAACATCCCGCATCCAAACCACAATTATAACGGCCGCAAGTGACTGCTTACAGTTCGGTCAGTCAATTGCAAGGGGGTAGGCTGCTCGTCCATCGTGCTCCCAGCCTCTGCAGCCGCCTCTTGATTCTGTAGGCCCCTCAGGACCCCCACTCCACCCCCCCATCAGCAATCCCTGTACTTCACTGCGGGGCCAGTAGCATCTCACTCCCCTCTAGGCATGCACTGGAGAAGATTCCGCTCTCCCCCGCTAAGCGATGTCATCCGCCATCTGCGGTGAAACCTCCGGGAGCACCACGCTCGGTGCCTCGGAGTCAGTGGATCCGTGTTCCGAGTCTGCAGCCATCTCACTGCCCTCAAGGGGGGCGTGATCCCTCTCCTTGCCGCTAATCAGTGCCACCACCTGCATAGCGATCTGGTGTTCAAGCTGTGCCTCTTCATGCGTCGGCGCTAGGTTCTCCCTCACAGTCTTCCAGTCCCTAGAGCGGTTCTCCCTCCTTCTCCTCTTCTCCGGCTCAGGTAGTGGCGCCATCCCGGCGTGTGTCTCCAGCCAGCCAGCGGCCTCCTGCAAGGTCCTAAAGAACTCCGTGCCTTTCCTGTGACAACTCGTAATGTGGCCGGGTATTGCATCGCGTATTTGTAGTTTAGTTGTCGCAGCCTCTGCTTCACTTCTCGGTAAGAACCTCTTTGCCGTTGCACCTCCCTGGAAAAGTCTGGGAAGATTCTCACCACCGAGTTGTCCACCTCTATGTCTCCTTTGAGGCGCGCTTGGGTAAGGATATGGTCCCTGTCCCTGAAGTGTAGCAGTTTTGCTATCACCACCCGCGGTGGTGCTCCAGGTATAGGTGGCTTCACCGGGACTCGGTGCACTCTCTCTAGGGCGAAAAAGTTTGATAGGCCATCCAGCGCCACCTCCTCCCGCAGCCATCTCTCCAGGTAGGCTATCATATTGCGGCCTTCAATTTTTTCTGGTAGTCCGACGATTCTGAGGTTGCTTCTTCGCGACCTGTTTTCGGCGTCTTCGGCTCGAGATTCCAAGGTTTTCACTTTTGCCTCGAGGGCTGTAAGGCGTTGTATCATAATCACTATGTCCGGCAGCGTTTCCGCGAGTTGACCCTCTGCTGTCTTGACGCGGTTCGTCAGTTTTTTGTGGTCTTCTATGAGTAGGCCCATATCCAAGGACAGCGAGTCTATCTTGGTTTCCAGGCGCTCGCTGGATGAGGTGATGGCTTGCAGTATGTCCTGCAGTGTGGGGTCACCAGTGGGGTCCGCCTGGGGGAGGGCCTTCCCCCTCCCCTCCATCTGCTTGTCCGCCGGGGCCTCTTCTCTATCTTTCTTCTTGAGGGCTTTTCCTATGGTATCTTCTCGGTATGCCGTACTTCTGGTGCTACGTGCGCTCATAGGGCACTCCCCGTACAATTGTGTCTGTCACCGTCGCAAGTTCTTCCAGTAGACGCCCCCTTCCTCAAGCTCGTCTTGTGGCTATGACCCGCGCCTCGACCCCTCCCGCCTGCTGAGATGGGGGGGGCAGTGCTGTGCTACATTCAGGCTCTTCATGCTCACTGTGAGGGTAGTTGTGTGCACGCAGTCCTCGTCTCAGTGGTGCTGCTTTCTCCTAATCAGGCCTTCGCAGAGGTGCTCGTCGTAAGAGAGAAGGCCCTCCACCTCAACTTGTTTAGGAGGTTTGGAGTCAGGTATTCAGGTCACCTCCGCAATAGTAATGGTGGGCCTGCACGTCTGAATTATACTGCACATCTAGAGCAGGAGGACCCCTCTCACATTCAGCAGGCAGTGTATCGGGGAGCTCCACCCACCCCGCGCCTCCTCTCAGCCCTCTATGCTGTCGCTCGGGCCGTATCCGGACCCAGCCACCGGCCGTTCCAAAGTAGTATGGCCTATCTCCAAAGTCCACTAAACCTTCATGCACTCCCGCTGTCTGCAGGGCTCTAGGCGCTGCTCGTTGTGCGCTCACCTGTGCTAGGCCTCCCCAGGATCGCCGAGCACTTAGGCCAAGTCCCTCGTTGGTGCCTCATGCCGCGGGAACTCCCGGAGACTCAGCAGGCTTCCGATGCAGCGGGGCAGGGTTGCGCTCAAATCCCACTGTCACTCTCGACCTACAGCCACCTTTGGCCGCAAGCAGGGGGGGCTTGTTCCCTCAGCTGCCGGATTGTCTGGTGCCGCTCCTGCTCCCCACTGCGCATTCCTCTCACCTCGGGGGGGGCCCCATTGCCCCGCTCACCGTTGCTCAGCGGGTCGGGTACGCCTCTCCTCCTGTCCTCGGTCACCACTCGCTCTGGGATCCGGGTTCGTCATGTGGGGCTCAGTCTAATCCCCGCCGGTCTCCACACTGCCCCTCAAATGTACCCTCGGTAGGACCTTGGGAGCTCAGGTCGGGTCCCGCAGTGGCACAGGGAGGGACAATCTGCTGCCGGCATCGGCCGCTACTCAATCCCAGTTGGACTCCCGGCGCCACCATCTTGGCTCACCTCGCGGTCGGGGTCGGCTCCCGCAGCTCTACCAATTTCAGTCGCTTACTCGGGGTTTACCAATTTCAGGCACAAGATACAAGTAAAGACTGTGGCAACTAGGTTTTAAGTTAGTATGAAATGCCACATAAAACCACGTGCATTAAAGACAACTAGTCTTGAAAATTAGAAATATAGTTTCATTATTTTGGATAAAAGAAAAGGATGAAAGTTGGGACTTTCTTTCCTGAGAAGCACATTTTTGGTTCTGATGGTAAATAATTCCTTATTTCTAAAGGGTAAAACAAACTTTCTATAATTCTTTAAAGCTTCTGTGCTTAGTTTCAAAAGACGTTTTGTAAGTGTTATAAATTAATACATTTAAAGGCAAAATGAAAGGAATGAAACTTACATTTCACATGTACAAACAACAAAAGGGTTAGTGATTATTATTCAATACTGACTACATGTAAAATATTAAATGCATTGCATTAAAATCGTTTTTGCATTTTTATAAGCTTCATAATGTCAGATAACTACTGAAAAAAAATTAGCCATGTAACAACTCAACATGTGCAAAGTGCACATTCAGATTTCTATGTGCACATTCAGATTTATATGTCTAAATGGGTAAATATGTTGTGTACTAAATTAAAAGGGCGAGCATTAGTTTCTCTAACAAAGACAATATTACTATATCTTAGAGACAAACTTACAATTTGATTTCTAGTATGGCCTAATAGCTGCAGTCTCAAATACAAGGGCTATTAAAAGTTATGCAAAGAGAGTAGATCTAGAGACATGTGAACTACATTGCATGTCTTTATGCACATGAATTCTAGGCGCATTCTGGCATTCAAAAATTTTGAGCCAGTTCTTTAGGTGCTAGAGAGCATACTGCACAGGAATAAAGAATAAAACAGCAAAAGTTAGATCCAACCTTTAAAATATCAGCACGGAGGCACCCTCAGTCATGCTTCTGGAGAGTTACTTTGAATTGTGAAGGCCACATTGGATGACCGTGCTCAGACAGAGGACGTGAATTTATGACAACAGGTTTAAGTGTCAGAGGCCAAGTTCTGTATTTAGCACTAACTAACACTGCTGGAAGCAAATTGTGGAGCAGGCGGTTTTGAACATTTTTTTATCTGAGGTTATCTACTGTGACAGTCCTTATTTTACAGTAGTTGTTTGCAGATAACTGATAAAATTGATTTTATCTAAATGATTGCAGAGAGTCACACGCACAAGCTCTGTAGTGCAAGCTAAAAGCAGTATTTGTGGAAATAAAATAAGTCAGAACTTTTAGAGCATCTTCAAAAAAAATTATGTGTGATTTCAACTTTTAGGGGCCTACATTAGACTATGAAAGCATAACATCAGCAGGTCCTGATGTATACATGTACATTTTTAATTGTGTAACTGCAAATTGTACATTTAGTCTATAACCCTTGTAGTAAAAAAATTCATAAACAGGGCTGTATTTGGTTGAAGGGGAAAGATTCCTTTTTAGCTGTTTTGCTTCTATTTTGGTCTACAGCAAATGCTTTGTGTAGAAAACTTGTAACGCGTGTTAAGCAAATGTGCACTTGAGTGCAACTTGTTCTAAATAGGAAAAAGATATACACATATATATATAATACATACTTCCAATGTTGAAGAGAAGTTTAACAATAACTTAATTCCTTTGTATTAATTACATTTCCTGATTATAACATTGTAGGATAACACACTACGGGTAATGTATAAAAAAGATCATAGCAGTTAAAAATTGTTCATTTATGAAAATGTTAAAGTGAGCTTAGCTCTGATGATGTCTGAGGCTATCATGTGCCTAGGAAAATTAGGGTCAAATTAATGCTCAATTCATGTTAATGATATTCAGGAAATTGTCATTAGTAATTTAACTACATTTAATAAATGGAAGAATTTACATAGTTGTTTCAATGAAATTATGGCCTTGATTAAGCTCTCCTGGAACTAGATTGCACACAACAGATCTGTTTTAGGTAACATTGGCAAAAGGAAATATTGCATATTCTGTTAGGAGCAGATGGGGATATCACTGTTCTCTTGAGAAATAATACCTTTGTAGGAGATATGAAGGGTGGGGTTTATCCTACTGAATAACATTATTAAGGGGTGCACCGTAGATACCAGAGAGTAGATAAGAGTAGAGTATCAGTGTTATTGTTGCCCGGTATTTCAGGATGAATGTATCAGACACGCCTGAGGAGAATCTCATATTTCCAATAAGATAAGAGATAAAGGGATACATTTCGCAATTTTAATATGGATGTGCCCCATCAATTTGATGGGGATATGGCCCCTCTAAAAACAAATTTTTGCAGCCATATATTTTTTGAATAAATGGAATTCACAAAAAAAACAACTAAGGATAGGTTAGAACAGGGCACTTGCTGCTTGCAGCTTCAGTAAGGATTCTCTGTTGTATGCACCTCCTGTAGCGCACTTGTGGATGTGTTGAGAGATGATGAATGATGCTGTTAGACTGCAGTTTGATAAATATGAAAGGGAAATGGCTGTGCAGATCACTAACAATATGGTTCTAGAACTAGGAAACTGAGAGATTTGGAAAAAATGCCCTCTCCATAAAGTGATATTAAAATATAAATAAATAAAAAAGAGAGGATGGTGAAAACATGCTGTCCCCTTAAAGTGATTACCTTATGAATTTGTGTTTCCCTTAGAGCCTGTTATGCCTGACACCAGTACTATATTATTATTTATATCAGTAGAGGCAGAGTATTTTTCTCTCCTCAGTGGGCTTTAGCATTAAAGTCCATCCACAGAGTGAAAGCCACTTTGCTGTCGCGCTAAATGATACCCAGTACACTTCCTTCACTTTGAATCCCAATGTCAATGCGCAGGCACTAAAGAGAGACTTGGACTACCTTTGCCTGGAAGGTGATAGCATTGTCTTGCAGTATGCTGATGACCTCCTTGTGACATCTTCATCACGTGAGGCCTGTGAAAGCCTATGAAAAAGACACTATAGCTCTGCTGAACTACCTCCAGAAGAGAAGACACAAAGCCTCATTGTCAAAATGCCAGTGCTGCCAAAACAAGGTGACTTACCTGGATTATGAGATATTCCAAGGTACACAATGCATGCCACCTGACAGAATAACATTTATTCAGGTCATTCAGCTCCTGTCCACCAAGAAAGGAATGAGGTCCTTCTTGGGGATAGTGAACTACTGCCACCACTGGGTCCCTGAGTACAGATGCTATGACTAATGAACTTGCAAACTGTTTCAAGAAATTGAAAGAGACATTGCGTACTGTGCCAGCGTGGGGACTGCCTGACCACAAACTGCCTTTCCATCTCTATTTCAGAGCAAAATGGCATTGCAAATGATGTGGTGTTGCTAATGGTGTGCTGGCACAGTTGGAAAAGAAAGGCCTGTGGGATACTACTATGTGACTTTGCCTTCAGCAGTGATTGGGGGTCGGCAACTGTGATGATGGCGAGGATGTCTCTCATTGTGGTGGACTATACTTGTATTGTCTAGGTGGAACATTTGGTACGGTTTTTGTTATCATCTGGAGTGACACAACATTTTTCTGCTGGCAGGCACACAGGATATGACGGCACCATGTTGTCTAACTGTAATATCATAATAAGATGCCCACCTGTTAATTTGGCAACAGTATTACCTTCAATACGTTATTCTGATGAGATCCATTCTCTTAGAGACAGACGAGACCCCTAAGTATGTTGGTGTTGAGATTGTAGAAACCGGCACCACGCCAAGATTAGACACCATTAGAAAAGGCAGACTATATGAGTGGTACACTGATGGTTTATCCAGCAGACTGATAGACACTAATTACAGATCATGGTATGCCATAGCAATAGCAGACAACATAGTTGAAAGTGCAGCTCTGCCACCTGGCACATCTTCCCAATAAGATGAGCTGTATACTGTAATAAAAGCATGAATACTAGTCGAGGGTAAAACTGTTAACATTTAAACTGACTCACATTATGCTTTGCAGATCTTATTTTTGCCCAACTGTGGAAGTATCACGGATTCATAACAGAAGCAGGGCGCCTTATTGAAAATTGTCCTTTAGTAAGGAGCTTGTTAAAAGCACTACTACTACACAACAGGATAGCGGTAATAAAATGTGAAGCCCACACAGGAGCCAATACTAAGTTAGTCAGAGGTAATGCCATAGCTGACACAGCAGAAAAAGAGAGCATGTTACAGCCAGTGCAGATGGGACTAATGATTAAAAGCATTCCAAAAACAACCTAAAAATACAATAAAATTCAGAGACAATTCTTTCAAGCTAATGTAAAGGAAGCACAATGGTCTGCAACACCAGATGAGCATAGAGGGTGGATTGATGCTGGATGTGAGCCGAATAATGAAGGGAGTGTGGACTACCGGGATGAGAGGCATGTGGCCCCACATGGTATGTTCTTTTCCCTTACAAGACTGGAGCAGGGACCCTCTGATATTGCACAAGTGGAAATGAATGCACAGAGGCAGTTTGCTTCCCAGTGAATGGATTGAAGTACTTGTTGGTGTGGGTGGATACGTTTTCAAAATGAATGGAAGTGTGTCCAACAAGGAAGAATGATCCAGCAACGAGTTGGCAGTGCTTCGGGAAAGCCATCTCTCCTAGGTTTGGGGTCCACCAGGGCATAAATAGCGATAGAGGAGGTCACTTAGAGACTGCACTTTTGCAAAAGATGGTGTATTTGGGAATAAGGTATAACCTGCATACCCCATACCACCCCCCCAACGTTGAGGCCAGTAAGAGAAAATGAGCTCCAAAATAAAAAAGAATAGATTACTAGTAAAGACAACTGTGGGAACAGGCCTGAAATGTCCTGATGCTCTGCCTTTAGTACTTCCTGCAATAGGGGCAAAGACTTCTAAAGCAACTATGGAGACATGGTCATAATGAGAAAAATAAAAGCTGTTTCTCTTAGTTCTAAGTGGATTGGACTGCAGACGTGAACTAACACCACAAATGGATTAAGGGGACAAGATGCAGGGCAGCACCCCAACGCCTGAGAGGACGGTACCAGAAATTGATGAACATCTGTCACCAGAGGACCTGCGCAACACAACAGCCAAGGAGAGGACAGACTAGACCATTTCTATGACCCATGAGGGCCCATCATAAAGTGTCAGAGAGACGTGACACCAACTGACGCTGTTGAGTGAAATACACGACGTCTCAAAGAAAGGTTATAGTCTGCACCTGCAGAAAAATAGACTGAATAGGACCACGCAGGGCATGTCCTTGAAACCGCCCGCTTGAACAAGATGACTGCAGACCAGGAGGAGAAGCAGATGACCACTCACTGCGTGCCTTTAAATTACTGACACTTACAGAACGTGCCCGGGAACAGAGTGACTAAGTGACACTGTAGCAATATGCATTGCATTGAGCAAACAATATTTGTTGGACACTTAATTATGGGTATGCTACTGGTATCACGACAGCCTGCGATATAATAATGCACACAGGAAGTAGTATGAATTGAATACTAGCATATCATTGTGTCCATGTTCAAAAAATAATTATCTCATCCGGATGTATCATTGTGACAATATATGCATTTAATGCAAACACTGCGTAATGCCATCCAAAGATATGTAACTATGTTTCCTTTATATATGTATATATATATATATATTAGTTTTACACTAATGAAGGATAGGACTATCCAAAAGGGAGGAATGTTGAAATAAAATATATATAGCCATATAAATTCATAAGTATGCACTACAAAAATATCATGCTTAGATATAGCACACTAACATGAGGCCTAGAGCTCCAAAGCGCTTCCTATCTGACCTTGACTGGACAAGCTTCAACAGTTATTCTAAACCACCTTAAAGGTCACTTTGCTTGTCCTGACTTCATGATAGTTTCCTTATCTGGTTGTGCAATTTGTTTACCCAGGGCGAGCCAGCCTTTCATGGTCTGCCCATATCTAGCTGTTTATAATTGGCATGGTGCAGATCTTGAACATCCCTGTAAGTCATATTTGGCTTGGTGCCTTATTCTAGTTCTGCGGACATGGCATTACTAAAATGTATATAACACCAGAAACCAGTCACTCTGGGAAGAAGCAGTCTGAGAGCCATTAAGGCAGGAGACCTGACTTCTTCTGTGTCTGGTGAGTTTCATTCATTTGCTCCTGGGAGCGTGCAAAGTGGGGGGGCTCAGAGCTCCAGGGGGCCCCTTCAGCACAGTATCCTGGCCTGAGTCCGGTGGGGGCCCCCTCCAAGTACTTTACAGGGGGGGCCCCTCAGGTTTCATTACGCCATTGTTAGTAGCTTCCGCAGGGGACTAAATTATGGCAAAGCCTCAAAGTATAGTTGTACATACATTCATAGACTTTTGAGTAACACTACATATTTGCAGATGAGGTCCATGAGTGCTGATCTCTCATAATATGTACATGAAGATCACCTTCACTTTATGAAGGTGTCAAGAGGCGATTGAGACCTTTGTACATTTTGGGTCTGTAGAGGTGTCTGTAATCAGATATGTGAATATTGAAGAGGAGTTATGGATGATGCCAACATATAAAGATGTTGCTAAGAGTACACTTCGCTGAGATGCCCAAACAGAAAGAAGAGTAGAAAAAAGGCAGAGACTGCTATACGATGGATGGAGGTGAAAATGGGTGCAATAATTTAAAAGTGCTAGGTTAAATCTAAGTAGAAGAAGAGGCTGTTGAACAGATGAATATGGGAGGCATTAAGGAATATGAAGGGAATGAGAAGAGGAGTGTGTGAGAATCCAGTTATAGGTAGATGAGGCTTGAGTGATAATTAACTTAGCACCCTCAAATCAACAACAAAAGCAACCAGTGCATACCTCTGTTTGATCCTGACCACTTACATGTTTTCTTAATTGCTACTTCGTCAATGTTTGTAAGTTCCATACGTTAATTCTATTTTCAAAAAATCTATGCACCATTTTAAAAAACAACAGATTTGAATTATTCAATCTAATATATTTGCATTGTTATCCCCAAAATGACCATGTACATTTGAAACAATAATAGGTCATAAGCAAAACATTTATCTTAGGGCTTGCTGCGACTGTTCAAGTGCATGAAAATGACACTGTTTTATATCATGATCAACTTAAATTATATCAGATTTAAGAAGCACCTCTTCTATAAACTCAAAATAAGCCAAAGCACACAATACCAAAGGAAACGAAGCGATACAAGTATGGATTCATTTTCAGAGTGGCTTAATGAAGCATAACCCTAGAAGAAATAGATGGAAAGGATTGTCATTGTTGGGGGGGTGGTGGTCTCTGGTGGAGTGTAAAGGATCAGGAAGCTTATCAGATGTAGAGAGAACGTGGATTGCAAATAATAGTAGTTTTTGGCAACTTACTGGGAGACTGGCTAGGAACCTGAAAGTACGTTTGTATTTGGACAAAATACCGAGTTGTAAATAACGGGATACAATTTAGGCAGTGTGGGATCCAGACACAGCTCCCCTCACAATGTGACCTCTGCCTCCGCTTTCTGACAGTGGGATCCCCTGCATATTGGTTTCAGTGAAGCAGTCAGGAGACAAGAACTTCTAGCCCCAGAGCAGATGATTAACCCTTGTTATTTTTTTAAGCGATTGAGAAGGAATAAACATGAGAGTTTGGAAAAAAAAGTAAAAAGTATGAGGTTTTTTCTACTCAGGAATGGGGAATAACTACGAGTATCGGTGCTTATGCAATGATCTGCACATACTCATCGATCACGCATTCGGGGTATTCCTGAAAAATACGAATCCAGATTTGTCAAGTAACTACTGTCACTGGTTGAATCAATATTACCACTTCCACACTTAATGAAGGGCTACGGACAGCTTCAGTTGGCAGTGCTTCAGTTATAAATGTTAAATGTGGCATATTGCACATTGTGATGATCTGCCCCATGTTTACACAGTTGCATCACACATTTTTAAAACCCCCTTTTTTCAATTCATGATTTTGATCAGGTTAGGCCAGCCTTTTTGTTTTTACAATTTTCAACTTCACAGTCAATTTGCTATAATGTTTCTATGTTTCTCTTTGGGGTTTACAAAGCGCTAAGTTAGGGGATACCCCAAGAGGCGTTGCAATTCAGTAAAATTTTTCTTGCATCTGTATTCATGCTTTTATTATTATGGTTTTTATGTACTTACGTGATTTTATTGTAAAATCGAAAAAGTTTATTGATTGAGTCAGTTATAAAGATAAGAAATTATGGGGCATATTCACAAGGACTGGCAATACCTATCGCAAACGCCAGTTAGCGGCAGTTTTTGTATCGCCATCTAACCCTGAAAACTATCGCCATGTTAGCGGCGTATTACCAAGCCGTCGCTAAATGGCGATAGTATCAGGGAACGGCGGTGAAAACTGCCGCTAACATTAGCGCAATGGTGATAGGAATTCCAGCATTAGCGGGTGAAAACCAGCGATAGGCCCATTAGCGGAAAAAAACTCACGTTAGTCAGCCCAACAAGAGCTTTCTTGCCTCTAATGCAAAAAATAGCCAACCCCCAATAGAAAATAGGCATAAAAAACAATAACATGCAGAATGGAGCAGCCAGGGCCAAGTGCAGCACACATCAACAACCCCTGCAAGCCAGCCAACATCCAGGATGACCAGGATATGAGCCTTGATGCCTCGCTGGACCTGCGTCTGGAGCCTGGATGCCTCGCTGGACCTGCGTCTGGAGCCTGGATGCCTCGCAGGACCTGTGTCTGGAGCCTGGATGCCTCTCTGGACCTGCGCCTGGAGCCTGGATGCCTTGCTGGACCTGCGCCTGGAGCCTGGATGCCTTGCTGGACCTGCGTCTGGAGCCTGGAGTGGGATGTGGATGAGCTGTGGAGTCGATGAGCCGTGGCGGTAGACATTGAGGCGCGACGATCGCCCGTACCTGGTGGTGAAGTCTGGCAGGTCGCATGGAGACACATTGCTGACCTGTGTGAGAAGGCCACCTTGCGCCCCTTGGAGCTATTAATGGTAGAGGTGCTCCTGCACACCTACGTAGTGAGGTCCGCATCGCATACTACGATCCACCAGTACACCGGGGTGCACTAGGGGATTACCAACGGTGGGTGCCGTCTCCCTGCATCACAGGCCGGTTGATGTTGGGCTGGCCGTACGCTGTGGAGGGTGAGGCTCCTGTGCTACGCTGAACTTGTGTGGCGTGAGCGCTGCCACTTCACACCTAAGGGGGCCCTGCTGCATCAACTGCATCGGGAGGTCCACCAGCGGACTAGGCGGCGACTGCTGTACCCAGCCTAGTGAGATCATACCTGGCTGAGGCTCCTGCTGGATGAGTCACAGATTTGGAGAGAGTGCAGTGGATTGTGCCACGGTGTCAATGTCCATCAATCAATCGGAGGTTTATAGAGCGCGCTACTCACCCGTGAGGGTCTGAAGGCGCTGTGGAGGGGGTGGGTGCAGCTCCGGATCATTCGAAGAGCCAGGTTTTGAGGCTCTTCCTGAAGGTGTGCAGGGTGGAGGAGCGTCTGATGTTGACTGGGAGCTAGTTCCAGGGCTTAGCTGCAAGGTAGGAGAAGGCCCTTCCGCCTGCTCTGGTTCTGCGGATGCGTGGGGTCTCTGCCAGGGCCAGGTCGGTGGAGCGGATGTCCTTTTGGGTACATGGAAGGAGACTCTTTCGTTGAGGTATTTGGGTCCAATGTTGTGGAGGGATTTGTAGGCATGGGTGAGTAGCTTGAATGTTACTCTCTTCTTGATGGGGAGCCAGTGTAGGTCTCGTAGGTGCTGGGTCATATGCTCGTGTCGTGGGGTTCTGAGGACGAGTCTGGCTGCGGTGTTCTGGATTGTTTGGAGCTTGTGTAGCAGGGTTTTGTTGATTCCTGCGTAGAGGACATTACCATAGTCCAGTCTGCTTGCTGGTTATGAATGTGTGGGTGACGGTCTATCTGCATTTGTGGGGGATCCACTTGAAGGTCTTGCGGAGGATGCGGAGGGAGTTGAAGCAGGTGGAGGCGACGGCGTTGTCCTGGCGGGTCATGGTGAGGGAGGAGTCTTGAATGATGCCGAGGTTCTGGGTGTGGTCCGTCAGGGTGGGTGGGTTGCCGAGCGCAGGGGGCCACCAGGAGCTGTCCCATGCAGTGGGGGAGGGTCCGAGGACCTCAGTCTTCTCCGAGTTCAGTTTTAGGCAGCTGTCGCTCATCCATGCTGCGACTTCTTTCATTCCTTCCTGGAAGCTGAGTCTGGTGTATTCGGGGTTCTTCATGAGAGAGAGGATGAGCTGGGTGTCGTCGGCATAAGATACTATGCTGAGCCCATGCTGTCTGACGTTGGCGGCGAGGGGGGCATGTAGATGTTGAAGTGCGTGGGGCTGAGCGAGGATCCTTGGGGTACTCCACAGTTGATCTCTGTATGTTCGGAGAGGAAGGGGGGAGTCTGATCCTTTGGGTTCTGCCAGAGAGAAAGGAGCGAATCCAGTCGAGGGCGGTTCCTCGTATACCGGCGTTGTGGAGTCTGGCTGCGAAAGTGTGGTGTGAGACAGTGTCGAAGGCTGCGGAGAGGTCCAGTAGGATGAGGGCTGCAGTGTGGCCCTGGTCGAGTAGCATGCGGATGTCTTTGGTGGCGGCTCATCCGCTATGGCGGAAGAGCGTTGCCCCACTGCCTTCAAGCAGTGCAGAAGAGGGACAATCATCACATGATGATAACTTACTGATGTAATCATGCTATGTATTCTTAGGGGGTGGGAGGGTGGGTAGGACTGCTCCAAGCACGGAGCAGGGCATGGACGGATTGGCATGCCCACTCAAGTGCGCAGTGACTGTTTGGTTGGCCCACTCAGGCCGCACAAAGCAGTCATGCGCACTTCCCTGTTCGCAATGCAGGCTGCATTACAGCCTGCATGGAGAACATGCCCACCCCTCCAGCCCCTGGCTGCATGCCTTGTCCTGTTGCCCATTACCAATCCTACCGCCGCATCGCTGCGTTGGGATTGACTCAGGGGAGGGAGCCTGGCTGCCTACTTCCTGTCCCTGGAAGCAGACGTAGGAGAGCAGGAGCTACGAAGACACGGGGCCCGGCTTCGAGGTAAGACTTCCCTCATTAAAATATTTCCAACACCCGCTCACACACACATCCCCACGTCCACGTCCCATCCAGTATTCTTTCCGGCGTTTACCACCTCACAGCTGTCCAGCCCCCCCCCAGCACTTTTCAATGGCGGCCGTTGTGCGCCCATGCACAGCGGGCATACCACTTGTGTGCCAAAGGCACATACGTAGCTACGACGCATGACATAACATCGCATTCCATTCCAATGCATACTAATACTAGGCACATTACAACAGTAGGGTAGGTGTTGCATAGCGGAGACATAAATATCACTATTCCCACTTCAGTAAGTGCAACCCTAAACTAACCTTTGCACCCCAAACCCAACCGTGAAGCCTGGAATTCCTTTTTGAGCCCCCAAAACACACCCCAAATTTCATATTGTGCCCCAAATGCACACCCCAATTTTCATATTTTACCCCAAATGCACACCCCAATTTTCATATTTTACCCCAAAACACACCCCAATTTCTTGATCTGACATCCGAAACCCATATCCACCCGAAACACTTAAAATTTCCCCATTACTGACCTCACAATGCGTTGTAATCAAATGCGATGTAAAGGCACCTGCGTTGTCGGAGTTGCGTTGTTAACGATCTACTGTCTGCGTTGTAATGGACATCTCCCGTGCCAAAGGCAACCCATAGGCAAGCCAGTTTGCGTCCGTCTGCCCCTGGACCACGCTCAGCACCAAGGAGCCGTCCTCTTGGACACTCCACCGCTATGACGCCAGCACCCTCCTCGCCATCAACCCTGGACGCCACCTCGCCTGCCAGGACCAACCTCTGCTCCGGACCGGCCATCGCCATCACTGACGGCTGCAGAATCACCCGCAAGGAGCACCCCGACCGTCAAGGAGGAGGCATTGCCATCACCTACAGAAGCAGACTACGACTGACCACGCACTCTAATGAGCCAAGGGTGACCATGGACCACCTCAACTCCCAGATCTGGACAAGGTCCAAGCACATCCTGTGCGGCACCCTCATGTGCAGGCCCCCCGGGCCATGGTCCCCATTCTCCAATACCATTGTAGACCTCTTTGCACCCCAGGGTCTCCCATCCACCGACGACATCCTACTCGGTGAACTCAAGTTCCACCTGGACAACCCCAGTGACCAGAACACCACCCCCTCCTGGGGAAGGTCCCCAACATCAGACGCAAACAGCAAGTCACCTCAACAAGCCACATAGCAGGACACACGGTCGAGCACGTCACCTCCGCCAGCGGGAACATCAACTGCAGCCACAACACCGGACTCTCCTGGACCGACCATCATTGGATACATCACGTCTTCACCTTGCCCACCGGATGCCACCGCCATCATTGCACATCCTCGCAGCTGGATCAAGGCCACCGAAGAATGTCTCGTCAACTCCCTCCGCTCCAACACTCCGCCAATGCTTCCAAACGATGACACCTCAGCGCGCAACCACCACCGATGGATCTCCAACAGCGCCGACATTCGGGCACCCCTCATGAACGGCACTGCGTCAGTACCTTCCACCTGCCTGATGGCAGGCATGAGGGTGACGCAGTGCCACAGGGATAGGCTGGCCCCATGCATTGATGGAGTTGCGTCATGGTTGTGACACGACTGCAGCAATGCGTGACTTTAGCGCAGACAGATACTTCAGGATTACAGACGTATCTGTCATTACTTGCGTCATGGAGCGCTGTCCAGTGAATACAGCGCATCCATGCTGTCGCAAGAAGTGCGTAGTGAGAATTGTTGCAACGCTGTCTTGTCGCAGCGCTGCAACACTTTTCATGACTGGGGCCCAGGAATGCGCACTATCTTGTTGATGGTGCACATTCCTGCACTGTAGTTTTGTCGCAGGGCAGTGCTGCAACATTGCTTGCAGCGCTGTCCAGCACCAAAACCTGCTGAGATGAGGCCCCAAGTGTTGTCTCCATTTTTAAGACCAGCTATTTTCTGGTCTTAAGTCCCAACAGCTAACGGGCCTTAGCGGCTGTTTTTTTAACGTATCGCCGGTCTGTGCGATCGTTATGAATATCGCGAAGTGGGGTTAGCGTGCGTTTTTTGCACGGGAACGTCTACATTGCATATCATTAGTGATAGTAATCGCTAACATCATTGGCAATGCTGGATGCGGCCGCTATCGCCAGAAAGCTGTCGCTAACGGCTGTAAGCGACAACTTGGTAATACGGCGATAAAAATATCGCCGCACTAGCGGCAGAAAAGTGCCGCTAACGTGGCGATAACTCCTTGTGAATATGCCCCTATATTTGTTTTGAAGGTGGAAAGCCTGTGTAATGCGCAAACCATGATAACATCTGTGCTTTCAGCCCTAGCAGAGAATAACCACTCTTGATAACACACTACATCTCATCTGCATTGATATTCCATGATTCCACATAACTATGAATTATTTTAAGTGTTTTTCACGGATCTGTTCAAACTTGGCTGGCTGCAGCGCTCTGCCTCCTAGCTTTGCTTGTGTCGCCGTCCCTCACATTAGCATCATCGCTCTCTTCAGTCACTCCTGCCTTCTCCCCATCTAACAACCAGGCCGTCAACGAGGAAGAGGCTCAGCCTTGACAGGTTTATTAGCGCGAGGCCCAGAGGGGTTCACCAATTACCAGCTGCACCATGAATTCCCAGACTCTTTTGTATCTGTCAGTGAGGACTTAATCATGGGCTTCCTGAGGCGTCAGAGGAGCTCGTGCTCCAAGATGCCTTTTTTGGTATTTTTTAGTCTGTGTATTGCAGATAGAAAAATACTGTGTGATTCCTATTTTTACCATTCTGTTAACTCCTTGCTTCTCTTCTCCAATAAAAGTTTAAAACTATTAATATATGTTTGCAATTAAACTTGTGGCATGAAGCGATAGTGGAGAAACGAAGATAACAAGCGCCTTTGCAGCTGCAGAGAAAATAATTTGACAGATGCATAAACCGTGTACACACAACTATATTCTTAATGCATAGACACAAAGAGCACACGAGCACAAAATAATGTAAATGTAATTGTGTTGGCAAGGCCCCCTCCATGGTGATTTAGTGCTCACTCCTGCCCTCAGTGCCTGACCGAGGGTGAATTTGGCATACTTACTTTTATTTTGGCCAGGCATCATGGTAATCTAGGTGTGCGCAGAGGCCAAAGCCTGCCCCTGACATTGTGAGTTCCAGCACCGGTCCTGTAGCCTGGAGCAGGGCACCAAGTACACCTTCATAGTGGACAGAGGACTTCTGTCCCTCTCCTGGGTTCAGCACAAAAAGCTGCGATGACAGCGAATCATGAGTGACCAGAACTTGTATTCTTTGTCAGTGAGAGTGAGGCCTGCTGACCACTCATGTAAAGTTCTGCTGTTATGTTAAACCCAGAACCTTGTGGTGATGTCCTGTGTGTTTGTTGAGTGTGCGCGTGTACAGTGTGTGTGTGATACATGAGCAGTAGTAGGACTGTGTGTGTGACTCTGCTTACTGAATCTAATGGAATCCAGTTTGGCAGGGCAGAAGAGGCGCGATGAGGACAGGCTCCGCAGACAGTGGGAGTGCATAATCTGCTTTTTTAAGGCTAGAAGGTGTAGATCCAGAGACTGAAGTGATGAGGATGCAGACAGGGCTACCTTTAGAAATTCCATCAAGAATTTATAGTTATTCCTGAGAGCTGCCATTTGGTTGATGGTAGTAATGAGAGGTGGGACTCTAGACTCTGCTGTTCAAGGTGAGGAGGTTTCGAGATTAGCCCTGCCTTTTTGTCTGTCCCTCACTACTGATCCGGAAGAGGGATAGCAATCGAGTGGGGAGAGGAGTTGGCCTAACGGCTAGGGCGGTCGACCTTGAAGCTGGGGAGCCAGGTTCGAGTCTCGGCAACGACGCTGAATATCCTGTGATTCCGGGCAAATCACGTAATCTCCCTGTGCCTAACAAAAATGAATGTGTCCTCATGTAACGCAACTGGTGCTCATGTAAAGCGCTCTGATACCTGATACCCTTGGGTCAAGTTTGCGCTATATAAAACTCTGTAAAAAAACAAAAGTGCACACTTAATTGCACCTGTGTCCTGGATGCTTTAGCATGCAGGCAGGCCCAGTGTTATATGCAATGAGAAGCATCACTTTACGAAAAGACTGCCTCTGGAAAACAGCATAGGATAGGCAATTGAAGGAGAGCCACTCCAAACTGGTTCTGAAGTTTTAGATAGTGGCTCCACATACCCTATTTAGAAACTGATATAAGATTAGGACTTTTACTAGCCCTGTTTAGCTCCACTTCCCAGTACTTCATGACCAATGAAGAGAGAGCTCAAGGACATCTCTGCAACCAGGGCTGGTGTTTTCCTGACATCCAGTCTTTCTGAGGTGAAGACACATCACTTGAAGTCTACACTTTCTGCTGGAAGATCTGAGGGTCTGCCAAGTGCCTAGAAGATTGCCTGCCTGCTGAGAGTGGGTAGAAGTCTGACTGGTCCATTAGGAGGAGGGACTCTACAGGAGGAGAAGCTCAGCATGGTCCTGGTTACAGAACACCCAGAGAGCTACCAGAGCAGGCTGTTCAGCAGTGTGTTTCCTGGCATTTGTCCACACTTCCTTTTGAGAACCACCCTTTGTTCGGCTGAGCTGAAATTGCAGTGCTACATGATTCTGCACCAGCCTGTGCTGGAGTACAGCTGCCATGGGTACTGCAGAGGCTTGGCTTGGGATGCAACTGATGTGCTGTGTGAACCCTGAACCGGCCTGTGTTGGACCACAACTGTTGCACTGCATATGTTTCTAGCGGCCCAGTATGGCCTGCAACTGCTGTACTGTGCGACTCTTGCACTGGCTCATGTCAGGCTACACCTATGGTGTTTGTCAGCTTTGTTCCAGAAGCAGGACACAACTGATGAGGACTCCAAAGGCACCGAACAGCCCGTCCTCTGACATAAACACCATAGGCCTATGTCTAAAATTAAGAATCAATATCTTATTTATTTTGTCAAAGGGCACAATCAATTACCCTGACGTTAGTACATAATCCAACCGGAATCTCTTATCTGAATTAATTCACAGCACACAAATGCCATGGGACCGATCTTTGAACGAAAATCATTCCCAAATTCATAAACATAAGAACATACAAAAATACATGTACATTTAACACAACAAAAACACAAATAATAATAAACCAAACTCTATGTTATCAATACCCAAAATAGGTTTTTGGATGACTAGTGTTCACACGCTAAATCTGGGGGATACACTCAGAGGTAGTCTTAAAAGCACATGAGGTATAACACCTCTCTATCCTTTACTCTAAGTGTGCTTAAGGTATTACATTTACACTTTTTAATTTTAATAGAGACTCCTCTACAGAAAGTTGTCGACGCGGACGCGCTTCAGCCTTCAATTTCTTCTGGCCTCTTCAGGACAAGGGCAATGGAACCAGTCTAAAAATCCATAAAATATGTATATTATATACATCTGTCCCATTCTTTACACATAGCGTGCTGGGTCTCTATGCTACTACAAAACAGAAAAGACCACACAGGCCACCAAAAAGTGAAAATATGGCAAGGGAAAGTTGGTAGGAAATAATATACCCAATACGTGCAGAAATGAAAAGAAAAAGTGAGGCGCTTGTGCAATAGAGGCTACCTTTAATCTGCCAACGTGATTCTCAAAAGCCTAACAACACATGTGCAACCATAGAAGTCATGCTAAGGCTATTAGAAATGGGCGTACCTCTCACAACTGGAATATAACGTATAGTTTGCAATTAAAGCACCATCTGCGTAGGGAGTACACTCCCTGAATCCAAACAACTTCGAAGTTGAACCTCAACCCGAGTTACAAACACCTATGGATGCAAGAGAAAAGGCTGATCTACTATACTGTTCTCCACTGTAGAAATTCTAACCACAGTTACTCTATGCCTCCTAAAAACCGTCGTCACATTCCTCTCTCGATGATGACAATATGCTCCTAAAGAGCCTTTGTGTCCCTCATTCCGACACTGTTTCCCTACGTTGGAAAAAGGGAGAAGAAAACACCCTGTCACTTTACACATTATTAATCTAAACAACAAAAGAGTGTAACCCTTGAACAAGAGAGCAGGCAAAAAAGGGGGGGGGAATCAAAATTTGATTCTATAAAGCCCTCACTCACCAACCTGGTTGGTGACATGCTTCATCATAGGGCCCCACTCGGAAGGTCGAATACCTCCCAGGTGTGCCGACGCCAGAATTACTGCGAGCTGGTAAAAATTGTTGTGACGTGATAGGGAAAAGTGAGTGTTAAAAATGCCTTGGATGTAACCATAACTTTATTGCCGGCCAACCAGGCACGGATAAAAACAAAGTAAGTGATGAAAGCTGAAATAGGTATAAACAGCTAAATCTCACTACTAGTGAATGGTCAACATGTTTCTGCCACTGTCAAGCAAATAGCTGGGCATTCGCCAGGATCGAGGTGCGTAGACCCGGTGGTATGAACACGCTAAGGCTCACCCAACCGCGAGTCAAATGTGAAAACAAAGAAACAGGGTGTATGGTTACAACCTGCTGTCAACGAAGGAATCCAACCTCATTTCGGAGGATTCCACATGTATCTGCGAAAAGAAGACACGAACAAACACATAACTCAGAAACTCGTATCATGTTTTAGCCATCATGCTCTCTTAGTAGTGCACTATAACACCTCTTCCACCAATTACCATGCTGATACCAAAATGGCATACATAGATGCACTCCTTGTGTTTACATTACTTCAGTGATACTATCCACAAGTATTGTAATTGTACCATGGTCTGTGGAAAGTATAGCGCACTATTTCACCTGCACGCCCTCTATGACGTCTATCGGTATCTATAGATCAATCGCATTTAGAAAATTGAAAAATTAAAACCTTAATTACTAAGGTGTCGTGATAGTTCACCATCATGCGGTCCCACATACTCAATCGTAAGAACCACTTTCTTACACACTGGGTGAAAGCTCATCACACCATGGGCTCGGAGGGTGGTGGCTAGTAGCACACTCTGTCGAAACAAAAATTAAATCTATTTAGATAAAGAAAAGCTACTTATCTGCCTCGATTACTGCCTACTGGTTTAGGATTACTCACGCCAGCAAAGCCAAGCACCCGCTGTACCTGTACAACTCTCTGATCACGGACTCCGTCGATAGGCGGTTCGGTGACTCTGCCGTTAAGCCTCACCCGGCAGCCTCGATTGGACCTGCCTCCTGCGTCGCAAGCGCGGCGTCTCACAGGTGTCCAATCAGGCGTCGGCAGCACTATGACTGCGAAGTAAGGTGTTTCAACTAGAACGCTTGCCGCTAGTCCCGACAAAATTATTTCAACAAAGCTTTATAGAATCCTTGTAATCAACAGTAATGTGGCAGAAAAGTAATGTAGCAAAGAGAAATGCACGTGCTATTTAGCACTGAAAAACAACCAGTGATGAAAAACTGCTAAAAACAGTCTCAACGAAAAATCAGCAGAAGAAACAATCATGGATGCTATTTAAAGGGCCAGATATTCCAAAATGCAGGAAAATCTGAATAATAAACCAACTTGATGATAAGGGATGGCAGGACGGTGTTGACCTGCAAGATGGAGGCCCCTCTGTATTGCAGAGACAACCAGATAATCTTGAATAAACACGAGGAATGGTGGAAATCACCTCATGAAATCATGATCTACATATGACTCCAGGAGGAAGAAATCCATAATATTGGGGAATTTATGCTCTTAAGACAGTAGCCCAAGGGATGGAATCATTTAACCCCTCTATGCGTGCCAAGGCGATAAACCCATCTCCGTTCTTTTCAAAGAGGGATTGCTGTACGTTTCTGCCATGGTACACCTGTTCAATCACAGTCCACCTATATCATTAGGAGTGCGGCTGAATAAGAGGTAGTGTTCACTAAGTTTGGTCGCAATCTTTGTACCGATGTTACTCGGTGTTCAGTGATACGTTGTTTAACTTTCGCGTCGTCATGCCGACATCAGCCCACACGATAAGCGATCAAACAGATCACATTGGTTGAATTACAACTAGCGTGGCTGCGCTGTGTCCATGTTTTGCCTGGTTCCAAACTTAGTATCTTAGTTGGTGTCGTGAGATGGTAGATACTGCAATTTGAGCAGGGGAATGACCCATCTTCGGAAGACCCCATGCCTCAGCAATAGATATGGGTTCACTAGGTGGTAGGGTCCGTCAGTATGGACTAATGAATCTTTTAAACTGCGTCCCTTTAAAAGAAAAGGGGTTTTTCCACTTCCTGTTGTTACTGTTGATAATACGCCAATGTTTGTTTATCGCTTTCTTAACCATTGTGGATGCAGTACTAAAAGTGGTGACACAGGTTAAGGAATATCCTTACCACTTTAGAGTTTCTTCCAAAAGAGACTCTCTAGGTTGATCTGAGCTCTTTTGTATCCCTTACTGAGGATTTTAGCTGTACTCCGAAATTTCAGTTTCTGGGCAAGGTCAGCTGATTGATCGAAATTCCTGGAGTTCACTACAGTTTCTCTTAAACGGAGGAACTGGCCATAGGAAGATTCTTCGAAGGGCCTTGGATGAAAGCTGGAGAATTCCAACAAGTTATTTAGCTGTCGGTTTATAGTGAGTTTTGTAGTCAAGATTCCATCTGCCTTCTGAATGACCACATCCAGGAAGACCACTTCTGTTTGTCCTGAATGCGGGTGAAATTGAGATTCTGATCGAGAGTGTTAATCCAACCTAGAAAATCTGAGAGAACACTATCGGGACCATCCCAGATCATCAGGATGTCATCAATATACCTCTTCCAAAATAATGGAAGAGGCATAGGGATTGCTGGTAGTGAGAATGAACTCACTCTCAAGTTATGGACATACAGACGCCACACTTAGGGCAAAGTACTGCCCATTGATGTACCAGTGGATTGGAGATAGTTGACTCTGAACTCAAAAGTTCTGTTTTAAGGTCAGTGGCACACTTGCCAAATTCTTGGGTCTGGAACTCCACGGAGTCCTCTCAGAGCTTCGCCCAGAACTTTGATGGTCTCATCCTGTGGGATGCTCGTGTATAGACTCTCAATGTCCAATGTTACTAGTACAGTGGTAGTGTCCACTGAGACATCCTTCAGTAGATAGAGGAGACTCTTTGTGTCTTTTAAATATGTAGAGGTTTGTTGTATGAGAGGTTTTAGAAAAGTCACAAAAACGTGACAGCGGTTCAAGAAGAGAGCCAATCCCTGAAACTATGGGACGACCAGGTGGCGGTAGTCTATTTTATGTGTTTTAGGTAATGTATGAAAATAAGGAGTGATGCTACTACCTTCCGATAAGAAGGCTGCCTCGCTTCTGGTAATATGACCATTATCTTCGGCCTCTTTACCAAACCCCTGATATGTAATTCCAATTCAGGAGTTGGATCAGTAATGAGGGAGTGTAATTCTAACATCACTAAGAAGACGAGCACTCTTTCTCATAATCTACAGTATTCTGAATCACGATCCCACCTCCCTATCAGCTGGTTTAATCGTGATCATTGTATTAGATTGGAGGCCCTGAGTGCTTGATACTCGCCGCGTTTAGATTCTTGAATGAATTTGTCTCTTCATGAGACTCGATTTCCTGAAAGACCGCCTGCTCCAAAGCTACAATTTCTGCTGGGACTCTATAGGAGGTGGGGTGAAGGTAGATTTTAATCTCAATCCCGTGGTCACTGGGGCCACATCTGGTAAGTTGGTCTCTTGCCCTCAAAACGCTTTCAGCTTCAGCTTCCTAAAACTCTGCTAATTCACAGTGGAGTTTAAACTTATCGAGGCGAGCAGTTGGAACAAACCCAGTCCTTTCTCCAAAACTCGCTTTTCAATAGGACAAGATGGTTTCGGACAAATTCGTAATCAAACCTCCTGGTACTGGCCTGGATGTTGATCCTGGGACTTGCTGCGAGTATGATTGCCCACTGGGTCGTCTTGTTCCCACCTGACCTGGTTCTGGTTCTGTCCTCTTCTTCTGCCTCTTCCTCTGTGGCCCCTCTCTAAAAGGACGATACGAATTATGGGGAAGAGGGTGAGTTGGCATAAATGCTGGGTTCCAACCCATTAGTGGGTAAGGTGGTTGCTGGTAATGCATAGGGTGCATGGGATGCATACCTGGCCCTGTGGGGAAATGTGACCACATAGGTTGAGAATAATTGATCTTGGCGTATTTCTAGTCCCTCCCCTCATCTTCTGTCTAGAACTCCCATTAGTAGAACCACTCGAGTTGGATGTGTTGTCATCGGAATAATCTGAACCTGCATTGTTCCTAGAGGTGGTGTGAATACAGGATCAGCATAAGGATAGACTTGATTAAAGTGAATCTTTAAGATCCTTTGAAATTTGGTAATCTTGATTGGGTCAAATTATCTTTATACTCTGTAATATCTGTTACATCTCATCAAGTTTTTTCTAAACCCTGTGAGTGTTGCTTTAAAATGATTTTCTGTCTGTTGAATTTCAATCAAGAGGCTTCTGATAGTCTCATCGCCGTTCTTATAATTAGCACCAGCCAATCGCGTGTGCAATGCCATGCGATCATTGCCTCCTTTCTGAAAGTAGCATCTTCCAGGAAAATACGCAGGCATTAGAGACCAGAAGTCCTCTGGCGCTGTATTGTGCGCAAGTATTCAGTAAGAATGGTCCCATGCAAGATAGTTCTTATCCTGTCCCGCTTTGTACTGACAGTTTATCCCATTCGCTAGTATGTATGATAGCTTGGGAGATAGTTGCATCTGCAAACAAGAGGGCCCGCCAAATAGCATCCACTTCTGCATCTGAATAAGAAAGATCTAGCTATCCATAGTGTGTAAATAGATGCAAACAAGAGAAAAAGAAAAAGAAAACGTAATAAGGTTTAGTAGTAGTCTCAGATTTTCGAGATCCTACACCTACATTAGCTCACAGCTGTACGCTGCTAAAACGCCATTTAAACAACAAGAGAGAGAGGACGGTATTGAACACTTTAGCTCCAAAATCAATAATCTAAACAACAAAGAGTGTAACCTTGAACAAGAGAGCAGGCCTGCTCTCTTGTTCAAGGGTTACACTCTTTGTTGTTTAGATTATTGATTTTGGGGGCTAAGAGTGTTCACTACCGGCTCCTTTCCTCTCTCTTGTTGTTTAAATGGCGTTTAGCAGCGTACAGCTGTGAGAGTTAATTTGTAGGTGTAGGATCTCGAAAATCTGAGGCCTACTGCCAAACCTTATTACGTTTTTCTTTCTTTTTTTCTTTTTCTCTTATTTTTATCTATTTACACACTATGGATAACCCAGGTCTTTCTTATTCAGATGCAGAAGTGGATGCTATTTTGGCGGGCCCCTCTTTGTTTGCAGATGCAACTATCTCCCAAGCTATCATACATACTAGCGAATGGGATAAACTGTCCGAACAAAAGCGGGACAGGATAAGAACTATCTTGCATGGGACCATTCTTACTGAATACTTGCGCACAAATACAGCGCCAAGGGGACTTCTGGTCTCTAATGCCCCACGTATTTTCCTGAAAGATGCTACTTTCAGAAAGGAGTGGGCAATGATCGCATGGCATTGCACACGCGATTGGCTGGTGCTAATTATAAAAACGGCGATGAGACTATCAGAAGCCCTCTTGATTGAAATTCAACAGACAGAAAATCATTTTAAAACAACACTCACAGGGTTTAAGAAAAAAACTTGATGAGATTAACAAAGATATTACAGAGTATAAAGATAATTTGACCCAATCCAAGATTACCAAATTTCAAAAGGATCTTAAAAGATTCACTTTTAATCAAGTCTATCCTTATGCTGATCCTGTATTCACACCACCTCCTAGGAACAATGCAGGTTCAGATTATTCCGATGACAACACATCCAACTCGAGTGGTTCTACTAATGGGAGTTCTAGGCAGAAGATGAGGGGAGGGACTAGAAATACACCAAGATCCAATTATTCTCAACCTATGTGGTCACATTTCCCACAGGGCCAGGTATGCATCCCATGCACCCTATGCATTACCAGCAACCACCTTACCCACTAATGGGTTGGAACCCAGCATTTATGCCAACTCACCCTCTTCCCCATAATTCGTATCGTCCTTTTAGAGAGGGGCCACAGAGGAAGAGGCAGAAGAAGAGGACAGAACCAGAACCAGGTCAGGTGGGAACAAGACGACCCAGTGGGCAATCATACTCGCAGCAAGTCCCAGGATCAACATCCAGGCCCGAGTACCAGGAGAGTTTAATTACGAATTTGTCCGAAACCATCTTGTCCCCTATTGAAAAACAAGTTTTGGAGAAAGGACTGGGTTTTGTTCCAACTGCTCGCCTCGATAAGTTTAAACTCCACTGTGAATTAGCAGAGTTTTTTAGGAAACTGAAACTGAAAGCGTTTTTTGAGGGGCAAGAGACCAACTTACCAGATGTGGCCCCAGTGACCACGGGATTGAGATTAAAATCTACCTTCACCCCACCTCCCTATAGAGTCCCAGCAGAAATTGTAGCTTTTGAGCAGGCGGTCTTTCAGGAAATCGAGTCTCATGAAGAGACAAATTCATTCAAGAATCTAAACGCCGGCGAGTATCAAGCACTCCAGGGCCTCCAATCTAATACAATGATCACGATTAAACCAGCTGATAAGGGAGGTGGGATCGTGATTCAGAATACTGTAGATTATGAGAAAGAGTGTCTCCGTCTTCTTAGTGATGTTAGGAATTACACTCCCTCATTACTGATCCAACTCCTGAATTGGAATTACATATCAGGGGTTTGGTAAAAGAGGCCGAAGATAATGGTCATATTACCAGAAACGAGGCAGCCTTCTTATCGGAAGGTAGTAGCATCACTCCTTATTTTTATACATTACCTAAAACACATAAAAATAGACTACCGCCACCTGGTCGTCCCATAGTTTCAGGGATTGGCTCTCTTCTTGAACCGCTGTCACGTTTTTGTGACTTTTTCTTAAAACCTCTCATACAACAAACCTCTACATATTTAAAAGACACAAAGAGTCTCCTCTATCTACTGAAGGATGTCTCAGTGGACACTACCACTGTACTAGTAACATTAGACATTGAGAGTCTATACACGAGCATCCCACAGGATGAGACCATCAAAGTTCTGGGCGAAGCTCTTGAGAGGACTCCGTGGGAGTTCCAGACCCCAAAAGAATTTGTGCTTAAGTGTGCCACTTTGGCCTTAAAACAGAACTTTTTGAGTTCAAAGGTCAACTATATCTCCAATCCACTGGTACATCAATGGGCAGTACCTTTGCCCCAAGTGTGGCCGGTCTGTATGTCCATAACTTTGAGAGTAAGTTCATTCTCACTACCAGCAATCCCTATGCCTCTTCCATTATTTTTTGGAAGAGGTATATTGATGACATCCTGATGATCTGGGATGGTCCCGATAGTGTTCTCTCAGATTTTCTAGGTTGGATTAACACTCTCGATCAGAATTCAATTTCACCCACATTCAGGACAAACAAGAAGTGGTCTTCCTGGATGTGGTCATTCAGAAGGCAGATGGAATCTTGACTACAAAAACTCACTATAAACCGACAGCTAAAAATAACTTGTTGGAATTCTCTAGCTTTCATCCAAGGCCCCTTCGAGAAAATCTTCCCTATGGCCAGTTCCTCCGTTTAAGAAGAAACTGTAGTGAACTCCAGGAATTTCGCAATCAATCAACTGACCTTACCCAGAAACTGAAATTTCGGGGTACCCAGCCAAAATCCTCAGTAAGGGATACAAAAGAGCTCGTAATCAACCTAG
Source organism: Calotriton arnoldi (assembly GCA_963921515.1). Lineage (NCBI taxonomy): Eukaryota > Metazoa > Chordata > Amphibia > Caudata > Salamandridae > Calotriton > Calotriton arnoldi. The sequence continues at coordinate 5,048,942 of CAWUFW010000202.1, read as the reverse complement.
AGAGTCTCTTTGGAAGAAACTCCTAAAGTAATTAAGGATATTCCCTTAACCTGTGTCACCACTTTTAGTACTGCATCCACAATGGTTAAGAAAGCGATAAACAAACATTGGCGTATTATCAACAGTAACAACAGGAAGTGGAAAAACCCCTTTTTCTTTTAAAAAGGACGCAGTTTAAAAGATTCATTAGTCCATACTCGACCGAGGACCCTACCACCTAATGAACCCATATCTATTACTGAGGCATGGGGTCTTCCAAAATAGTGGGTCATTTCCCTGCTCAAATTGCAGTATCTGCCATCTCACGACACCAACTAAGATACTAAGTTTGGAACAAGGCAAAACATGGACACAGCGCAGCCACACTAATTGTAATTCAACCAATGTGGTCTATTTGATCACTTGTCCGTGTGGGCTGCGTTATGTCGGCATGACGACGCGAAAAGTTAAACAACGTATCACTGAACACCGAAGTAACATCCGGTGCAAAAAGATTACGACCAAACTTAGTGAACACTACCTCTTATTCAACCACACTCCTAATGATATAAGGTGGACTGTGATTGAACAAGTGTACCATGGCAGAAACATACAACAATCCCTCTTTGAAAAAGAACAGAGGTGGGTTTATCGCCTTGGCACGCATAAGGAGGGGTTAAATGATTCCATCCCTTGGGCTACTGTCTTAAGAGCATAAATTCCCAATATTATGGATTTCTTCCTCCTGGGTTATTGTATGTAGATCATGATTTCATGAGGTGATTTCCACCATTCCTCGTGTTTATTCAAGATTATCTAGTTGTCTCTGCAATACAGAGGGGCCCCCATCTTTTGCAGGTCAACACCGTCCTGCCATCCCTTATCATCAAATTGGTTTATTATTCCAGATTTTCCCTGCATTTTGGAATATCTGGCCCCTTTTAAATAGCATCCATGATTGTTTCTTCTGCTGATTTTTCCGGTTGGGAGACTGTTTTTAGCAGTTTTTCATCACTGGTTGTTTTTCGTGCTAAATAGCACGTGCATTTCCTCTTTGCTACATTACTTTTTCTGCCACATTACTGTTGATTACAAGGATTCTATAAAGCTTTGTTGAAATAATTTTGTCGGGACAGCGGCAAGCGTTCTAGTTGAAACACCTTACTTCCGCAGTCATATGTGCTGCCGACGCCCTGATTGGACACCTGTGAGACGCCGCACGCTGCGACGCAAGGGGCAGGTCCAATCGAGGCTGCCGGGGTGAGGCTTTTAACCGGCAGAGTCACCGAACCGCCTATCGACGGGGTCCGGTGATCAGAGGGTTGTACAGGTACCAAGCGGGTGCTTGGCTTTGCTGGCGTGAGTAATCCTAAACCAGTAGGCAGTAATCGAGGCAGATAAGTAGCTTTTTCTTTATCTAAATAGATTTAATTTTTTTGTTTCCGACAGGGTGTGCCTACTAGCCACCACCCCTCCCGAGACCCATGGTGTGATGAGCTTTCACCCAGTGTGTAAGAAAAGTGGTTCTTTACGATTGAGTATGTGGGACCGCATGATGGTGGGCTATCACGACACCTTAGTAATTAAGGTTTTTAATTTTTCAATTTTCTAAGTACGATTGATCTATAGATACCGATAGACGTCATAGAGGGCGTGCAGGTGAAATAGTGCGCTATACTTTTTCCACAAACCATGGTACAATTACAATACTTGTGGATAGTATCACTGAAGTAATGTAAACACAAGGAGTGCATCTATGTATGCCATTTTGGTATCAGCATGGTAATTGGTGGAAGGGGTGTTATAGTGCACTACTAAGAGAGCATGATGGCTAAAACATGATACGAGTTTCTGAGTTATGTGTTTGTTCGTGTCTTCTTTTTTTCGCAGATACATGTGGAATCCTCCGAAATGAGGTTGGATTCCTTCGTTGACAGCAGGTTGTAACCATACACCCTGTTTCTTTGTTTTCACATTTGACTCACGGTTGGGTGAGCCTTAGCGTGTTCATACCACCGGGGTCTACGCACCTCGGTCCTGACGAATGCCCAGCTATTTGCTTGACAGTGGCAGAAACATGTTGACCATTCACTAGTAGTGAGATTTAGCTGTTTATACTCTATTTCAGCTTTTCATCACTTACTTTGTTTTTATCCGTGCCTGGTTGGCCGGCGAATAAAGTTATTGGTTACATCCAAGGCATTTTTAACACTCACTTTTCCCTATCACGTCACAACAATTTTTTACCAGCTCCGCAGTAATTCTGGCGTCGAAGCACACCTGGGAGGTATTCGACCTTCCGGGTGGGGCCCTATGATGAAGCATGTCACCAACCAGGTTGGTGAGTGAGGGCTTTTATAGAATCAAATTTTGATTCCCCTTTTTGCCTGCTCTCTTGTTCAAGGGTTACACTCTTTGTTGTTTAGATTATTGATTTTGGGGGGCTAAGAGTGTTCAATACCGGCTCCTTTCCCTCTCTCTCTTGTTGTTTAAATGACTTTACACATTATGCCAAAAATAAAACTATTAGCATTATTACAAGCTGGGAAGGGGGTAAATTAGGGAGAGTGAATCAATCTCACCTATTTGGTGAAGCAGTCTGCTTAAACTGAATTCTCGGTCCTCTCCGGTGGCGTTTCCACGTGTGCCAGACCGGAATGCGGAAAAGGCATTACTTAAAAGGCAGACCGGCCGGTGTTTTCTTCTCCCTTTTTCCAACGTAGGGAAACAGTGTCGGAATGAGGGACACAAAGGATCTTTAGGAGCATATTGTCATCATCGAGAGAGGAATGTGACGACGGTTTTTTAGGAGGCATAGAGTAACTGTGGTTAGAATTTCTACAGTGGAGAACAGTATAGTAGATCAGCCTTTTCTCTTGCATCCATAGGTGTTTGTAACTCGGGTTGAGGTTCAACTCGAAGTTGTTTGGATTCAGGGAGTGTACTCCCTACGCAGATGGTGCTTTAATTGCAAACTGTACGTTATATTCCAGTTGTGAGAGGTACGCCCATTTCTAATAGCCTTAGCATGACTTCTATGGTTGCACATGTGTTGTTAGGCTTTTGAGAATCACGTTGGCAGATTAAAAGGTAGCCTCTATTGCACAAGCGCCTCACTTTTTCTTTTCATTTCTGCACGTATTGGGTATATTATTTCCTACCAACTTTCCCTTGCCATATTTTCACTTTTAGGTGGCCTTGTGTGGTCTTTTCTCTTTGTAGTAGCATAGAGACCCAGCACGCTATGTGTAAAGAATGGGACAGATGTATATAATATACATATTTTATGGATTTTTAGACTGGTTCCATTGCCCTTGTCCTGAAGAGGCCATAAGAAATTGAAGGCTGAAACGCGTCTGCGTCGACAACTTTCTGTAGAGGAGTCTCTATTAAAATTAAAAAGTGCAAATATAATACCTTAAGCACACTTAGAGTAAAGGATAGAGAGGTGTTATACCTCATGTGCTTTTAAGACTACCTCTGAGTGTATCCCCCAGATTTAGCGTGTGAACACTAGTCATCCAAAAACCTATTTTGGGTATTGATAACATAGAGTTTGGTTTATTATTATTTGTGTTTTTGTTGTGTTAAATGTACATGTATTTTTGTATGTTCTTATGTTTATGAATTTGGGAATGATTTTCGTTCAAAGATCGGTCCCATGGCATTTGTGTGCTGTGAATTAATTCAGATAAGAGATTCCGGTTGGATTATGTACTAACGTCAGGGTAATTGATTGTGCCCTTTGACAAAATAAATAGGATATTAATTCCTCCATACCCATCTTCTTTGCTCATGATAATGTTCTATACCCAGGTATAGGAGGGTAATTTGGGTAAACCCCTTTCTTTTTCCCTATTAAAATAAAGAATCAGCCGTTATAAACAATTGAGGTCAATGCATGAAATTGATACTGTTTTTAAACCTCGTACAAAAGGCTGAATTTGTTATGCATGTTAACCTTGAGAGGAAAGAAATCTGCACCTGGGACTCCTTCATGCTCCTGACACATTTTACTGAGGATTTAGCCAGATCGGGTTATCAGAGTGAGAGAGAGCAAGGAGGGAAAGGGGAGAGTGTAGTGCCTGAAGGGGAATAATGACCAGGCGTAGTACTGTGCATACTTCAATTGAATACTATGTTAGTATTGCTGTGTGATTAAAAGCACTTGATTTTCCTATAATGCATGTACCAAAAAGGATGCTGCGACAAGCAAGCGAATGTGAGTGAATGAGATGGTGGTGCTGTTGGGTATTGTGACGTGAGGTGTTGGAGGTGCCAGTAGGAGCGAAGGTGATAGTCTGAAATACAAGCCAAATTCTTATAGTCATCCACGCAGTGAGCTTTCTGTCTGTTCTATGAAACAGGTTGGTGAGTTGAGAGCATGCTGTAGAAAATGTGCCATCTGCAGGTTGTAGACCCCAATCCCAAACACTCAGCATTTCACAAACAGACTAGACAGAAGTTTGAGAGAGTGATGTAGTGATCTGTGTGTAACTTGGAGGCCACAGGTTCCAATAGCAATAAGATAGCTTGGTGGGCTAATGCACTTAATTTACAGATATGTGTATAGCCTAAAGGTTATTTCCTCTTCGGTATTTCAATCCAAGGCGTGAAAGAGCGATTAACAGAGAACCTTTTCTGTCAGCAGGAACATGTTAAACTCAAGACACTTTTCAGTATTTGTGTGTGTTTTTTTGGTTGGATTTACAAATATTAAATCTAACTACTTTTGCAAAGCTGTAACTGCTTCGACTGCTCTATTGGTGCTGGACAGACATAGAATAGTAACATTAATACACATTACTAAACACACTATACAAGAAGTTTTCATATTAAACATATTTTTGATTCAGTATATTTACAATGTGAGGTTACAGGGAGATACCGAGATAAGCCGACATCAGTGCTTAATTTGTAAAGTATTAAGTGCCAGGGCTATGACCAGGAGGCCACTGCAGCTTGCACCACCCATCGCTCCTGGCATCACTGCCCAACCAACTACTAACCATCTTTCCCACATGTAAATGCGACAGTTCAGATTATTCCAGGTCCCCAAAGCTAGAGGAATGGCTGGGGAGGCAGGTATTAGCAATTGTAATGTATATTGTATTCCTAAACAACCGTTGTTCTGCTCATCTCTAAATTAGATGAGTAGCGCAACCATTTGGTAGACTGTTATAAGTATGGTGTTGACAATTAGGTGCCGGTGCTGAGCACCGGAAACCAATTAAGTGCCGGTGTTGAGCACCGGAAGACACCGGCTCAAATTAAGCACTCCCACATTTAGACAGTTATTTGTTGCATGCCTTGCAGGAAATATAACCTCGTTTTGCAGATTTCAGAGTGAAAATTAGTCTATTTCAATATAGTAGTGATGAAAGCTAGTTCTCCAACTGTTAGGGAGGTCACTGGAGCCTGTGGTAATTAAAACCTACATGTTCCGTTGTCTCTAATCTACATCAAAATGAAATAGGGACTTCCAAATATCAAGTAAATGCATTTTTTTTAGAAGAGAAAACATGCAAAAGAGATAAAAACATTTGCAAAATATTGTCTGTCAAAGTTTAGAGGGCTTCTCCGACTCCCTGTACTGTTTTTACGCTACTGTCTAGTGCATTCAGTTGGTACATGAACACATTTTGCAACCTCGTTGTGAGAGTGAGGTTTTATCAAACGTTGGTGTAATTGATGTAAATTGGTGGTCACAATAAATTTGGTGACGTGTACAGACTTTGCAAAGACTCATCAATGTTTTGTGCACCTTATTTTATATCCAATACTCTAATTAAGGTTTCTGGGTGTAGATGGTTAGTGCATGACTTCCAAGTGTGATTGTTCTTACGAGGGGTGTAATCCTGATATCAGTTGGCTCTTGATGAACATCAAAGACATTGGGATGGCTTAAAGAAGTCCTTCTACAAGGTGGATATCTATAATACTTGTGTGACCTGCAGGTGCCAGGGGATGCTTCTGTGTCTTCCTCGTATCACCCAGGGTTACCTGGGAATGAATGTCCCTGACTCCTCTTTCCAGCTTATACCTGAGTGTCATCCTCCTCCTCTTAATAGTTGTCACCTATATCGTCACATTTTCATTTAGTGTAGCAGTCATCATGTGCTTTTTTTCCTCGTCAAGACGCTCATTAGAAGTGGTGGCATACCACCAGGAATGTAACCATGAGAGGGGTAGCACCATGGGCTATTACAGAATTGCTATTGTCTCCAGACTCACACTCAAGTTGCACTGGTATGTGGATCTGCACCCGACGAATCTAGTGCAGGGACTGAGGCAGAGACTGTCCTCCAAGTAGGGGAGAAATGCACAGAATTGGACCCGGTATTCAATTGTTCCTGTGGTTGTTCTACATTCCTGGGATAAAATTCATAGATGCAGAAATTTGGTGCACGGATACTGTCTGGAATCAGAGACTCTGACACCCTGTATCCACCCACCGAAACCCAGAAAAGCTGCAATGAGGGCTTTTATATTTTAACCTGAGTTATTGTGGTGCTATGCCTGCATTACATTGTTCTCCTGTGCCTTCTGACCTTGTCTCCATTCCATGGATTCCCACCACCAATTCAAAGTTCAAGACAGTCCGCTCCATCTTTTCCATAGTATTAATCCCAGGGCATGGACAAGTACTACATCTATTGCCTAAAATCCCTTCTGGGGGTTGCTGGGGGCGCATGCACATGTTTTTTAGCACACTTCATCTTTTCTTGCAGCAATTTCATTCATCTTGTCACTGATGGTGTCTCATATGCTAATCTATGTGATAATTAATGGAAGTGCAATCATTATATAGCCAAACACATGGTTGTAATCTTTGATCACCTTGTTGTCTGAGATATCCAATTCCTTCTCCACAAACTTGATTTTGCTTCCCCTGCTCTTTCTTTCTTCGACTGCATCTCTCTTACTCCTTCTGTTGCGCTGGTGGGTGTTTTTTTTGTTTTAAGATTGCATAGTCTCGCGCTGCATCGCCGAATGCGATGCAGCGCGCGCAACAAAATTAGTTTTATTTATTTAAATGTTTACTTACCTGTAATCGGCCGTAATCCATAGTTTACTACCCCCCACCCTGCCCCTCCCCCGCCCCACGTCAGCACCCTGGCGTCACTCCCACCACCGACCGCTACTGGTCTTAATGCTTTCTTGGATCTTTTTCCTCAAATGTCTTTTGACTAATAGTGAAAGTATAATCTGGTCAAGAGTACTGAAACCACCTGGATGCGGATGCAGGTGGTCCAGAAGCAAACTTCATCAAATCAAGGCCCAAGACTTTGCTAAACTCGGGATGTCCTGACATTTTAAACCGATAATTCATTTGGCTGAATTAGCTACTCTTTCGACAAATGACTCAACATTCAATAGTGTGCAGGAGGGCTTCTTGTATCCAATGTTACCGTTAATTGGAAACAATGTCATCCCACCTGTCCGCTTTGCTATGGCCAAGAGAATATTGTATCCTTGCTAAAACATATTTCCAAAAATTGGAGCCATGTGGCTATAGGCAGGATTATTGAATGTGTTGAAAAAAAATCATCTCAGCAATTAGTAATATAGGGTGGCAAACAATATCCCATTATAAAAATCTCCAGACCTAGGGCCATATTATCAAGAACGGGTGATAACATTATCGCCACTTTAACGGCAGGAAACTGCCGCTAAAGCGGCGATAAGGGGCTTGATAATATGCCCTATAGCATTCCAATAGAAGCCCAGGTTTGATGTCCTTCACACCAGAACCTGGGCTTCTATTGGAATTCTATAGGGCATATTATCAAGCCCCTTATCCAGGGCCGGACTGGGAACAGAAACCGGCCCTGGCAAACTGCTCAGCCGGCCCCCCCTGAGGTGAGGGGGAGTGCAGCCGAGCAGTTTGCGAGGGCCGGTTTCGGCTGATTTTGTTACAGGGGGCCGATATTGCCGACCCCCGGTAACAAAATTGGCCCCCCAGGGGCCCAAAACCGGCCCCCACCCTAGCGGCCTACCGGGGAAACCCCCGGTGCCCGCTATGGCCAGTCCGGCCCTGCCCTTATCGCCGCTTTAGCGGCAGTTTCCTGCCGCTAAAGCGGCGATAATGTTATCGCCCGTTCTTGATAATATGGCCCTATATTTTTAGCAGCAGGTTAAACTTATCTGTAGTCTGGGTCTACAATGACACAGAGTTATTCTGTGTCAATCAACGCACCCTTCTACAACGACATCCAAGGCTCACACATTCCTCATGTGCGTTGTTATCTATATTGCAGTTGTTCCAAACGCCCAGAAGCTGCCTCAAGGCAGCATTTTTAGTGCTGCACAGAAGCATAAAAAACAGATCAACACATCATAGAGCAGGTGCAGCTCTCTTCTTCCATCTTTTCAACCTGCGCCGTGCTGATTTTTTATCATGATCGATCTTAGTTTCCTGTCAGTGGAGGCATGCATGCGACGTCATGACAAGTAATGATATATTTTTACATATATAGATATGTAAACCGCCAACATTCTACAAGTTTCCTGTTTATCTAAGGGGCTTATTTACAAGGCCCTTGCGCCACTTTTGCGTCATTTTTAACATGGGAAAAGTGACGCAAAAGTGGCGCAAGGGGCTTGTATATCTGCCCCTATGTCTTTATCTTTTCGTAACTGTTTCTAGCACCAAAAGGCATACTGAATGTTAGATACATATGTTACTTCTCCTTTGTTAAAAAAAAACATGGTTCATAATGGACAGTGAATCATAAATGCGCACTGATGTTAAATCCTGGACTACAAAAGAAACACCAATCGCTGAGAAACTTTTCAAATGTGCCTTCAAAACCTACGGGCGTGAATGAGATTGTTCGAACACGATTTTACTTGTTTCAGAAACACTGCCAGTGATAAAAGAAAGGGATAAATTATGCATATTTAATACAGTTAATATTTAATGTTTGTTTGCATACAGCCACGGATAGAAAGATAGATCGACAGATATTATACCATATATTCTGTTGGGAAAATCCCTGATGGTACATGTCTCCCTAACTAGGTGCTGAGATGGCTTAATTATTTCCCAGAGCCTGAGGCGCTTTCAAAGGTAGCTAAATAAATAATAGGTAACAGCTTCATATAATGACACTTCGATCTCTTCCAGTGGCTTTACTATGGTACTTTTAAAATAAATAGGTACATTTAGAGATTAGGTAAAGAGTCTCCCTTTTCCACCTGCCCTGCTATAGTTAGTAGGATTTTCAGCGTTGGAGAGCAATGGGAAAACTACTTAGCTTATAAGATATTTAGGCAATGATTAAACTCCAGCAATTGATGATGAAGAAGTGCTGAGTTATTGCTAGGCCTTAACTCAAATGCCACGTTTTTTGAGTTATCTTTGAAATGGAGGTGCAATGTCCCGAGCAATGCATGCTAGCAGAGGAGATCAGCGAAAGCCTGAAATGAAATTAAATGATGTTCAATACCTCGAAATTATTGTTCTTCAACATCCTCCATTTAATCTCAATCGGCAGCAAAGCACACACACACCTGTATCCAATGCCCTCGCATTGTGAGGACAACCCAGGAGTTGGGTAGGTGGAAGGAGATTTTATCAAAGAGATAAGCAGAACATGCTCATGAGAAAAGCTGAAAGTTAAGATATGCAATGTATCAACTTTATGAAAACGCACTGGCAAAGTCAATAGGTCTGGCTTTAAATTTGTACATAGACACCTTCATATAACGCAGTTAATGGGGAAGGAGGTAACGCATATGGAACAACTCATGTTGACATATGCTTGTGCTGTATGTGATGTTAAATAATTGTATTGTTGCTGGTAATGGGACATATAGGAATAAAGCAGGGTTACATATGAATTGAGCACAGTGCAGTTAAAATATGGAAACATAGTTATGTTATTGTTGGGTGTTTGCATCTGAGTGCTTACAAGTGCATGTGGAGAGGCATTTGTTAATTGCAATGGGAAGGCTGGGTTGTTGTAGAGGATAATAAGATGTTTTCAAGCTTGATGAATATACAGAAGAATGACTGATATACAAAAGCGATAGCATATGGGTGCAGAATTTAATGCATAATAAGAATTATTCACTGCTGTAGATTATTTTGCTCAAATGTTACCTGTTCAATGTATTTTAGTAAGCATATACTTATATCAGTGTCCTATAACTGTTCTTTGTGTTAAGAATATTAGCACAGCTGCTGCACATGATGGACACGTTTAGCATGTTAGTAAAGCTTTGCGAACCTCTTTGTGACACAAAAGCTGTAATAATCAGCACTCCGGAGGAGAAAGTCAAGGGAGTAATGGAGTGACTTGAGCACTGGGTGCAAAAGGGAAGCGTAGGGTGAAAGGCAGGATGATGCAAGCTTCCTTAGCACAAACAGAGGCGGTAAAGGGAGCATACGTTTGTTCACCCTCTTCACTCACAGAGAGCAAGCAGAAGGGCAAGCCCAGGCACTCACACATGCAGTGGTTTATGTTTGTCAGTACTCTTTATATCTGTATGCAGGTGGCATGTCTGAGTGCATTGATACCTGTGATTGTGCTGGTCTGTGTGTCAACAGGGAAGCCTTTAAAGTTTGAATTCTCTCTGCAAGTGTGCATGTAAGTTAACATTTGCCCCTCCATTTGCATGAACTATACAAAAGCAATGGCTTGGTCAATGCGTGCTTGATAAAACATGGAAATAGAGAAGGCCAGGCTTAAGGACATAAGGCAATTTCTTGGTAGCTGCCCTTTCACAGATGCACTACACTTTTGGCATGTCACTGCCTCTCCCCTTGGGGCATAACGGAGGCCCCCGCAGCCTCCCCAGGGCGGTGTTTTGTAGGAGGCCCCTCATCCTCTAATCCATGCCGAGGCATGCCTTGCAGAATGCATCCAATGGCATGGAATAAGAAATAGTTAAACCCTCGGGAAAACCTCTCTGTTTTCCCGAGCAGGCCCCTGCAGCGTAAGGGGGGCCCAACCATTAAAGGGGCCCCCATTGAGCACAAGACCAATGAATGTCTGTGCGATCTGTGAGATGTTGGGGTCCCTCATCACATTCTGCAGGGGGCCCCATCATTTTGTGTTATGCTACTCCTCTCCCCTGTTCAAATAGCCATTTAGAGGTGCATCTGACACATGAGTAATCGGCGGCCAGCTCAGGTAAGCGCGGTGGGGTGGGGCAGGGCACGGCAGGGGGGAAGCTGACAGACGACAGAATAGGTATTATTTGTTTTTTTAATTATACCTATTCCATTGTCTGTCACCTTCCATCTCGCCCCACCCCACCACGTTTACCTGTGCCGTCCGCTGCTGATATGAGTGGTTGTGCTTAAGCCCCTCCTCATCCAGAAGAGCACCTAGCATGTGACTGACATTGTTACAGCCTACTTGCTTACCAGAGATGCGCCCAGCACATCTGGCTCAGCCCAAGCCATACTGATGTTTCACATGCCTCTGATATGTGACGGACATTGTAACTGTCCTACCAGGCTTTCAGAGGTTCATCTGAGATGTGACTAACTTTTTTCCAGCCCTAAAGCATGTAAGTGTTGGGTCTAACATATTACTGTCTCAGTTCCTGCCTTACCAGCAACTCTTGTATGACTGCCTCGTCCTCAGGATTCAAATGTGCACCTTTTCCAGCATGACTAGTCTTTCAGGTGTGTTCCTGGTGTGTGACAGCAGATTCCTAAACATGTTTTCCGAATAAGCACACAAAATGCAGTACCACAAAGCTATGCTAAGTGCGTACCTAAAAGTATGTTTACTCCTATCATCCCTCCATTAAAAAAATTAATTTTTTCAGTGGTAAAACAATATTTATCATAATGAATACAGGATCAATGATGCCTAATACCATCAATTGCTGAGCTCAAAGTAATTTTCTGTATAGTGCACACAAGCTCAGCGAGACTCCTAAAGGTGCCTATGCCAGTCCTAAAAACAGGTATTCCCTGCATCTAAAAACCACTTTATTTTAACTGAACCTTTGTACCTAGTTGCCTGTCTTGGGGATCCCTTGTCTGCTGTATGGCACAACTACTGATGACTTCACCACCAAATACATTATGGGTTTAAATATATTACATTGACAGTCAATGTATCATAGCTGAATTTTCTGTGTGGTTACCCTAGATGTTTCCCCTTGTTTTGGACCTAATTTTTGTTGCTATTATGACTCTGTGCAATGCCATCTAAGGCCACAGTACATGATCTCTGACACTAAAATGATAATATATAGTTGGTTTCACCCAAATGGTGTATTTAACTCTCTGATAAGTCCATTGTAAGTTGGATTAAGCATTACACTGGTGATGGGGATGAATTATGTATTTAAACCACCCATAAATATGACAAAATTATGACACTCTAGATAGCACCCTTGTCCTTGGGCTCGGCTGCAGCTTAAAGCCGCTACAAAGACAAATTGCTAGAAAAATGCCTTTGCCTTGTGGTAACATTCTATTTTATATATTAGACAAGTCACCCGTAAAGTGTGTTATGTAAGCCCACTGGTCTGGGTGGTTAATATATGAAATGGTGCCATACTACATATGGGAAAAGACATTCTTTCACAGTGAACAATTATGCAAAATATTCTTTCACTGTATAGTTAAAGCTTCATTTTCCATGAACAGGCCTAGTTGTAAATAAAATCTTTATTTGTATATGTCTGCCTGGGAAAATACTAGAGAAGTGATTCAAAGTTATTTGTCACATAGCTTCAAAAATCTATTTAGTCAAGGTAAGTGGAAATTAAAATTTAGGAATGTTTTCTTTGTGCTGTCTGGGAGAAAACTGGTGTAGGACCAATCTACCTCTCAGTCCTGCTCCATAAGCTCAATACACATTCCTGTCTCTGTCTTATTGACTTTTCTCACAGAGGTCAACAGCTTTGCCTCTGGGCCCCGGGAGGCAGGGGCTTGTCAACAGCTAGTCACTTAGCAGATAGTAACCTTTTGAGAGCGAGAGTAGAACAGTAGGCATGACAACTTTACACAGCTTCATTTGACTTGGTAATGCCCCATGGGATTATATCACCACAGCAAAAACGGTTATGGTCTAAATTTCACCTGCACACTGTCTGTCCCAAACGTATTAATTGTGCTCACTCTTTTGGGTCAACTGAAAAAACCCAAATTTATCAATACATACAAATACACAATTTGATGAGCACAACAATTGAGAAAATCTGAGAGGATCTCTTTAAATATTATTAGTTTTAACAATATCGGTACCTTCTGGTTCATTCACTGCTAAGTATTTGATTTCTTGTAATGTTTTCAATACTCTATTTCATGTGGCGGCAAGACCTAGACTTACCCAAATGATTCCTCTTGACTTTAAATATAAACTCTCAGAGCTCAAGCGATCCGAACATTCATAGGATCCAATCTCTCGATTGGAATGCATTTTCAAGCTTAAGCTGTACAATTTCTTACTAAGATTTTTTTCTTGTGCAATTTCTTCCCACATTACTTTCATCTCTGTCTTTTCAGATTTGGTTATATACGATGTAACATAGCGAGCAACAGCAATTGAATTATCTGCATCATATTGAATATCCATGTTTGCATTCCACATTTTCAAAATCACTGTATTGTAGTCATTAATATACTTTGAATCTTCTGTTCTTTTTAAGTTGTATGTGTTCTTTGGAGATTTCCGAGTTATTGTATGACTTACTGCAGACATAAAACTATTTACTCTTCCTTTAGAAATGATTGGGCGTGGGAATCCAAAACGACATTTTGTATAACAGTTCCCTTTAGACTTGTATTTTTGTCGACAGTATTTTCCACATCGATGACTTTGAAACCGTAAAACTTGTTGTCTCAAGCTTTTTTCTCTTCCTTCTCTTGGAATGGCACAGGTAACATACTGTTCGATGAAAGACAAAACACTTTCATTAGTATCAGTTCCAAATTTTGGAGCATTATTGATCCATAATATCATGTGAATATGAGGAGCACCTCTAGCTTGGTACTCCTTTCTCCAAAAGAAATCTGTTACCTCTCCAAGAGGTGCAATTTTTTTATTACAGATAAATGACATCATAGCTTGAAACCTATGGTTAAAATACCTGCAGACATTTACAGGATCCAAGGAACAGAGTTCTCCAGCTGTCTTTAATATTTGAAGTTGCTTCTCATAGAAATTCAAGTAAATCGTCCCATGCATATTCAGCACAGCTAAGTGTTAGAAACCATGTAGGAGTACCTAAGTTTCCTAACATACATTTAAGTTCTCCGTGATGACGACACCAATACTCATTGGCACCACGTTGACATGCCATCAAATTAATTAACTGAGATTCTAACTGTTCATCTCTTTGTTGAACTTTGTCCATGAATTCCTTTGCAGAAACATGTGGAAGATGAACTCCTGTTTTTAATATATGGTTCACTGCATATGAAAGTGCAGACAAATCACTTTCAAACAGAAGATGAAATATATATGGAATACACTGTCGAAATCTTGGATCTTCAGATTACAATCTTGTTGAGCGATATCTGTACAGGTCGCTCATCAAATCGTCCACCTTCTCCAGTGGGGAACAGTTGTGGAAAACAACGAGCTTCTAAACTTTTTCCCATACCCTCATGGGAGTTCCCTTTGCTTCCTTCATTTGAAATAATTCAATACTATTTCCTATCACTTCTTTTGAATGTAGAGGATGTATAGTGTAATGTTCATAGACCTCTTCAGTCCTAGACATGTCCACTTTTACTATTTGATACCAAAGGGGATGATGGACTTTTACTATTTGGCCACTTGAAATTTATGTCTCATCTTCTAAGCATATTTCCTGTTTATCAACGTTTACATTCTTATAATAAATATTATTCTATACCAGATATAATGTAGCCTTTTGAAGTTTGCTAACATCTACAAACTCTTGCCATATTTTTTTACTCTTTGTTGGTACGCCATTAACTAGAATAACTACAGGCTCATTTTCCTCCCTGTCTATACCAACAGTTTTAATATGTTTCTTAAAATCTAAAGGTAAGTACACAACTCTTCCTTTCAGACCTCTTTGTAAATCTGTTGGAGGCAGCTTACCTGTTTTAGGCTCCATACGAACTATAGCCTGAAATGGGTGGACAGATTGAATAAGAATGGACTCATATGCATTCAAATCTGCCAGTTCCGAAGGAATAGCTACCAGCTCTAAGTTGTTATGTACAGCTCTAGCTGGCATTGTGTTCTCTTCTAATTTGTTGTAACAATATTTACAAATACGTTGAAATATGAATGTTAGTAATATAATTATCTGTTTTACATAAAGAGTTTTCATTGAAATTCTTTGAAACACAATATCCTGATAGTAATTTACAGTCTTAGATTACATTAAGTACATTTCATGGGTACGCGACGGATACGCGTAGGGTGCGCGACCCCTACGCGACTCCATGTGACATAAAAAGAAAGCTTGTCATTGGTTGAACAGCTTTTCATTCTGTTGGTGGGTGGAACCAAGACCTCTGATAGTCCTTTCTTTTTGGGTGTGTCTGTTTGAACACTACCTATTTTGTAGGCTCTGGGAAGTTTGATTTTTTTTGGTGTTTTTCATTTTTGAGATCTGAAAATGGCATCAACATTCCCTGAGGACCACGAGGAGGAGATGTAGGAGGTGGAGGAGCCAGTAAAGAAGAGAAAAGAGAGTGTGGTATGGGCCTTCTTCACCATGCCCGAAGGTGAAAAGAAAGTTAATGCCAGAAAAGTGACATGCTCTATCTGTCACAAGGTGCTGTCAAGAGGCTCAGAGAAGAAGTACTCTAGTGGTACTTCTTCGATGAAAAACATCTGGAGACAATTCATCCTATTCGCCTGGCACGTGAGGTGGAGCGACAAAGACAGGAGGAAGCAGGCAACAATGATGGACAACAACCATCAACATCTGCATTGTTTTGACAACCCCTGATAGTTCCTGAGTTGGCAGATGGTGCCATCCACTACCGCCACTGTCTTACAATGCTGTGTGTGGGTGAACTCTCTATCAACACCATCAAGACATCAAGTTTCTATGTTAAACAGAAACAACAGAGTTGGACACTTTTACTTTTTTTTGTTTAAAAAAAATGAAAAACACCAACAAAAGAAAATGTTGAGAAAATACAAAAAAATATATAAAATTGCTCTAAAAAAAGGTTCTAATGGTACCACCTAAACTGGTAAAAAGTAGAAAAATTGTACATAATGAAATGAAGTGATTGATTGTATGAATGAGTGTATAATTAATGTTAGAATTGTGTATAAGTAGTGTCTCAGTGAGTGAATGAGTGCATGGGTAGTATTTAAGGGAATGGATGAGTTCTACAGTAATGCCTGAGTGATTGTACAAGTACATGGATAGTGCTTGGATGATTGCATGAGTGCAGGGGTGCTGCCTGGGTGATTGTATGGGTGCATAGGAAGTACCTGAGTGAAAGTATGAGTGCAAGGGTAATGCCTGGGTCATTTGATGAGTGCACAGGTAGTGTCTGAGTGAATAGATGAGTGCATGGGTAGTGCCTGAGTCAATGATTGAGTGGAAGAGTAGTGCTGAGTGATTGCATGAGTTCATGGGTAGTGCCTGGGTGATTGCATGAGTGCAGGGGTATTGCCTGAGTGATGGGATGAGTGTATGAGCAGTGCTTGAGTGGAAGGATAGGTGCAAGAGTAATGCCTGAGTCATTGGATGAGTGTATAGGTAGTGTGTGAGTGAATGGATGAATGCATGGGTAATGCCTGAGTGAATGGTTGAGTGCAAGAGTAGTGCCTCGGTGATTGCATGACTGCAGGAGTAGAATCTGGATGATTTGCTGAGTGTATCAAAAGTACCTGACTGAAAGTATGAGTGCAAGGGTAATGCCTGGGTGATTGTATGAGTGCATAGAAAGTACCTGAGTGAAAGTTTGAGTGCAAGAGTAATCCCTGGGTCTTTGGATGACTGCATGAGTAATGCTTGAGGGAGTGGATGTGTGCATGGGTAGTGCCTGAGTGAATGGTTGAGTACAAAAGTACTGGCTGAGTGATTGTGTAACTGCATGGGTAGTCCCTAAGTGATTGCATGAGTGCATGGGCAGTGCCTGGGTGATTACATAAGTGCAGGGATACTGCCTGGGTGATTAGATGAGTGCATGGGTAGTGCCTGAGTGACTTCATGGGTGCAAGAGTAATATCTGGGTGCTTAGATCAGTGCATGGGTAGTGCCTGAGTAAAATGATGACTGCAAGAGTAATGCCTAAGTCATTGGATGAGTGCATGGGTAGTGCCTGAGAGAAAGGATGAGTGCATGAAGAGTGCCTGAGTGAATGGTTGAGTGCAAGTATAGTGCCTGGGTGATTGCATAACTACATGAATAGTGCCTGGGTGATTGCATGAGTGCAGGGATGGTGCCTGGGTGACTGGGATGAGTACATGAGAAGTGCCTGAGTGAAAGTAAGAGTGAAAGGCTAATCCCTGTGTCATTGAAAGAGTGCATGGGTAGTGCTTGAGGGAGTGAATGAGTTCATGGGTAGTGTCTGAGTGAATGGTTGACTGCAAGAGTACTGCCAGAGTGATTGCATGAGTGAAGCGGTAGTGCCTAGGTGATACCGCCTTGAGACCCTCACGGGTGAGTAGCGCGCTTTATAAACCCCTGATTGATTGATTGCATGAGTACAGTGGTAGGGCCTGGGTGATTGGATGAGTGTATGGGTTGTGCCTGAGGGGAAGGATGGATAGAAGGCTATTGCCTGGGACATTGGATGAGTGCATAGGTAGTGCCTGAGTGAATGGATGAGTGTTTGGGTACTGCCTAAGTGAATGGCTGAGTGCAAGAGTAGTACCTGAGTGATTACATGAGTGCATGGGTAGTGCCTGGGTGATTACAGAAGTGCAGGGGTAGTGCCTGAGTGATTGGATGAGTGTATGAGTAGTGCTTGAGTGCAAGGATGGGTGCAAGTGTAATGCCTGGGTCATTGGATGAGTGTATAGGTAGTACCTGAGTGAATTGATGAGTGCATGGATAGTACTTGACTGAATGGTTGAGTGCAAGACTAGTGCCTCAGTGATTGCATGACTGCAGGGGTACTATCTTGATGATTTGATGAGCCTATCAAAAGTACCTGAGTGAAAATATGAGTGCAAGGGTAATGTCTGGATCATTGGATGAATGCATGGTAGTGCTTAGGTGATTGCATGAGTGCATCAGTAGTGCCTAGGTGATTGCATAAGTGCAGTGGTACTGTGTAAAAGAAAGAATGCAAGGGTAATGACTGTATTTTGCTATTAGTGCAACACTTGTGCTTCAGAGAATGCATAAGTGTATGGGTAGTGTCTACATGAAAGGATAACTGCCTCCTTGATTACATGAGCAACATAAAGAAAATGTTGAAGTAGTCTAAAGGATCAACATTATTTATATTAGAAACAAATACCATATAATTAAACTTTAAACAATTTTTTCATGTTATATTGCATATTATATTATGTGTTCTTACCTTTTAAATAATTTAGATACATTACTCAGTAGAAATATTTTACAGTAGTGTTGTCGTAAACAGCATTAAAACTCTTCTCAAACTTGAACAGTACCTACTATAAAGAAGAAGAAAAAACTGTTCTTTAATGATAATATATTACTGAAATTGTAAGATTATATTTTAGCAACTCAACATAAATTTAAAGAATTAAATGACATTTTCAGATTCCCTTTTTTGCTGTTCTCAGATTCCACTTACCTTCACCAGACACAGTGATTTCAATGTGGTTTCATCATTGAACAGCGGGGAAAAAAACAATCTAATTGATTGTAGAAAAAAAAAAAATCATCATAAAGCATAATTTTCAATATGTGTAGCTATGTACTTTCTATCTACACTTTGTTAATTACTTTCTTCATCTGCATAAACTCTATTATTCATCTCAAATACATTTGCCAAAATATAGACTCTCATTTACATCTGGTACAAGATAAACAACAAATATATAAACTAGTTCCTTTTCAACAGAATTTTCAAAATGCAATATCAATTACCGCAAATAATAATCCAAACACTAATTATAAATACTAATAGTTTGCATTCCTGTTTAGTTTCTGTTCGCATCTTCCCAATTGGCCGAATGATGTACTCAAAACTTTGGCTTCAAAAATAACAAATATGAATTTGGTAATTCATAAGGCAGTCTAGGTTTAAATGCCAAGTGGGCATCATTGCAATGTGTCCATCCTTTATTACACTTCAAATACACAGTATAGTGTCCAGATGTAGTAATAAGTCCATCATGGAAAATAATAGCCACTGCTATAAAAGTTCTTCCTGAAATAGACATTTGTCTTCCATTAAAACTTTTAATTTTGGTTTGCAATTTTCTTCCATTTGCTCTACAACGTTGTAGCATTAAAATTAGAATTTTCCAAATCCTTCTATATGTAATGTAGACAACATCTCTGATCTACAATGCGAACAGTTCATGTCCTGATTGGCTGTTTTTATCAATTTGTTAAAAGGTACTGATTTGCAGTCTGGTATCGTCAAGTATATGAATCGTTCTGTTTGTATCTCAGTGGTGGAAGTAAATGAACACTCTTCACATTTTTGATCCCATCGGATACTAAGCCCAAATAAGTTTTCAATCTGTATTCCTTCATCATTTAATACTCCAAGCATAAGCATTAAAAAATCTTGTGCATCTTGTTGTATATTGAGAGTAAATGTTAATGAACCAGTACATATATCCAGAAGATGCCGAATGCCAGAAGCAGTATGGATTTTACTTCTGTCAGTTACCAACTATTGAAATACATGATGTAATAAAGAACAGAATCTTTGTTCATGATTTCCCATGATTTCACAATGAAGCTCTTCTAGATAAAACATAACATTCAGAATCACATTAGCATAGCAGTTGATACCTAAACTATTTTCCAACTGGTATCCTACAATCTCATCAACAGTTTCGATTTTCTTTTTCTTTACGCCTTCAAGTTTCTCTTCGTTTGTTTTCTTTTTTTGAACCTCAATTCCATCTTTTACAAAAATATCCATTTTGGACACACTATACGTTTCTCATATATGGGATATTCACCTAAATCAGGAGCATAAAGTCTTCTTTAACGATTATAATCTCTTACACAATTTGCATCAGCACTAACCTTTTTCTACAATGTTCTTACTCGAGATAATGCAACATATGCCATTCCCTCTTTGAACACTGTACTTCCGATATTTACAAAAGAACTGTCTATACCTAAACCTTGAGATTTATGAATAGTTACTGCATATGCTAAGGACAGAGGAAACTGTTTTCTGCGAACATACAAATCTTTTACAAGTAAAAAACGTACAACACAATGCCCAATTTGTCTTACTTCTTTAATCTGATCAAATTTTATTATCAAAAGTTCTATTCCATCTCTGTTCTGAAATTTCACAAAATTAATCGCTTTTCCCATTGCTCCATTTACTAACCCATCTTCTACATTCAAATTACGCCGTAAAATTACCTGACAGTTTATACATACATGTAAAGTCTTTTCTAAGCCTGCAGTTTCAGATACAGACTTTTCCAAAGAATGCAAGTTAGCCTGTAGTTTGTCTGTGAGAAGAATAGTCAATCCCTGGTTTTCAATTTTATCAATAGATTCATTTTCCACTATTTCCTGTTTTTCCAGTTTCAAAAGTTCTTGATTAAATGTAGAACACTCTTGCAGTGTAGGCATTAGGCAAACTATAGACTTGTTTTCTCCAAGTTTATTGTACATTATTTCAGCCGCTGTGTTTCCAGTTGTATACAAGTTCCTTAGTAGCCGACTTTCTAAAGCTTGTTTACCATGTTTTGTCAAGACACCAATTCTTATATCTTGAAGAATATTTCCATAACCTTCATCACTAGCTTGTCGCATATTCTTAATAAGTTCTTTATATTCAAAATGTAGCCAAATGTTCACATTTCCAATACTTCCTAAAGATTTCCTAGTGTCTTCACGAACAAGTGTTTTAAAAACAGGTTGTCCTTTTACAGGAGTAAGTTGTAGTAGATCTCTGAATACAATTAAATGTTTTCCTCCAAACAGAACATCACAATCTGTTTTTAAAATCTGTTGCATTCTCAAGTGTACAAAGGCAAGCATTACGTTTCAGACCATGCTCACCTCATCAATGATTAGAAGTTTTATTTTCTTCAGTACTCTTGAGACTTCATAACAAGCTTCTTCAGATAGCTTGTGATATTCCAATTTATTTTCATGTTCAACTGGTAGCATGAGTAATTGATGTAAAGTAATCCCTTTAATGTTGTGTGCTGCTAATCCAATTGGAGCTGTTACAACACAAGATAAATGTGATTCCGTAGTTTTCTGTAGATAACTAGTCAATCATTAATTAAGAAACTTTCTCCTGTTCCAGCTTGACCACTGATGTACATTAGAATAGGTTTAATTGATAAACATTAGCTTTCCTTTTTTTCATGTAGCAAACCATGTTGTATCTATTCTTTCACTTGTAGATATATTTCTTTCTGTTCAATATTTAGTTGCTCTTCTAAGTTTCCCAACAGAGTTATATCTTGTTGTGCTTGTTGCATTGCAGTTTCTACCTCATTCATGGCTATTGCTGCTTCATTTTCGATAATTGGTTGTCCCAGTGGATCTTGACTTAGTGGAACAGAACTTTGACTGTCTTGAGAACTGTCTCTAGCTATATCAGCTGCAACAGTACTTTCTTGTTCAATCTCTTCATTTAACATTTATAGATATGTAGGGAAAATTATGCATTGAATGGTATCTTTACATGCATTAAAAGAATCTTCATAGCAGTCGAAATCTCCAAGTAATTCCATTTCATTACGTCAAGGCTTAAACATTTGTAGAAGTGCTAAATAGAAAAATTCCCTCTTATCAGGACTTTCGCAGCTGAGTTTTCTGTGGTTAATAAGATTTCCTTTGGCATGTTTTACCAAACATCCACCACATCCAATTACTTCATATTTTTCTTCTTTAATATTTTCTGTAACTTTTCTTTTAAAGCTGTAATGTTGAAGTATTTCATACAGACATAGATTTTCGAGATGTGGACTCCTTTTGGGATAGTATGTATCCAACATATTAGTTTTAACAATATCGGTACTTTCTGGTTCATTCACTGCTAAGTATTTGATTTCTTGTAATGTTTTCAATACTCTATTTCATGTGGCGGCAAGACCTAGACTTACCCAAATGATTCCTCTTGACTTTAAATATAAACTCTCAGAGCTCAAGCGATCCGAACATTCATAGGATCCAATCTCTCGATTGGAATGCATTTTCAAGCTTAAGCTGTACAATTTCTTACTAAGATTTTTTTCTTGTGCAATTTCTTCCCACATTACTTTCATCTCTGTCTTTTCAGATTTGGTTATATATGATGTAACATAGCGAGCAACAGCAATTGAATTATCTGCATCATATTGAATATCCATGTTTGCATTCCACATTTTCAAAATCACTGTATTGTAGTCATTAATATACTTTGAATCTTCTGTTCTTTTTAAGTTGTATGTGTTCTTTGGAGATTTCCGAGTTATTGTATGACTTACTGCAGACATAAAACTATTTACTCTTCCTTTAGAAATGATTGGGCGTGGGAATCCAAAACGACATTTTGTATAAAAGTTCCCTTTAGACTTGTATTTTTGTCGACAGTATTTTCCACATCGATGACTTTGAAACCGTAAAACTTGTTGTCTCAAGCTTTTTTCTCTTCCTTCTCTTGGAATGGCACAGGTAACATACTGTTCGATGAAAGACAAAACACTTTCATTAGTATCAGTTCCAAATTTTGGAGCATTATTGATCCATAATATCATGTGAATATGAGGAGCACCTCTAGCTTGGTACTCCTTTCTCCAAAAGAAATCTGTTACCTCTCCAAGAGGTGCAATTTTTTTATTACAGATAAATGACATCATAGCTTGAAACCTATGGTTAAAATACCTGCAGACATTTACAGGATCCAAGGAACAGAGTTCTCCAGCTGTCTTCTAATATTTGAAGTCGCTTCTCATAGAAATTCAAGTAAATCGTCCCATGCATATTCAGCACAGCTAAGTGTTAGAAACCATGTAGGAGTACCTAAGTTTCCTAACATACATTTAAGTTCTCCGTGATGACGACACCAATACTCATTGGCACCACGTTGACATGCCATCAAATTAATTAACTGAGATTCTAACTGTTCATCTCTTTGTTGAAATTTGTCCATGAATTCCTTTGCAGAAACATGTGGAAGATGAACTCCTGTTTTTAATATATGGTTCACTGCATATGAAAGTGCAGACAAATCACTTTCAAACAGAAGATGAAATATATATGGAATACACTGTCGAAATCTTGGATCTTCAGATTACAATCTTGTTGAGCGATATCTGTACAGGTCGCTCATCAAATCGTCCACCTTCTCCAGTGGGGAACAGTTGTGGAAAACAACGAGCTTCTAAACTTTTTTCCCATACCCTCATGGGAGTTCCCTTTGCTTCCTTCATTTGAAATAATTCAATACTATTTCCTATCACTTCTTTTGAATGTAGAGGATGTATAGTGTAATGTTCATAGACCTCTTCAGTCCTAGACATGTCCACTTTTACTATTTGATACCAAAGGGGATGATGGACTTTTACTATTTGGCCACTTGAAATTTCTGTTTCATCTTCTAAGCATATTTCCTGTTTATCAACGTTTACATTCTTATAATAAATATTATTCTATACCAGATATAATGTAGCCTTTTGAAGTTTGCTAACATCTACAAACTCTTGCCATATTTTTTTACTCTTTGTTGGTACGCCATTAACTAGAATAACTACAGGCTCATTTTCCTCCCTGTCTATACCAACAGTTTTAATATTTTTCTTAAAATCTAAAGGTAAGTACACAACTCTTCCTTTCAGACCTCTTTGTAAATCTGTTGGAGGCAGCTTACCTGTTTTAGGCTCCATACGAACTATAGCCTGAAATGGGTGGACAGATTGAATAAGAATGGACTCATATGCATTCAAATCTGCCAGTTCCGAGAGGAATAGCTACCAGCTCTAAGTTGTTATGTACAGCTCTAGCTGGCATTGTGTTCTCTTCTAATTTGTTGTAACAATATTTACAAATACGTTGATCAACACCCAATTCAAACTGACCTTCTACCAACAAATAAACACCAAATTGCTGCCACTTATCATTGTTTTCCTTTTCACTTTTTAAATTTAAATCAACATTCCTAGTTTGACTTCTATAGTGAGTACGTCGACAACATATACAAACATAGTTTGTTTTTTCAGATGAAACTGTGTTAAACTTTGTCATTTCTTCTGCAAACTTGTCAGTACTAATATCTTCCAGCTGTTCTTCAACACATACACTTATCAAGCTCTCATTTTCTCTACACTCCCCTTCAGAACCAAAGAAACAAAACTGTATATCATCACAAACTTTTTGTACATCTGATAGTGAACCGAGCAAAAGAGCTGTGTTCATTGCACTTAAACATAATGCAGGACTTTTTACATAGTAGAGTCTCCTTACTAACGTCCGCATTTCTGAGTGGTGTACTGCTAACATTCTTAAATGATGTAAAGTACTTTGATACACCTTTCTTGAAAGACAAGCTAGAGAATGACCCTGCAAGTTAGTATATTTTCTTACTTTACATGGATCTAGTCCTTTTAACATCTTAATCTTCTGTTTAATACTTTTTTGGCCATATCCTCGTATAAAAATTCGTAATATGTCAATAGATTCCTGTTGAATACTGCAAATACTGCTACAATCCCACTTATATACTGGAACTTGTGTACGTCTCCCTTGAACTTCTTCAGCTATTACTTCTTCTACATTTCTAGGAACCATCTTTTCTTTTCGAATGGGGCAACCATCTTTCATCTCATACCATCGACCACTAGTATCAACTGCATGCACTAATGTGTTGTGTTGAAAATAGTTTTCTTCATTAAAGAAAGGCTCAGTACTAGAAGTGTGCTTCCATTCACAAGTGAAAGTTTTACAAAAGTTGCTTCTATTAATCTGTCTTTTTCTTTTGCTTTTGTCCTTCATTAACAGCATTGTTTTATCCAATGTCCTCATTCGCTTTAATACTAATATAAATAATTTTCGTTTCAATTCAAAAGGAGTATCTACTAAACTTTCAATGTGTTGCTTCTTCTTATATGCTACCGATCTTCTTTTATACATTTTACAATCTTTTAATACATTTTGAATTACTCTACTTTGAAACATTCGTACACATATTTGTTTAAACTGATTTTTTTATTGTGACGTGTTTTTTCCCCAAAAATTAATGGGTTTTTTCCATTACCTCTCTTTATTTGCTTGTTCTTTGTTTTAAAAATTTCCTTTTTGCTTTCATTACTAATGTCTTTCTTTAATCTCTCCACAAGTGGGTTAATAAATGGTTTAGTACTCTTACCACAACAGACTTTATCCTCAGTAATATTTTGGTCTTTTTCAAGTGCACTCTTTTTCTTTTTCTTTAAGTACTTCTGTTTTCTTTGTTCTCTTCTCTTTTCATGTTTTCTTGTCATCTTCAATTTATAATCCAAACAAAATAATTTTCTAAAAAACAAAGAATAGTTTGAATAGTTTGTTACATCAATTAACAATTTTAAATTAATTACATCTCAATATTGATAAGAACTAGTTAGCATTTAATTACAATTACATTCCTATTCTATATATAACAAATAAAAAGAAAAGTGTAGAAAGAAGCAAGACAGCTGTAGGAAGAGAAGAAAAGGTGCTGCTAGAGAAAGAAAGGGACAGAAAAAATATAGGTTTAGAAACAGCAAAAAGAAATACACAAACAACAACACAGCTACTGAAAAATGAGAGAAATGCAGAAAGATACAACAGAGGTGCAGAAACAGACAAAGGAGAAAGAGAAAGAAGCAAGATAAGTACAAAAAGAAGCAAGGAAATTATGAAAACATACAACACAAGTGCAGAAAGACAAAAATTAACAGTTAAAAAAGACAGGAGAGGGGTAAAAAATGAGTAAACAGGTGCAAAAAAGGGGCAAAAGGAATGCAGAAAGAGGCAAGAGAGGTGCACAAACAAGCAATACAGGTGCACAAAGAGTAAAGAACAATAGTGAAAGAGACAAGAGGAATGCTAAAAGAAGCAACAGAGGTGCAGAAAAAGGCAGGACAGGTGGGCATAGAGGCAAAGAAGTATAGAAAAAAGTAACAGAAGTGCAGAAACAAATAAAATATATACAGAAAGAACCAAGAGAGCTGCTCAAATTGATAAGAGAGGTACCGAAAGAGATAAAGGAAGATGCAGACAGACTTAAGAGACGTGCAAAAAGAGGCAAGAAAGGTGCACAAACAGATAACAGATGTAGAGAAAGAGGAAATCCCGGTGTAGATAGACATTAGAGGGTTGTACAAAGAAGCAAAAGAGGTGCTAAAAAAACAAGAGAAGTGCAGAACGAATCAGCAGAACTACACAAAGAGATAAGACAGGTGCAGAAAGAGACAAAATAAATGAAGAAAGAAGCTAAAGAGGTGCAGAAACAGTGAAGAGAAGTCCAGAAAGAACAATGAGAACTCCAGAAATGCAAAATAGCAATCTTTGTAATGTTACTATTATAAGTCTCACCATATTATAGAAAACATGTGTCTTTACCTTTTCCTAGTGCCATAACACATAATAGAAACATACAAATACATATACATATATATATATGTTACACACATGTAGCATCTTCACATGCATAATATGTATGAAAATATATATACAAGTAGAGACATACCTCACTTCCAAGACCATGAAGTCCTTTAAACATGTCAGACTGTATTTCCCATTTCAAAGACACACCTAAAATTATGTGGTGTAGTTCAACTGTACCATTTACCAGACTCATACGAGGTAGCCTAATCACTAATTTCTCTGCCTATATATCTAAAACCTCACTTTTGTGCTACAGCATCACTATTCAGCGACTACTGAGAGTGTTGGGCCTAGCCAAGTATAAAGCAGCAACCCCTTACATGTTTGTGTTGTAACTCTCACTATATTCCAGAAACCATGTATGCATGTGTCTCTACCTTTTCCTAGTGGCATCATATATCAAAGTAACATTCAAATACAAGTATACTTGTGTTTTATACCTCTACCATCTTCTTAGGCATAACACGTGTAAGAGTACATGTGCAAGTAGAGACATACCTCAGTCATAAGACTATAAAGTCCCTTAAAATTGACAGACTGCACTTCCCATTTCATGGAGTCACCTAAATTTATGTGGCGTATTTGAAGTGTACATTTCTATACACTGATATGAGTTAACCTAATCACTAATCCTTCTACTAACATATCTTAAACCTCACTTTTGCGCTGCGGCTTCACTATTCTACAACTACTACGAGTGTTGGGCCTAGCCAAATACAAAGCACCAGCTTTTTCAATGTGTCTGTTAAAAGTCTCACTATATTCCTAAAAGCATGCATGCATGTCTCTGTACCTTTTACTAGTGGCATCATATATAAAAGAAACATACAAATATATGTATACCTGTGCTTTATACCTCTACAATGTTCATAGCCATAACAAATGTGAGCATACATGTGCAAGTAGACACATACCTGAGTCATAAGACCATAAAGTCCCTTAAACTTGACAAACTGCACTTCCCATTTCAAGGAGACACCTAAATTTATAAGGCGTACTTGGAGTGTTCCCTTACATAGACTAATACGAGGTAACCTAACCACTAATCCTTCTACCAACATGTCTTACACTATAGTTTTGTGCTGCAGCTTCACTATTCAACAACTACTGACAGTGTTGGGCCTACCTAAATACAAAGCAGCAACTTTTTCAATGTGTCTGTTGTAAGTCTCTATATATTCATAAAAGCATGCATGCATGTGTATGTACCTTTCCTAGTACCATCATATATAAAAGAAACATACAAAAATATGTATCCTTGAGAACTGTCTGAGTGAGTTTATGACTCCAAGTGTAATGTCTGGGTGATTACATCAGTGCATGGGTAGTACCTGAGTAAAAGGATGACTGTAACAGTAACGCCTACATCATTGGATGAGTGCATGGGTACTGCCTAAAAGAATGGTTTACTGCAAGAGTAGTGCTTGAGTGATTGTATGAGTATATAGCTAGTATATCAGTGATTGCATGAGTACAGGAGTAGGGCCTGAGTGATTGCATGAGTGCAGGTGTATTGCCTGGCTGATTGGATAACTGCATTGGTACTGCCTGAGTGAATTCAAGACTGCAACAGTAATCCATGGGTCATTTTATGAGTGCATCAGTAGTACCTGATGGAATAGATGAGTGCATGTGTATTGTCTGAGTGAATCATTGAGTGCAAAAGTAGTGACTGGGTGATTCCAAAATTGCGTCCGTAATGCCTGATTGATTGAATGTGTGTATAGGTAGTTCCTCCTTAACTGTATGAGTGGATGGGTACTACCTGAGTAAAAGGATGACTGTAACAGTAATGGCTACATGATTACATGAGTGCATGGGTAGTACCTGAGAGAATAGTTTAGTGCAAGAGTAGTGCCTGGGTGATTACATGAGTGCAGGGGTAATGCCTGGCTGATTGTATCACTGTTTGGGAAATACCTGAGAGAAACTATGAGTGCAAGACTAATGCATGGGTCATTGTATGAGTGTATGTGTAGTGATTGAGAGAATGGATGAATGCATGAGTAGTGCCCTCAGAGAATGAATTAATCAAACTCTAGTGCCTGAGTCATTGCACGAGTGCATGGGTACTACCTCAGAGAATGGATAAGTGCATGTGTAGTGTCTGTGTGACAAGATTAGTCCAACTCTTGTGCCTGGGTCATTGGATGAGTGCATGGGTACTGCCTGAGAGAATGAATGAGCGCATGAGTAGTGCCTGAATGAATGGATGAGTACAAGACTAGTTTTCTGTATGATTCTATGACTGCAAGGGTAGTGCCTGGGTGATTGTATGGGAAATACCTGAGAGAAGGTAAGAATGCAAGGCTAATGCCTGGGTCATTGCATGAGTGTATGGGTACTGCTCGTGTGAATGGATGACTTCAAAGCTAGTGTCTGAGTTAATGGTTTAGTCTAACTCTAGTGCCTGGGTCACTGAATGAGTGCTTAGGTACTGCCTGGGAAAATGGATTAGTGCATGACTAATGCCTAAGTGAACAGTTGAGTGCAAGAGTAGTTTTCTGTGTGATTCTATGAGTGCATGGGTACTGCCTGGGTGAGTCTATGAGTGCGTGGGTTAGTGCGTGAGTGAAAGTATAAGTGTAAGAGCAATACCTGGGTCATTGCATGAGTGCATGGGTAGTGCATAAATAAATACATAAGTACATGGGTAGTGCCTGAGTGAATGTTTGAGTGGAATAGTAGTACCTGGGTGATTGAATGGTTAATGCCTGAGTGATTAGATGTGTGTATAGGTAGTGCCTCCTTGATGGCATAACTGCATGAGAGCGCCTGAGTGAATTCATGAGTCCAAAAGTAATATCTACCTCCTCGGATCAGTGCATGGCTAGTGCTTCAGAACAGAGAAGTAACTGTCACTATATTCCAGAAAACAAGCATGCATTTGTCTGTACCTTTTCCTACTGGCATCATATATAAAAGAAACATACAAATAGATGTATACCACTGTTTTATACCTCTATCATATTTATAATCATAACACGTGCAAGAACACATGTGCAAGTAGACACATACCTCAGTCATAGGACCATAAAGTCCCTTAAAATTGACAGACTGAACTTCCATTTCAAGGAGACACCTACATTTATAATGTGCACTTGGAGTGTTCCTTTACATAGATTGATACGAGGTAACCTAATCACTAATCTTTCTACCAACATGTCTTAAACCACACTTTTGTCCTGCACCTTCACTATTCACCAACTACTGAGACTGTTGGGCCTAGCCAAATACAAAGCAGCAACGTTTTCAATGTGTCTATTGTTAGTCTGTCTATATTCATACAAGCATGCATGCATGTATCTCTACCTTTACTAGTGACATCATATATAAAAGAAACATACAAATATATGTATACCTATGTTTTATACCTCTACCTTCTTCATAGTCATAACATGTGTGAGAACACATGTACAAGTACAGATATACCTGAGTCATAAGACCATAAAGTCCCATAACAAACTGCACTTCCCATTTCAAGGAGACACCTAAATTTATAAGGCATACTTGGAGTGTTCCTTTAAATAGACTGATACGAAGTAACCCAATCACTAATCCCTTTACCAACATGTCTTACACTACATTTTTGTGCTGCAACTTCACTATTCAACAACTACTGACAGTGTTGGGCCTACCTAAATACAAAGCAGCAACTTGTTCAATGTGTCTGTTTTAAATCTCTCTATATTCATAAAAGCATGCATGCATGTGTCTGTACCTTTTCCTAGTACCATCATATATAAAAGAAACATGCAAATAGGTGTATACCTGAGTACTGCCTGAGTGAGTTTATGACTCCAAGGGTAATGTCTAGGGGCCCCATGCATCAAATCAAAAACCGTTCGCAAACGGGCAGATTCACTGAATCTGCCCCTTTGCGACCAGTATTTTTGCATTTGGGATGCATCATCCCAAATGCAAAATCCGCAACTTAAGGAATTGCTAAAATTGCGATTACTTAAATTGCGATTGCATTTAAGGAATCGCAAATTGCAATTCCTTAAATGCAATGCATTAAGCAAAAAATTATTGCGATTTTGCTATTAGGAATCGCAAATTACCATCAAACTAAAGTTGATGGTAATTTGCGATTGCTTTGAAAAATGCACTAAAGTGCATTTTTCAAAGTCACATTTTACACACACCCACATGCCCTTGTGGAAAAAGGGGAATTTCAGGGGTGCAACAGGGTATCCTTTTGGAATCCTTGCACCCTTGAAATTGCATGCGCAATTTGCGGGTACCTATGGAGTACTCGCAAATTGCACATGCAATTCCCATTGATTCCTATGGCCTCTAGGCCCATAGGAATCAATGGGAATCAATTGCTTAATTGCGACTCGCAATTTGTGAGTCGCAATTAAGGAATTTTAAGGAATCACATTTTTTTTTGCGATTTCTACATGCATTGCATTTAGCGATTTCTAAATAGCAAATCGGTAAAATTCGCTATTTAGAAATCGCAAAATGCGGGCTTGATGCATGTGCCCCTAGATGATTATATCACTGCATAGGTAGTACCTGAGTAAAAGGATGACTCTAACAGTAATGCTTGGGTCATTGGATGAGTGCATGGGTACTGCCTAAGAGAATGGTTTACTGCAAGATTAGTGCTTGAGTGATTGCATGACTATATGGGTAGTATGTCAGTGATTGCATGAGTACAGGAGTAATGCCTGTGATTGCATGATTGCATGAGTACTGCCTGGCTGATTAGATAAGTGCATTGGTAGTGCCTGAGTGAATTAATGAGTGCCAGAGTAATATCTACCTCCTTAGATCAGTGCATGGCTAGTTCTTGAGTACAAGGACTGCAAGAGTAATCCATGGGGCATTGTATGTGTGCATCAGTAATACCCGAGGGAATGGATGAGTGCATGGGTATTGTCTGATTGAATCATTGAGTGCAAAGGTAGTGCCAGGGTGATTGAAAAATTGCATAGGTAATGCCTGATTGATTGGATGTGTGTATAGCTAGTTCCTCCTTGACTGTATGCGTGCATGGGTACTGCCTGAGTAAAAGGATGACTGTAAGAGTAATGGCTGGGTCATTGGATGAGTGCATGGGTAGTGCTTGAGAGAATAGTTCAGTGCAAGAGTAGTGCTTGAGTGATTACATGAGTGCAGGGGAAGTGCCTGAGTGATTGTTTGAGTGTATAGGGAATACCTGAGAGAAAGTATTAATGCAAGGCTAATTCGTGGGTCATTGCATGAGTGTATAGGTAGTGCTTGACAGAATAGATGCATGAATGGGCACTGCCTGAGAGAATGGATCAGTGCATGATTGATGCCTGAGTGAATGGTTGAGTGCAAGAGTAGTTTTCTATGTGATTCCATGAGTGCATGGATACAGCCTGAGTGAATCTATGAGTGCAGAGGTAGTGCCTGAGTGATTGGATGAGTGTATGAGAAATACCTGAGTGAAAGTATGAGTGTTATAGTAATGACTGAGTAATTGCATGAGTGCATGGGTAGAGCCTGAGTGAATAGATGAGTACATGGATAGTGCCTGTGTGAATGTTTCGGTGGAATAGTAGTGCCTGGGTGATTGCATAAATGTATGGTTAATGCCTAAATGATTAGATGTGAGTATAGGTAGTGCCTCCTTGATGGCATAACTGAATGGGAGCACCTGAGTCAATTCATGAGTCCAAGAGTAATATCTACCTCCTTAGATCAGTACATGGCAAGTGCTTGAGAACAGAGATGTAACTGTCACTATATTTCAGAAAACAAGCAAGCATGTGTGTGTACCTTTTCCTAGTGGCATTATATATAAAAGAAACATATAAATAGATGTATACCAGTGTTTTAAACCTCAACCATCTTTATAGGCATGACACATGTGAGAATACATATGCAAGTACAGACATACCTCAATCATAAGACCATAAAGTCCCTTAAACTTGACAGACTGCACTTCCCATTCCAAGGAGACACCTAAATTTATGTGGCGTGTTTGAAATGTACATTTCTATATACTTATATGGCTTAACCTAATCACTAATCCCTCTACCAACATATTTTAAACCTCACTTTTGTGCTGCAGCTTCACTATTTAGCAGCTGCTGAGAGTGTTGGGCCTTTCCAAATACAAAGAATCTACTTTTTCAATGTGTGTGTTGTAAGTCTCCCTATATTCATAAAAGCATGCATGCATATGTCTGTACCTTTTACTAGTGGTATTATATATAAAAGAAACATACAAATAGATGTATACCTTTCTTTTATACCTTTACCATGTTCATAGGCATAACACATGTCAGAATACATGTGCAAATACAGACATACCTCAGTCACAAGACCATAAAGGACTTTCAACTTGCCAGACTCCATTTCCCATTGAAAAGAGACACCTAAATTTAAGCAGAGTTTTTCAAGTGTACTTTTTCACAGACTCAAACAACATTCTCTAATCACTATTCCCTCTCCCAGCGTATCTTAAACCTCACTTTTATGCAGCAGCATCAGTATTCAGCAACTAATGAGAGTGTTGGGCCTAGCCATATTCATAAAAGCATGCATGCATATGTCTGTACCTTTTGCTAGTGTCCTTTTCAGGTGCATAACACATGTGAGAATACATGTGCAAGTACAGTCATACCTCAGTCAGAAAGCCATGCAGACCTTAAAACTTAACATACTGCATTTCTCGTTTCAAGAACACACCTACAATTATGTGGCATACTTCAACTGTACCATTCACCAGACTCATACAAACTACCATAATCAGTAATCCCTCTGCCATCATGTCTAAAACCTCACTTTTCTCTTGCAGATTCACTATTCTGTGACTACTCAGAGTGTTTGGTGTAGCCAAATATAAACAAGCAACCCTTCATATATCTCTTTTATAAGTCTCACAATATTATTGAAAGTATGCATGCTTCTGTCTGTACCTTTTGCTACTGTTATTATACATAAAAGAAACATACAAATAGATGTATACCTCTTTTTTATACATCTAACATATTCAGATGCATAGCATATATGACAAATACATGTGCAAGTAGAGACATACCTCAGTCACAAGACCATGCAGACCTTGAAACTTGACAGACTGCAAATCCCATTTCAAAGAGACGCCTACAATTATGTGGCATACTTTATCTGCACCTTTCCACAGACACAAACAAACTACCATAATCACTAATCCATCTACCAATGTACCCATGTTACTATGCACAAACTATTTCAATTGTCATTTCATTACAATAAAACAAACTACAATACACATCTGTACATTTCATAACATATTTCAAACATCACACTTCTCTAATAATTTCCAAACTTTGAAAATAATTATTTTCAAATTTAAAAATATTACTACAAACAGTAAAGCACTACTGCATAATACATAACACACCTTACAAATGTGTAACTTACCTTTGAAATAATATTGCAGAATATCAAATATCAGAAACTCATTAAAGATTTTCTTTTGCGCACATTAAATGTAATGTACCACTCTCAACAAGGTAAAACCAGTAATGGCAAACTTTCCCTCTCTTTCTGCACACAAATAAATGTAAGTAACAAATCAAAATGCTTTTTACATCATTTCAAATTGCAAAACACATTTCTATTAGTTAGACATATTAACCCTTTATAACTGTCTTCTAAAAGGGCCAAAACTGGTTCTGTAATTTTCTGGAGTCGTGACTCCACCGGGGTAGGGTCGCGATGGAACCGCGAACCCTTAGGGGAGTTGAAAAACCTATTTCTAAAAATACTAGTATTTTTTTTTAACAACACACTACTTCTAAACATACTACTGACTTAGAAAAACTTAATTTACTAACATATCACTTATATTTAGTTTCCAATTCACACTTTAAATCCACAGTTAAATTTCAACCCTTCCCCATTCTGCTTAATCCCAGCTTCCATAGTAACAGTTACTACAACATTCAACTGTACTGGCAGGCCACAAGCTCATCACATTTTCAAGTTCAGCACACTAGCTAACAAATGCAAATAGCAGATGTGGTTGACGTTTGCAAAATATTACCTTATCCTATCTACTGTACCTTTCAAAAAAATTTTAATAACCAATCAGAAACATGATTCCTCAGCAAAGTAACATGCATCCTATTTTTGAGTGCACAATGTTGAAGAACAGCCAATCACGTATCAGCTTTTTCAAAAATATCATCTACTCCACCATTTTAGATACCAGTCATTCTACCAACTGACTACCTTAGCTACAGATATCTTTTCATTCCTTTCAGACATCCCTTCAAGATACATACAGTGTGGATTGTAGGGCACAGCTATGTTTTCTGGGGCAAAAAGTATGCTGAACACAGAGGTATTGACAAAGACCTAGGTTTGCCAAATCTGGATATTAAATGAATTGCACAGAGAGGATTAAAGTGGCACCAATTGATGCCTTTGGTTAAAACCTTTTTGCATCTCCAACCCCCTGACTTCATGATTGTGCACTGTGGAGGCAATAACCTAGGCACATTGACTGGGGTAGGTCTGGAAATGCTAATGAAGGATACCTTTGCACAATTGATGTTGCTTTTCCCTAAAACTGTCATTGTATACTCTAATATATGCCAAAGACAGAAATGGAAGTGGTCAAATCAATTCTGTCCACAGTTTGGGAAAGGTAGGAAAAATGTCAATAAAGCTGTTTCTGCTTACCTCAGAGACCATAGGATGGGCGCCATCTATATCAACAATCTACGTTTTGATATGCATGACATCTACAGAAGTGATGAAGTTCACTTCACAGATGAAGGAAACAGAGTATTTCTCAACAACTTTAAGCTGTGTGTCCGCACTTACATGTAGTCATAATGAAAACAAGGGCTATTTTTAGAGCCACCCTATAACCCAACAATGAATTTTTTTTGTAAAAACATACATACTCTTTTTTTTTTGGATTCGCGAATCCGTCGTGAATCCACAAAACAAAAGCACTAATTCAATGTACTACAATACAATACACTCTTCAAGTTCAGCTTTTAATTTTAATTTTTTATATTATTAATAACTCTATCAAATGTAATGTGATTAAAAACTTCAATCTCACTAACTTCATAAAAAAGTCACAAATCCAACACTACCTTCTAAATTATATACTATTAAATTATTTATTTGAGGTGGATCTGTGAATCCACCGCAATGTTACATGGGGGCCGCGCTGAGAGCTGCGATGGGGTCGCGACTCCAAACACGAGAGAAAAAAAAATGCCCCCCAGTCCTATTACCTGAAATCCGCCCCGGGGACCCCTTCTCCCAGGGCATGTCATCACGTTGGGGACGGCGGGGAGAGCCCCAATGCCCCTGCGGTCCCTGCCGGCTCCCCGCCTCCTGCAGGAGCCGGCATAGCTTTTTGATAAGGGGAGCTGCTAACATGCAGCTCCCTTTGCCCAAAAGCAAATCTGCTTCGCTTCATGGAAGCGAGAGCATTTTTCCTGCTCCCGCTTCCATGAAGCAAAGCGGAGTTTGCTATGAAAGGGCGGGAGCAGTGCTCCTGCCCTGCCATAGCAAACTGCAATGTCCTGGGGGTGGGCACCCCGGGACATTGCTGGAGCTGGCCCGAGGGATGGTGGTCCCTAGGGCAATGGAGGGCTCCAGGTGGGGGGGGGCGTGCAGCCCCCCTCCCTGCATTTTTTAAGCCCTGGAGAGGTGGTGGTCCCTGGGCTGGGGGTCCGCAATGGACCTCCATCCTTAATTTAAGTTTGCCCTGGGGAGGTGGTGGTCCCCGGGGCAGTGTGGGGCCCTGCAGGGCCCCCGATACCTTATTATATATTGCCCCAGGACCTGGCCCACTTGGGGGCTTAAAACAAACGAAGCACGGGAGACCGCGCTTTGTTTTTTTTAAATTTTCATCCGGATTCACGAAAAATACTTTTTTGGGGCCCTCTGGGTCCCTGTGGGGCCACTTGAGCAGGCCTGGGAGGTCAGGGTGTTTCTACCCTGCCCCTTTTCTTCTTTTTTCACCTTTTTTCTTGTGACTCGGTTCAACCGAGTCACAAGATGGCTGCCAACACTCCCTAGTTTGAAATGTTGGCAGTCAATCAGAAGCCAGCTCGTGCTCGGGAGGGTTCGCGGATCCACCGCGGTCACCAGATACTAATATTTTTTTAAGTATGAATTTCTCAGGAACTGCTAAACGGATTTACACCATTTAAAGCAAGGAGTGCACTCTGCACCAAGACCTACCTCTCTGCCAAATTTGGTGAAATTCCATTCAGAAGTTCGGGCTGTAGCCACGACAAAAGTTTCCTATGGAAATTAACATGGAGAAAACGCGTTTAGGGACCCCCCTTTTTTCTAGGCCCCCGCTTGATGAATCACCCTGAAACTTTTGATTGGAGCATATGACGGCAAAACCATGGGAGCGTATAAGTTTAGCTAATGGGGTAAGGTACACGTTGAACAGGGTTGGGGAGAGTGACGATCCCTGGGGCACCCCACACGGCAAAGTGTAGGGGTGTGATTTGTATTCTTCCATCATTATTGATTGTTCTCTGCTAGTTAGGTAGGAACGAAGAATGTCAGAGGCTTTGTTTAAAATTCCTATTTCGGCCAGACGCTGGATAAGTATATGATGATCAACCGTATCAAATACGGCTGATAGGTCGAGCAAGATCTGTATGGCTTCCCCCTGTCAAGTTGGATACGTATGTCCTCTGTAGCGGCAATCAGTGCGGATTCTGTACTATGGCGGGGACGGAAACCATGTTGCGCTGGATCTAGTTTATCGTTTGTCTCTATGAAAGACAGTAGTTCTTCATTTAGGGTTTTTTCCAAGATTTTAGATGGAAATGGTAGGCAGGAGATTGGCCGATAATTGGAAACCTCCACGGGATCTAGGGTTGGCTTTTTCAGGATAGTTCTTACCAAAGATTTTTTCCAGGTGGCAGGAAAATGCCCTACTTCCAGAATGTTGTTGAGAAGAGGTGTTAAATTGTTTGCAATTATGTTAGGAACCATGTGAAAATCCATGGCGGGACAGGGACCAAGAGGGGAACCCGACTTTGTTGACAGTATTAACTTCTCCACTCTGTTAGATGTTAAAGTATTGAATTCATGTAGGTAGACATGCGTATTCACCCTCTCCTCGTTGGACCTGTTGTTGGGCCTGTCTAACCTTGTTTCGGCTTTGCTGTTAGAGAACTCGTCGTACACTTTGACCACTTTGTCGTAGAAGAATTCTGCAAGTCTATTGCAAAACTGACTAGTGGGACTAAACTGTTTGCTGTTGCCAAAATTAGCTAGGTTGGAAACTGTTTTGAAAAGTTCTCTGGCAGTATTTTTGGAGGCCATAATTTTTCAGTAAAAAAGCTAGATTTTGCTAAGACTATTGACTCTTTATACTTGATTAGTGCTTCGTTGTACTGTTTTTTTTATAAATTTCAGAGTATTCCTTCCTCCAAATTCGTTCTTTAGCTCTGCATTTTTTCTTTAATTCTTTTAGCTCAGCTGTGTACCAGGGGGCTGATGGTGGTCTTTTGCCAGTATGTTTGCGTGTTTCTGGGGCAAATTTTTGTGCTGCCTGATTGATCCAGCTATTAAAGTTTCGGGCTGCTGAGTCCGGGTCAGCGTCAATATGGGGGTCATGGGACTGTAAAGCGGTTACCAGGTCTGGAGTATTTATTTGCCTCCAGGGGCGTACTACGCCTGTCCTGCTTTTCATCTGTGCTCTGATGACCGGTCCAGTGCAGAATAATTCAAAGAATATAGCCCTATGATCAGTCCAAGTCAGTGGTAGTGTGCTGCTAAATTTTATCTGTGCGTGGTTTGTAAAAATTCCGTCCAGAGTGTGTTTCCCAGTATGGGTAGGCTCAGTGACAATTTGCTTTAAGTCTAGACTTTTTAGCTCGTCTACTAGCTTATTAGTGTCACAGTTTTCGAGGGACTCTAAATGAAAGTTAAAGTCCCCCAGTATGGAAAAATTTAGGTAATCCATGCAGAACTACGTAACTGACAGAATGGAATCAGTAAAGGGGTTTCTAGGCCCGGGTGGTCTATAAATTAGTAGCCCGTTAAAAGTTGTTGTGTTATTACATTTAAACGAGAACAGTATAGCTTCTTCCTTCAAGTGGGGGTGTCTGAGAAGGTAGCTTTAATATAGGAGTGGTAAGCAATGGCTACCCCCCCACCTCGTTGTCCTTCTCTGTCACTTTTAAACTGGTCATATCCAGCAGGTATGGCAATGTTTAAGTCAGGTTGGGAGGAACTGTGTAGCCATGTCTCTGTAAGAAACATTATATCTGGCTTGTGTTGTTCAAAGAAGTCGGCAAGTTCGTACTTATGTTTGAGAAGTGATCTAGTGTTCAGTAGGACACATCTTAAAGAACGCTCATTGGGTTTATGTGAATTGCCTAGACATGTATCTGACACAAGATGGAAATTTGAGAGATTGGTGTCAATGTTAAAATCGCATGTAGGACAATTGTGATCTAAGGAATCACTTAGGGGTTATATAAAGTTGCATCTCTTATGCTCACCTTTATCTCGGACAGTTAGCAAGTTAGCTTTGGAATAGGTGATAATTGAATTTTTACCAGGGGTTCTGGCGCACGGCGCAGTCCGGTCGCGGACGGGTGCAGACGGGCTTGCCTTTGATGCGCCTTTGGCGCACCTCAGGCGTGCCCGCTGCACGCGTCCGCTGCGCGGTCGCGTCAGCATGCCCTCTTGTAGAGGCTTGGGTTACGTGATGCTCTAGCTGCCGCTTGAACAACTAGGCGATACAAAAGGGGATGATGGACGGAACGTTTGAGCCAATCAAACACTCACCCCCAGTCAACTGATCTGGGTTTAATCCATCATCATTCTTTAGCTCACTCCACCACCCCAGTTCAGACATGGCCATATGCAAATCAGTCTGACCCTGTGCCTCATGGGAACAGTCCAGCCCGAACTGCCAAGCCATGTCTTCCCTGGACCGGAAACAAGCATCCTAGGACCGGTTTCTAGCATTCCAGCCGTCATCAGCCAGGCTTGCTTAAATCCAGTGTATCGCTTTGTTCGCCCTAAGTTGGCGGGGGTATGCCCAGACGTGGGTCCCTTGCTCACTTTGCCACTGGATTCAAGCAAGCCTGGCTGATGACGGCTGAAATGCCAGAAACCGGTCCTAGGATGCTTGTTTCCGGTCCAGGGAAGACATGGCTTGGCAGTTCGTGCTGGACTGTTCCCATGAGGCACAGGGTCAGACTGATTTGCATATGGCCATGTCTGAACTGGGGTGGTGAAGTGAGCTAAAGAATGATGATGGATTAAACCCAGATCAGTTGACTGGGGTGAGTGTTTGATTGGCTCAAACGTCCGTCCATCATCCCCTTTGTATCGCTTTGTTCGCCCTAAGTTGGCGGGGGTATGCCCAGACGTGGGTCCCTTGCTCACTTTGCCACTGGATTCAAGCAAGCCTGGCTGATGACGGCTGAAATGCCATAAACCGGTCCTAGGATGCTTGTTTCCGGTCCAGGGAAGACATGGCTTGGCAGTTCGTGCTGGACTGTTCCCATGAGGCACAGGGTCAGACTGATTTGCATATGGCCATGTCTGAACTGGGGTGGTGGAGTGAGCTAAAGAATGATGATGGATTAAACCCAGATCAGTTGACTGGGGGTGAGTGTTTGATTGGCTCAAACGTTCCGTCCATCATCCCCTTTTGTATCGCTTTGTTCGCCCTAAGTTGGCGGGGTATGCCCAGACGTGGGTCCCTTGCTCACTTTGTCACTGGATTCAAGCAAGCCTGGCTGATGACGGCTGAAATGCCAGAAACCGGTCCTAGGATGCTTGTTTCCGGTCCAGGGAAGACATGGCTTGGCAGTTCGTGCTGGACTGTTCCCATGAGGCACAGGGTCAGACTGATTTGCATATGGCCATGTCTGAACTGGGGTGGTGGAGTGAGCTAAAGAATGATGATGGATTAAACCCAGATCAGTTGACTGGGGGTGAGTGTTTGATTGGCTCAAACGTTCCGTCCATCATCCCCTTTTGTATCGCTTTGTTCGCCCTAAGTTGGCGGGGGTATGGCCAGACGTGGGTCCCTTGCTCACTTTGCCACTGGATTCAAGCAAGCCTGGCTGATGACGGCTGAAATGCCAGAAACCGGTCCTAGGATGCTTGTTTCCGGTCCAGGGAAGACATGGCTTGGCAGTTCGTGCTGGACTGTTCCCATGAGGCACAGGGTCAGACTGATTTGCATATGGCCATGTCTGAACTGGGGTGGTGGAGTGAGCTAAAGAATGATGATGGATTAAACCCAGATCAGTTGACTGGGGGTGAGTGTTTGATTGGCTCAAACGTTCCGTCCATCATCCCCTTTTGTATCGCTTTGTTCGCCGTAAGTTGGCGGGGGTATGCCCAGACGTGGGTCCCTTGCTCACTTTGCCACTGGATTCAAGCAAGCCTGGCTGATGACGGCTGAAATGCCAGAAACCGGTCCTAGGATGCTTGTTTCCGGTCCAGGGAAGACATGGCTTGGCAGTTCGTGCTGGACTGTTCCCATGAGGCACAGGGTCAGACTGATTTGCATATGGCCATGTCTGAACTGGGGTGGTGGAGTGAGCTAAAGAATGATGATGGATTAAACCCAGATCAGTTGACTGGGGGTGAGTGTTTGATTGGCTCAAACGTTCCGTCCATCATCCCTTTTGTATCGCTTTGTTCGCCCTAAGTTGGCGGGGGTATGCCCAGACGTGGGTCCCTTGCTCACTTTGCCACCGGATTCAAGCAAGCCTGGCTGATGACGGCTGAAATGCCAGAAACCGGTCCTAGGATGCTTGTTTCCGGTCCAGGGAAGACATGGCTTGGCAGTTCGTGCTGGACTGTTCCCATGAGGCACAGGGTCAGACTGATTTGCATATGGCCATGTCTGAACTGGGGTGGTGGAGTGAGCTAAAGAATGATGATGGATTAAACCCAGATCAGTTGACTGGGGGTGAGTGTTTGATTGGCTCAAACGTTCCATCCATCATCCCCTTTTGTATCGCTTTGTTCGCCCTAAGTTGGCGGGGGTATGCCCAGACGTGGGTCCCTTGCTCACTTTGCCACTGGATTCAAGCAAGCCTGGCTGATGACGGCTGAAATGCCAGAAACCGGTCCTAGGATGCTTGTTTCCGGTCCAGGGAAGACATGGCTTGGCAGTTCGTGCTGGACTGTTCCCATGAGGCACAGGGTCAGACTGATTTGCATACAACTAGAGTGTAGCCCAAGAATGGTGGCCCGCCCTGACTTGCGGGACCGTCAACAAGCAGCAGTAAGTAAGTGCAATTAAACCCAGATCAGTTGACTGGGGGTGAGTGTTTGATTGGCTCAAACGTTCCGTCCATCATCCCCTTTTGTATTGCACTCATCCATTCTCTAAAACACTACCCATTCATGCCTCCAATCACCCATGAACTGGGGTGGTGGAGTGAGCTAAAGAATGATGATGGATTAAACCCAGATCAGTTGACTGGGGGTGAGTGTTTGATTGGCTCAAACGTTCCGTCCATCATCCCCTTTTGTATCGCTTTGTTCGCCCTAAGTTGGCGGGGGTATGCCCAGACGTGGGTCCCTTGCTCACTTTGCCACTGGATTCAAGCAAGCCTGGCTGATGACGGCTGAAATGCCAGAAACCGGTCCTAGGATGCTTGTTTCCGGTCCAGGGAAGACATGGCTTGGCAGTTCGTGCTGGACTGTTCCCATGAGGCACAGGGTCAGACTGATTTGCATATGGCCATGTCTGAACTGGGGTGGTGAAGTGAGCTAAAGAATGATGTTGGATTAAACCCAGATCAGTTGACTGGGGGTGAGTGTTTGATTGGCTCAAACGTTCCGTCCATCATCCCCTTTTGTATCGCTTTGTTCGCCCTAAGTTGGCGGGGGTATGCCCAGACGTGGGTCCCTTGCTCACTTTGCCACTGGATTCAAGCAAGCCTGGCTGATGACGGCTGAAATGCCATAAACCGGTCCTAGGATGCTTGTTTCCGGTCCAGGGAAGACATGGCTTGGCAGTTCGTGCTGGACTGTTCCCATGAGGCACAGGGTCAGACTGATTTGCATATGGCCATGTCTGAACTGGGGTGGTGGAGTGAGCTAAAGAATGATGATGGATTAAACCCAGATCAGTTGACTGGGGGTGAGTGTTTGATTGGCTCAAACGTTCCGTCCATCATCCCCTTTGTATCGCTTTGTTCGCCCTAAGTTGGCGGGGGTATGCCCAGACGTGGGTCCCTTGCTCACTTTGCCACTGGATTCAAGCAAGCCTGGCTGATGACGGCTGAAATGCCAGAAACCGGTCCTAGGATGCTTGTTTCCGGTCCAGGGAAGACATGGCTTGGCAGTTCGTGCTGGACTGTTCCCATGAGGCACAGGGTCAGACTGATTTGCATATGGCCATGTCTGAACTGGGGTGGTGGAGTGAGCTAAAGAATGATGATGGATTAAACCCAGATCAGTTGACTGGGGGTGAGTGTTTGATTGGCTCAAACGCTCCGTCCATCATCCCCTTTTGTATCGCTTTGTTCGCCGTAAGTTGGCGGGGGTATGCCCAGACGTGGGTCCCTTGCTCACTTTGCCACTGGATTCAAGCAAGCCTGGCTGATGACGGCTGAAATGCCAGAAACCGGTCCTAGGATGCTTGTTTCCGGTCCAGGAAGACATGGCTTGGCAGTTCGTGCTGGACTGTTCCCATGAGGCACAGGGTCAGACTGATTTGCATATGGCCATGTCTGAACTGGGGTGGTGGAGTGAGCTAAAGAATGATGATGGATTAAACCCAGATCAGTTGACTGGGGGTGAGTGTTTGATTGGCTCAAACGTTCCGTCCATCATCCCCTTTGTATCGCTTTGTTCGCCCTAAGTTGGCGGGGGTATGCCCAGACGTGGGTCCCTTGCTCACTTTGCCACCGGATTCAAGCAAGCCTGGCTGATGACGGCTGAAATGCCAGAAACCGGTCCTAGGATGCTTGTTTCCGGTCCAGGGAAGACATGGCTTGGCAGTTCGTGCTGGACTGTTCCCATGAGGCACAGGGTCAGACTGATTTGCATATGGCCATGTCTGAACTGGGGTGGTGGAGTGAGCTAAAGAATGATGATGGATTAAACCCAGATCAGTTGACTGGGGGTGAGTGTTTGATTGGCTCAAACGTTCCGTCCATCATCCCCTTTGTATCGCTTGAACAACTAGAGCGTAGCCCAAGAATAGCGGCCCGTCCTGACTTGCGGGACCATCAACAAGCAGCAGT
Organism: Calotriton arnoldi; assembly: GCA_963921515.1. NCBI lineage: Eukaryota > Metazoa > Chordata > Amphibia > Caudata > Salamandridae > Calotriton > Calotriton arnoldi. Next base: position 5,005,098 of record CAWUFW010000202.1, on the reverse strand, counting down.
AAGTAAGTGCAAAGAAGCGAAAAGCAAATGTGAATTTCAAATTCAATTCATACAATTTTAAAATGGTTGGAATTCTAAAAACGATTTTTAGCCCTGAAATAGTTTAGCGCTCCCCCCGGAGCCGGTACGAGCTCTCTGCAAAGGACTTGGACAGCGCTGCGCGGTCGCGTCAGCATGCCCTCTTATAGAGCCTTGGGTTACGTGACGCTCTAGCTGCCACTTGAACAACTAGAGTGTAGCCCAAGAATGGTGGCCCGCCCTGACTTGCGGGACCGTCAACAAGCAGCAGTAAGTAAGTGCAAAGAAGCGAAAAGCAAATGTCAATTTCAAATTCAATTCATACAATTTTAAAATGATTAAAATGATTGGAATTCTAAAAAGGACTTTTAGCCCTGAAATAGTTTAGCGCTCCCCCCGGAGCCGGTACAAGCTCCCTGCAAAGGACTTGGGCAGCGCTGTGCCGTCGCGCCAGCATGCCCTCTTGTAGAGGCTTGGGTTACGTGACGCTCTAGCTGCCGCTTGAACAACTAGAGTGTAGCCCAAGAATGGTGGCCCGCCCTGACTTGCGGGACCGTCAACAAGCAGCAGTAAGTAAGTGCAAAGAAGCGAAAAGCAAATGTCAATTTCAAATTCAATTCATACAATTTTAAAATGATTAAAATGATTGGAATTCTAAAAACGATTTTTAGCCCTGAAATAGTTTAGCGCTCCGCCCGGAGCCGGTTCGAGCTCCCTGCAAAGGACTTGGGCAGCGCTGCCCGGTCACGTCAGCATGCCCTCTTGTAGAGGCTTGGGTTAAATGACGCTCTAGCTGCGGCTTGAACAACTAGAGCGTAGCCCAAGAATGGCAGCCCGCCCTGACTTGCAGGACCGTCAACAAGCAGCAGTAAGTAAGTGCAAAGAAGTGAAAAGCAAATGTCAATTTCAAATTCAATTCATACAATTTTAAAATGATTAAAATTATTGGAATTCCAAAAACGATTTTTAGCCCTGTAATAGTTTAGCGCTCCCCCTGGAGCTGGTACGAGCTCAATCCACAGGACTTGGGCAGCGCTGCGCGGTCGCATCAGCATGCCCTCTTGTAGAGGCTTGGGTTACGTGACACTCTAGCTGCCGCTTGAACAACTAGAGCGTAGCCCAAGAATGGCGGCCCGCCCTGAATTGCGGGACCATCAACAAGCAGCAGTAAGTAAGTGCCAAGAAGCGAAAAGCAAATGTCAATTTCAAATTCAATTCATACAATTTTAAAATTATTAAAATGATTGGAATTCTAAAAATGATTTTTAGCCCTGAAATAGTTTAGCGCTCCCCCCGGAGCCGGTACAAGCTCACTGCAAAGGACTACTTTATGAAGGAGAAAAGCAAAAGAAAAAGACTGGTTAATAGAAGTAACTTTTGCAAAACTTTTTCTGGTGAATGGAAGCACACTTCTAGTACTGAGCCTTTCTTTAATGAATAAAGCTATTTTCAACAAAATACATTAGTTCATGCAGTTGATACCAGTGGTCAATGTTATGAGATAAAAGTTGGTTGTCCAATTGAAAAAGAAAATATGGTTCCTAGAAATGTGGAAGAAGTAATAGCTGAAGAAGTTCAAGGGAGACGTACACAAGCTCCAGTGTATAAGTGGGATTGTAGTAGTATTTGTAGTATTAAATAGGAATCTATTGATATATTACAAGTTTTTTTACGAGAATATGCCAAAAAAAGTGCTAAACAGAAGATTAAGATGTTGCAAGGACTAGTTCCTTGTAAAGTGAGAAAATATACTAAGTTGCAGGGTCATTCTCTGACTTGTCTTTCTAGAAAAGTGTGTCGAAGTACTTTTCATCATTTAAGAATATTAGCAGTACATCACTCAGAAATGCAGAAGTTAGTAAGGAGATTGTACTACGTAAAAAGTCCTGCATTATCTTTAAGTGGAATGAACACAACTCTTTTGCATGGTTCAGTATCGGATGTAAAAAAAAATTTGTGATGATATAGAGATTCGTTTCTTTGGTTCACAGGAGGAGTGCAGAGAAAGTGACAGCTTGATAAATGTAGGTGTTGAAGAACAGGTGGAAGATATTAGTACTAACAAGTTTGCAGAAGAAATTAGAAAGTTTAAGATAGTTTCATCTGAGAAACCAAACTATGTTTGTATTTGTTGTCGATGTACTCACTATAGAAGTCAAACTAGGAATGTTGATGTATATTTAAAAAGTGAAAAGGAAAACAATGATAAGTGGCAGCAATTCGGTGCTTATTTGTTGGTGGAAGGTCGTTTTGAGTTGGATACTGATCAACGTATGTGTAAATATTGTTACAACAAGTTAGACGAGAACAAAATGCCAGCTAGAGCTGTGCATAACAACTTAGAGTTGGTAGCTATACCTCTGGAACTGTCAGATTTAAATGCATATGAGTCCATTCTTATTCAATCTGTGCACCCGTTTCAGGCCATAGTTCGTATGGAGCCTAAAACAGGTAAGCTTCCTCCAACAGATTTACAAAGAGGTCTGAAAGGAAGAGTTGTGTACTTACCTTTAGATTTTAATAAAAATATTGAAACTGTTGGTATATAGAGAGAGGAAAGTGAGCCTGTAGTTATTCTAGTAAATGGTGTACCAACAAAGAGTCGAAAAATATGGCAAGAGTTAGTAGATGTTATCAAAGTTCAAAAGGCTACATTATATCTTGTACAGAACAATATTTATTATAAAACTGTAAATGTGGAAGAACAGGAAATATGTTTAGAAGATGAAACTGAAATTCAAAGTGGACAAATAGAAAAACTGGACAAATCCAGGAGTGAAGACATTTACGAACATTACAGTATACATCCTCTTCATTCAAAAGAAGTGATAGGAAACAGTATTATATTATTTCAAATGAAGAAAGCAAAGGGAACTCCCATGAGTGTATGCGAAAAAAGTTTAGAAGCTCATTGTTTTCCACAGCTGTTCCCCACTGGAGAAGGTGGATGATATGATGAACAAGCAGTACAGATCCAGCTTCAGAATACCGCTCGACAAGATTGTACTCAGAAGATCCAAGATTTCGACAGTGCATTCCATACATATTTCATCTTCTGTTTGAAAGTGACTTCTCTGTACTTTCATATGCAGTGAACCACATATTTAAAACAGGAGTTCATCTTACACATGTTTCTGCAAAGGAATTCATGGACAAAGTTCAACAAAGAGATGATCATTAAGAAACTCAGTTAATTAATTTGAAGGCGTGTCAACGAGGTACAAATGAGTATTGGTATCACTATCATCGTCATGGAGAACTTAAATGTATGTTAAGAAACTTAGGTACCCCTACATGGTTTGTAAGACTTAGCTGTACTGAATATGTATGGGACAATTTACTTGAATTTCTACAAAAAGTAAATTAAAATGTAAAAAATATTGAATTGAAGACAGCTGGAGAAGTCTGTTCCTTGGATCCTGTAAATGTGTGCAGATATTTTAATCATAGGTTTCAAGCTATGATGTCTTTTATCTGCAATACAAATAATCCACCTCTTGGAGAAGTTACTGATTTCTTTTGGAGAAAGGAGTACCAAGCCAGAGGTGCTCCTCATATACACATGCTATTATGGATCAAGAAAGCACCAAAATGTGGAACTGACACTGATGAAAGTGTTTTGTTTTTCATCGAACAGTATGTTACCTGTACCATTCCAAAAGAAGGAGGAGAAAACAGCTTGAGACAACAAGTTTTATGGTTTCAAAGTCATCGATTTGCAAAATATTGTCGACGAAAATACAAGTCAAAGGGAAAATTTTATACAAAATGCCATTTTGGATTCCCACGTGCAATAATTTTTAAAGGAAGAGTACATAGTTTTATGTCAGCAGTAAGGCATACAATAACTCGGAAATCTCCAAAGAATACATACAACTAAAAAAGAACCGAAGATTCAAAGTATATTAATGACTACAATCCAGTGATGTGGACAATGTGGAATGAAAATATGGATATTCAATATGTTGCGGACAATTCAATTGCTGTTGCCCGCTATGTTATGTCATATATAACCAAATCTGAAAAGACAGAGTTGAAAGAAATGTGGGAAAAATTTCACAGGAAAAGAGTCTTAGCAAGAAATTGTAAAGCTTTAGCTTGAAAATGTTTTCCCACCGAGACATTGGATCCTATGAATTTTTGGATCGGTTGAGCTCTGCCAGTTTATATTCAAAGTCAAGAGGAATCATTTGGGTAAGTCTAGGTCTTCCTGCCACACAAAATAGAGTATTGAAATATCTACAAGAAATTGAATACTTAGCATTGAATGAACCAGAAAGTACAGATATTGTTAAAACTAATATGTTCGATACGTACTATCCCAAAAGGAGTCCACATCTGGAAAACCTATGTCTTTATAAAATACTTCAACATTACAGCTTTAAAAGAAATGTTAGAGAAAATATAATTGAAGAAAAATATGCAGTAATTGGATGTGACGGATGTTTGGTAAAACATGTCAAAGGAAATCTTATTAACTACTGAAAACTCAGTTGTGAAAGTCCAGATAAGAGGGAATTTTTCTATATAGCACTTCTGCAACTGTTCAAGCGGTTGGCGTCGTGAGGCGGAATTACTTGGAGATTTTGACTGCTATGAAGATTCTTTTAATGCATGTAAAGATAGCATTCAATGCACAATCTTCCCAACTTATCTACAAATGTTAAATGATGAGATTGAACAAGAAACTACTATTGCAGCTGAAATAGCTAAAGACAGTTCTCAAGATAGTCAAAGTTCAGGTCCACTAAGTCAAGATCCACTAGGACAACCAATTATTGAAAATGAAGCAGCAATAGCCATGAATGAAGAAGAATATATATCAACAAATGACAGAACAGATACAACATGGTTTGCAACATGAAATAAAAGAATGCCAATGCTCATCGTTTAAACCTATTCTAATGTACATCAGTGGACAAGCTGGAACAGGAAAAAGTTTGTTAATTAAAGTTTTGACCAGTTATCGATACCAAACTACAGGATCACATTTATCTTGTGTTGTAACAGCTCCAACTGGATTAGCAGAACACAACATTAAAGGGATAACTTTACATCGATTACTCATGCTACCAGTTGAACATGAAAATAAATTGGAATATCACAAGCTATCTGGAGAAGCTTGTTATGAAGTCTCAAGAGTACTGAAGAAAATAAAACTTCTAATCATTGATGAAGTGAGCATGGTCTCAAACGTAATGCTTGCCTTTGTACACTTGAGAATGCAACAGATTTTAAAAACAGATTGCGATGTTTTATTTGGAGGAAAACATGTAATTGTACTCGGCAATCTACTACAACTTATTCCTGTAAAAGGGCAACCTGTTTTTAAAACACTTGTGCATGAAGATACTAGGAAATCTTTGGGAACTATTGGAAATGTGAACATTTGGTCTCATTTTGAATATAAAAAACTTATTAAGAAGATGCGACAAGCAAGTGATGAACATTATGGAAATATTCTTCAAGATATAAGAATTGGTGTCTTGATGAAAGATGGTAAACAAGCTTAAGAAAATCGGCTACTGAGAAACTTGTTTATAACTGGAAACACAGGATCTGAAATAATGTACAATAAGCTTGGAGAAAAGGAGTTTATAGTTTGCCTAATGCCTACACTGCAAGAGTGTTATACATTTAATCAAGAACTTTTAAAACTGGAAAAACAACAAATAGTGGAACTTGAAGCTATTGATAAAATTGAACATCAAGGAGTGACTATTCTTCTCACAGAGAAATTACAGTCAAAATTGGATTCTTTGGAAAAGCCTGTATCTAAGACTGCAGGCTTAGAAAATACTTTACATGTATGTATGTCGGGTAATTTTACGGCGTAATTTGAATGTAGAAGAAGGTTTAGTAAATGGAGCAATGGTAAAAGTTGTTGATTTTGTAAATTTTCAGAACAAAGATAGAATAGAATTTTTGAAGATTAAATTTGATCAGATTAAAGAGGTAAGACAGATTGGACATTGTGTTGTACATTTTTTGCTTGTAAAAGACTTGTATGTTCGCAGAAAACAGTTTCCTTTGTCCTTAGCATATGCAGTAACTATTCATAAGTCTCAAGGTTTAAGTATAGACAGTGCTTTTGTAAATATTGGAAGTACAGTGTTCAAAGAGGGAATGGCATGCGTTGCATTGTCTCGAGTAAGAACATTATCTGGTTTGTATTTGATTGATTTTGATGAGAAAAAGGTTAGTGCAGATGCAAATTGTGTAAGAGAGTATAATCGTTTAAGAAGGCTTTATGCTCATGATTTAGGTGAATATCCCATATATGAGAAACGTATAGTCTGTCCAAAACGGAAATATGTCAAAGATGGAATTGAGGTTCGAAAAGAGAAAACAAATGAAGAGAAACTTGAAGGCGTAAAGAAAAAGAAAATGGAAACTGTTGATGAGATTGTAGGATACCAGTTGGAATACAGTTCAGGTATCAACTGCTATGCTAATGTGATTTTGAATGTTGTGTTTTATCTAGAAGAGCTTCATTGTGAAATTATGGGAAATCATGAAAAAAGATTTTGTTCTTTATTATGTCATTTATTTAAACAATTGGTAACTGACAGAAGTTAAATCCATACTGCTTCTGGTGTTTGACATCTTTTGGATATATGTACTGGTTCTTTGAAATTTACTCTTAATGTTCAACAAGATGCAAAAGAATTTCTAATGTTTATGCTTGGGGTAATAGAACATGAAGGAATACATATTGAACACGTATTTGGAGTAAGTTACAGATAGGATCATAAATGTGAAGAGTGTTCATTTACTTCCAGCACTGAAATAGAGACAGAACGATTCATATACTTGACAATACCAGATTGCAAATCAGTACCTTTTAACAAATTAATAAAAACAGCCAATCAGTATATGAAATATTCGCATTGTAAATCAGAGATGTTGTCTACATTACATATAGAAAGATTTGGAAAATATCTAATTTTAATGTTTCAACGTTGTAGACCAAAATAAAAACATTTGTTGCAAATCAAATAGCTATTTCAGGTAGGACTTTTATAGCAGTGGCTATTATTTTCCATGATGGACCTACTACAACATCTGGACACTATACTGTGTATTTGAAGTGTAATAAAGAATGGACACATTGCAATGATGCCCACTTGGAATTTAAACCGAGATTACCTTATGAATTACCAAATTTATATTTGTTATTTTTAAGCTAAAGTTTTGAATACATTATTCGGCCTATTGGGAAGATGTCAGCATGAATTAACAAATTTAAAATGGATTTTTTTGAAGCGATAGTTTTGAATACATTATTCGGCCTATTGGGAAGATGTGAACACGAATTAACAAATTTATATTGGATTTTAACCAAGCAAAAGTTTTGAATACATTATTCGGCCTATTGGGAAGATGCGAACAGAAAGTGGACAGGATTGAAACAATTACTATTTATAATTAGTGTCTAGGTTATTATTTGTGCTAATTGATATTGCAGTTGGAAAATTGTCTTTAAAAGCAATAGTTTATATATTTGTTGTCTATATTGTACCAGATATAAATGAGAGTATACATTTTAGCAAATGTACTTGAGAGTAATAAAAGACTTAATGTACACATTGGACGTAATTTAGAAACTGTAGATAGGTAAACATATATGTACACATAATGGATATAATGCTTAGCGGTAAGTTGGGGTTTTTTCACAATCTCGTTGTTTTTCCCGCTGTTGTATGATGAAACTACGTTGAAATCACTGGGGCCGATTCACAGAACTAATCTGAGACAAAATCCTAAACTTACTACTTCTGGTATTCACAGAAGGCACTTACGATTTTTGGTATTCACAGAAATCACTTACGACTCCCAACTTTACGTCCGCAGTCGGGCCGGAATCTCTGCACCCGGACTGTACTCTCCGCACTCAGACCGTACTCTCCGCACCCGGAGAGTACTCTCCGGCTAGGGCCGTACTATCCAGCTCGAGACGTAATCTCCGGCTCGGGCCGGATAAAGTGTAATCAATGGGCTGGAATGTAATTTTTGCAAAAAGGAACATTAGGAATGTGTGATAAATGGTAGAGGAGGTCATAAAAAATAGTCTGGCCAGGGAAAAGGGTATGGCCAGACACTACATCATAACCCAGAAAAGTTTGTTCCTTTGTTTTCCTCGTTCGCGATCATCAACATCAAGTTGGCGAGCGCGAGCGTGGAAAATCAACATCCCAGCGAGATTTCTCAACGCGGGTGGGTCAGGTTTCTCATTGCGAGTGGTCGCGTATGCGCGCGACTGCTCGCGTTGAGAAACTGCCCGTTCTCCTTGAGAAAGCTGCTGCTCGAGTAAAAATCTACTTGTGCGGCAGAAAAGGAACGCTTGCGCTGTGCATGGTGCCGTTCGCAATGATTGCACAGTGCGGACAAGCATCCGGCACTGTGCAATCACCGCAAATAGCATTTTTCTATTATACTCCGCCGCTTGCGGAGCTCTGCCTAGTGCGACAGAGTTTCTTTTGCACTTCGCGGTGTTCCCCGTAGTGCAACTCCGCGAACTCCACCCAGGGTTAGTAAGAACACAACATAATATGCATGATAACATTCGTTTATGTGTTATTTATTTCTAATAAAAATTATATTGAATCTTTACACTATTTAAAAACTTTCAGATTTCATCAGACAGGTACTATCCCAGCACTCATGCAATCATCCAGGCACGACACATGCACTCATGCAATGATTCAGACACTACTATTGCACTCATCCATTCTCTCAAACACTACCTATGCACTCATCAATGCACTCCGGCATTACCCATGCACTCCTCCAATCAACCAGGCAGTACTCTTGCACTCATCCATGCACTCAGTCTCTACCCACGCACACCTCCAATCACTAAGACACTAATATTGCACTCATCCATTCCCTCAAACACAATCCATGCACTCATCCATGCACCCAGGCATTAGCCATGAAGTCATGCAATTATTCAAACACTACTGCTGCACTCATCTATTCCCTTAAACACTACCCATGTACTCCGTCAATCACCCAGGCACTACCCATGCACTCATTCATGCACTCAGGCACTACCCATGCACTCCTGCAATCACCCAGGCGGGACTTCTGTACTCATGCAATCACCCAGGTACTACCCATACACTCATCCAGGCACTCAGAGACTACCCATACACTACTACAATCATCCAGGCACTGTCCCTGCACTCATACAATAAACCAGGCACTACCCATGCAGTGATATTTTCACTTAGACACTACTGTTGCACTCATCCATTCCCTCAAGCAATACCCATGCACTCATCCATGCACTCAGGCTGTACCCATGGACTGTTCCATGCACCCAGGCACTACCCATGCACTCATGCAATCACTCAGGCACTACTGCTGCACTCATGCATTCCCTCAAACACTACCTATGAACTCATTGATAGACTCAGTCACTACCCATTCACTGATGCATGTACCCAGGCATTACCCATGCAGTCATGCAATTATTCAAACACTACTGCTGCACTCATCCATTCCCTCAAACACTACCCATGCACTCCTTCAATCACTGAGGCATTACCCATGCACTCAGGTATTATTCTTGGATCCATCCATTCACTCAGGCTCTACCCTTCGACTCTTTCAATCATCTGAGTAGTACCTCTGCACTCATGCAATCAACCAAGCACTACCCATACACTCATGCATGCACTCTCGTACTACCCATGTAGAATTTGAATCAACCAGGCACTACTCTTGCACGTGTACTATCAGCCAAGCAGTACTCATGCACTCATATAATCACTCAGGCACTAATGTTGCACTCATCCATTCCCTCAAATACTACTCATGTATTCACTCAGGCACTACTATTGCACTTATCCATTTCCTCAAACATTACCTGTGCACTCATCCATACACTCAGGCACTACCCATGCAGACCTCCAATCATCCAGGCAGTACTGTTGCACTCATGCAATCAGCTAGGCACTACCCATACACTCATCCATGCACTCAGGGACTACCCACACACTCCTACAATCATCCAGGCACTACCCCTACAATCATACAATAAACCAGGCACTGCCCATGAAGTGATATAATCACTTAGACACTACTGTTGCACTTATCCATTCCCTCAAACACTACCCATGCACTCATCCATACACTCAGGCACTACCCATGCACTGATCTAGGTACCCAGGCACTACCCATGCAGTCATGCAATCATTCAAACACTACTGCTGCACTCCTCCATGCCCTGAAACACTACCCATGCATTCATCTATACACTCAGGCACTACCCATGGACTGCTCCAATCATTCAGGCACTACCCTTGTACTCATGCAATCAGGCAGACACTACCTATGCACTCATGCTATCATTCAGACACTACTGTTGCACTCGTCCATTCCTTCAAAGACAACCCATGCACGCATCCATGTACTCAGGCACTACCTATATACTCCTCCAATCACCTAGGCACTACCTCTTCAGTCATGCATTCATTCAGGCACTACCCATGCGCTCCTTCAATCACCCAGGCACTACCCATGCACTCATTCATGCACTCAGGCACTACCCATGTACTGCTCCATGCACTCAGACTCTACCCCTGCACTCATGCAATCACTCAGGCACTTCTGTTGCACTTATCCATTCACTGAATTACTAGTCCTGCACTACTCATGCACTCATCTATTCCCTGAAACACTACCCATACACTCATCTATGTACTCAGGCACTGCCCAAGCACTCCTCCAATCACCCAAGCACTACCCCTGCACTCATGCAATCAGCCAGGCACTACCCATACACTCCTCCAATCACTCAGGCACTTCTATTGCACTCATCCATTCCCTCAAACACTACCCATGTACTCATCCATGCACTCAGGCTCTACCCAAGCACTGTTCCATGCACCCAGGCACCACCCATGCACTGATGCAATCACTTAGACAAAACTGTTGCATTCATCCATTCCCACAAACAGTACCCATGCACTCATCCATGCACTCAGGCTGTACCCATGGACTGCTCCATGCACCCAGGCACTACCCATGCACTCATGCAATCACTCAGGCACTACTGCTGCACTCATGCATTCCCTCAAACACTACCTATGCACTCATCGATACACTCAGGCACTACCCATTCACTGCTCCAATCACCCAGGCACTACCCCTGCACTCATACAATCATCCAAGCACTACTCATGCACTCCTCCAATCACCCAGTCACTACCCTTGCACTCATGCAATCACTGAGACACTACCTATACACTCCTCGAATCACCCAGGCACTACCCATGCACTTGCGCATTCAGCCAGGCACTACTCATGCACTCCTCCAATCACTCAGGCACTTGTATTGCAGTCATCCATTCCCTCAAACACTACCTATGTACTCATCCATGTACTCAGGCACTACCCCGCACTCATGCAATCACTCAGGCACTACCTATGCTCTCCTCTAATCACCCAGTCACTACCCTTGCACTCATGGAATCACTCAGACACTACCTATATACTCCTCGAATCACCCAGGCACTACTCATGAAATCAGCCAAGAACTCACTCATGCACTCCTTCAATCATTTAGGCACTTGTATTGCACTCATCCATTCCCTCAAATACTACCCATGCACTCATCCATGCACTCAGGCACTACCCAAGCACTCATCCAATCATCCAGGCACTACTCTTGCACTCATGCAATCACCCAGGCACTTCTGTGGCACTCATCCATTCCCTCAAACACTACCCATGCACTCATCCATGCACTCATGCTCTACCCATGGACTGTTCCATGCACCCAAGCACTACCCATGAACTCATGCAATCACTCAGGCACTACTGCTGCACTCATGCCTTCACTCAAACACTACCTATGCACTCATCCATATACTCAGGCACTACCCATGCACTGCTCCAATCATCTAGGCACTACCTCTGTACTCCTGCAATCAGGCAGACATTACCCATGCACTCATGCTACCATTTAGACACTACTGTTGCACTCATCCATTCCTTCAAATACTACCCATGGACTCATCCATGGACCCAGGCACTACCAATTAACTTCTCCAATCCCCGAGGCATTACCCCTACACTCATCCAATGAGCCATGCACTATCAACACACTCATACAATCACTTAGACACTACGGTTGCACTCTTCCATTCCCTCAAACACTACCTATGCACTCATCCATGCACTCAGGATCTACCCATGCACTGATGCATGTACCCAGGCATTACCCATGCAGTCATGCAATCCTTCAAACACTACTGCTGCACTCATCTATTCCCTCAAACACTACCCATGCACTCATCCATACACTCAGGCACTACCCATGCACTGCTCCAATCACCCAGGCACTAAACCTGCACTCATGCAATCAGCCAGGCACTACTCATGCACTCCTCCAATAACTCAGGCACTTCTATTGCACTCATCTATTCCCTCAAACACTATGTGTGTACTCATCCATGCACTCAGGTTCTACCCAAGCACTGTTCCATGCACCCAGGCACTACCCATGCTCTGATGCAATCACTTACATAAAACTGTTGCACTCATCCATTCCCTCAAACAGTACCCATGCACTCATCCATGCACTCAGGCTGTACCCATGGACTGCTCCATGCACCCAGGCACTACCCATGCACTCATGCAATCACTCAGGCAGGACTGCTGCACTCATGCATTCCCTCAAACACTACCTATGAAGTCATCGATACACTCAGGCACTACCCATTCACTGATGCATGTACCTAGGCATTACCCATGCAGTCATGCAATTATTCAAACACTACTGCTGCACTCATCTATTCCCTCAAACACTATCAATGCACTCCGTCAATCACCCAGGCACTACCCATGCACTCATTCATGCACTCAGGTATTATTCTTGGATCCATTCATTCACTCAGGCACTACCCTTGGACTCTTCCAATCATCCGAGTAGTACCTCTGCACTCATGCAATCAACCAAGCACTACCCATGCACTCATGCATGCACTCTTGTACTACCCATGTAGTATTTGAATCAACCAGGCACTACTCTTGCACTCATACAATCAGCCAGGCAGTACCCATGCACTCATCCTATCGCTGATGCACTACTGTTGCATTTATCCATTCACTCAGACACTAGCCAGGCACTCATCCATGCACTCCTCCAATCCCTCAGGCACTACTATTGCACTCATCCATTCTCTCAAACACTACTCATGCACTCATGTAATCACTCAGGCAGTACCCAAGCACTCTTCCAATCACCCAGACACTACCTATGCACTCCTCCATGCACTTCGGCTCTACTCATGCACTCATCCAATCACTCAGGCACTACTATTGCACTCATCCATTCTCTAAAACACTACCCATTCATGCCTCCAATCACCCATGCACTATCCATGCACACATGCTATCAGCGAGGCTCTACTCATACACTCCTCCAATTATTCAGGCACTTCTATTGCACTCATCCATTCCCTCAAACAGTACTCATGAAGTCGTCCATGCACTCAGGCAGTACCCATGCACTCATGCAATCACCCAGGCACTATCCAACTACTTCTACAATCACTCAGGCACTACCCCTGCACTCAAGCAATCACTCAGTTGATTTTTCTACTTTTTGACCAGTTTATGTGGTTCAACAATTTTGGAATAAAAATATTTTTTTGGGGGTGTTTTTGACTTTTTTTTCAAACAAAACAAAATTGAACAGTCCAATATGACTAGTTGAAAAAAAAGAGGTAAAGGAAGGTTGACAAGCATATAAAAAAAAACTTAACACTTGTATGTTTTTATTGCATTGAGAATTACATCAATGCATTGCTACTCAATACACAGTTTAGCATCACATTTCTTGCAATTAATGGAAGCAGCCTCTAGCTCCGGGAAAATATGTGGCCAAGGTGAAGGTGGAACTCCTGCACCTGATGTTGATGGTGCATTAGTGTCAACCTGGGCAGCTTGCTCATTTTTCTCCCGCACCATTAGTTCCTTGGCCAAACGAACAGGATGAATTGTCTCAAGGTGCTTCTTCATCGATGATGTTCCACAAGAGTACTTTTTATCCGACCCTCGAGAAAGTACTCTTTTGCAGAAGTGCAAGTCACTTTTCTGGCATTCACTTTCTTTTCGCTCTCTGGCACTGTAAAAAAAGCCCATACTACACTTTCTTTTCTTTTTTTTACAGGCTCCTGCACTTCGTCAAGCTCTTCCAGGAGATCTTCCTCAGGATGACTGGATGCCATTTTGATGCAAAAAAGTCAAAGCACTCAAAAAAAAAGCAATTCCAAGAGCCTACAAAAAACAGGTTTTGCCAGGAAGACACACCCAAAATAAGAGAAATAAAATAGGTATTAGATCCTCCCTCTAACAGAATGAAAATGTTTTAAACCAATCAAAAGCTTTCTTTCCATGTCACATGGATTCGCGTAGGGGGTGTGCACTCGTCGCGTAGACATTGCGCACCCATAAAATATCGTATACATAATTGTAAGGTATAAATTGCTGTTTATAAAATATTTTGAAAAGTATATTAGTAAAAGTGTTTAAGCAAAACTGATATTTAGAGTTTTTACAGTGATATTTCACACTTTTTAAATTACACCGGGATCGCGACCCCTGCGCGATCCCGGAATACGTGCCGGCAAGGTTCGCTCATCCAACGCGCATACGTCCCGTACCCGTAAAATCTTGTATAGTTAATTCTAAAGTATAAATTCCTGTTTATAAATTGTTTTCTAAAGTATATTAGTTAAAGTCTTTAAGCAAAACTGATATTTAAAGTTTATGAGATTGAGATTCGTTTTCCGAAGCCGCGCACCCATCGTGTAGGTTCGCGTAGGGTGTGCGACTTCTTTTAAAAATGAAAAAATATATAAATAAGAAAGTTATCATAACAATACAGTAAAACAACTTTCACAGTATTAAAAGCATCATTTCAAGTAAATATAAATTTTAATTGTTCAAATAAATAACAGAATACATTTTTAGTAGTCTATGATATATATATTTTTAAAGAGTGATTATAATTATTAAAGAAGATTTTAGAAAAACTATGATTATTTTTAAAAAGAAAAGTTCAAAAAAATACTTCCAAACATTTTTAAATAGAAGGAATTCTATAAAACACTTAGAAATACTGTAAAAAAGCTTAGATTAGAGTAATTTTATACTTAAGGTTTAGCATTTAAAAACCTTCGAAATGTACTGAAAAAACAACAGGTTTCAGGGATGTTATAGCTATGAATTAGCATATAAAAAACCTTTGAAATTCAGTGAAAAAACCATAGGTTTCAGGGACCTTATAGTTAGGAATTAGCATGTAAAATACCTTTGACATTCACTGAAAAAACCACAGGTTTCAGGGACGTTATAGTTAGGTTGACATTTCACTCGTACAAAACCAGAGAAATTCAGCTGTTATAGCTCGTGCCCCCGCAATGCACTGCTGATGACATCACATATTACATAACTCATGACATAGTCAGTGACATCACTGATGACATCACTGATGACATCACTGATGACATCATCGACTTAATATCTGATGCACCTCCTCACACCTTAATATAACCTTTCATACACCCACTCAAAAACACACACTACCATTCACAAAACCATAGACATGCTAATACCAGTTAGTACATACCCACTCACTGATTCAGAGGTCTACACACACATCCACTCATACACACAGTCACTCATCAATATAGCCACTGATATATGCACTCATACACCTATACAGATACTCACACACCACCACTCAACCATAGAGTTACTCACACACCTAGTCAGTCACTCAAAGAGTCAATCACACTGCCATTTACTCTCCTGTATAGTTATACACACAGCACATCACTCATTCATACTGATACTAACACATACTTATTCTCTTATACAATCACTCTCACAATCACTCACTCTCACATACATTCACTTATATACTCCAACACTCACATATACTGCCTTTCACATATGTAGTTCCTCACACATATACCACTGAGACATCCATTCACTCACCAACACAGCCATATGCACACTCACTCACCCATAGAGCCCTTCGCAGACACACTCATGAACCCATACACCCACTGAATCACCCACTCACACATCCATGAAGGGAGTCACACACACCCCCACCCACCCACAAAGACACTCAGGCACCCATACAGGTAATCAGACAACCAATCAATAACCCATATAGACATATATGTACTTATTCACCAACACATGCAGCCACTTACACACCAACTGACAGACTGATACAGACATTCACACAGATTAGTCATTCACCCATGCATTCACTAAGACACATTTAATCACTCACTTATACAGTTAGTCACACAGCCACTAAATCATCCATTCAGATACTCATACACCCACTCATTCTTCAATACACCTTGGCATATATATATGACATACTTAAACTTTTCAGAAGCACACAGTCTCTAGATGATGTCATCAGTGATGTTATCAGTGATGTCATTTGAGATGTCATCAGTGATGTCATCAGTGATGTCCCTGACCATGTCATGACTTATGTAATATGTGATGTCATCAGCAGTGCATTGCGGAGGCGCGAGTTATAGTTAGCTCAGCTAACTATAATGGCCTAATTTCTCTGGTTTTGTTTGAGTGAAATGTCAACCTAACTATAACTTTCCTGGAACCTATGGATTTTTCAGTGAATTTCAAAGGTTTTTTAAATGCTAATTCCTAACTATAATGTCCCTGAAACCTGTGGTTTTTCAGTGAATATATACTATATATATATGTATATATATATATATATACTATATATATATGTATATATATATATATATATATATATATATATATGTATATAAAAATATATATATATATATATATATATATATATATATATATATATATATATAAATATATAGATATTTTACCTACTGACGGTCGCCAGTAGGTAGTTATAGTTAGGACCTTGTTTCTCTTCAAAAAGCGTTTATTCTTTTGCCAATATCTTTGGTGCCGTTTGCTCAATCTCCGGGAAGTTTACTAAACTAATGGTGCAATCAGGTCAGCTCCTGTCTTGAAAGTTTCTTGGGTGATAAGTTGAGTGTGGGCTGAGAAAAAAGGAGGGTCCCAAAACGCGTTTTCTCCATGTTAATTTCCTTAGGAAAATTTAGACAAAGCTACAGCCCGAACTGCTGAACAGAATTACATCAAAATTTGAAAAAAAGTAGGTCTTGGTTCAGAAAGCGTTCTTTTTTTAAATAGTGTAAATCCGTTCAGTAGTTCCTGAGAAATTCAAAAAATAAAAATATCGATATCTAGTAGCCAAGGAGGATTCACGAACCCTCCCGAGCACGAGCTTCATTTTGATTGGCTGTCAACACTCTAAACCAAGAAGTGTTGGCAGCCATCTTGTGACTCGGTAAAAAAAAAAGATAAAAAACAATTAAAAGGGGCAGGGTAGAAACACCCTGACTCCCTAGGCCTGCTCAGGGGGTCCCACAGGGACCCTCAGGCCCAAAAAAAGCATTTTTTAATTATTTTTGGCTGTAGTCGCCCTGGGTGCGTAAATACGGTAGAAAAAAAAAAAAACGAAGCGCGACTCCTACGCTTCATTTTCCTTAAGCCCCCGGGTGGGCCAGGTCCTGGGGGCAATACAAATTTATGTAGCAGGGGCCCGCAGGGGCCACCGCAGCCACGGGGAATGCCACCTCCCCGGGGCTTTGCTCATAAAGTGCGGGGGAAGCCCCGGGGACCGCTACCTCCCTGGGGCTTTTTTGGAAAAATTACATCGGGGGCTCCTGCCCCCCACGCTGCCCCGGGGACCGCCACCTCTCCAGGACATTTCTTATTATGGATCTGGGGGGCCTCACAGGCCCCCCAAGCCCCGGGGACCGCCACCTCCCTGGGGCTATTATTAATAATACATGTGGGGGGCTCGAGGCCCCCACATTGCCCTCGGGACCACCACCTCCCTGGGGCATTAATTATTGAAATTCGGGGGTCCGTTGCGGACCCCCGGCCCCGGGGACCACCACCTCCCCGGGGCTATTTTCACGTTAGGAGGGGGGCCGCGCGACCCAACTCCTGGAGCCCTCTATGGCGCTGGGGACCCCACCCCCTAGGGCCAAGTCCGGCAATGTCCCATGGTGCCCACCCCCGGGACATTGCAGTTTTTAATGGCAGGGCGGGAGCATGGCTACCGCCATGTCATTGCAAACTTCTGCTTTGATTCATGGAAGCAAAAGCAGAAAACCTGCTCTCGCTTCTATGAAGCAAAGCAGTATTGCTTTTGGACAAGGTGAGCTGCATGTCAGCATCTCCCCTTGTCCAAAATCAATGCTGGCTCCCGCAGGAGGCAGAGAGCCGGCTGGGACCGTGGGGGCATTGGGGCTCCCCTGCGGTCCCCAACTTAAGGCAAGGACCAGAAGGATGGGGTCCCTGGGCCATAATTGGCCTCAGGAGGGCGGCCACATGGTCCCCTCCAAAATAAAAAAAATCAAAGCTGGCCAGGCCCCAGGGGATGGGGCCCCCGGGGACATAATTGGCCCCAGGAGGGGTGGCACGTGGCCCCCCACCAAAATAAGATAAAAAAATGGAAAGGCTGGCCAGGCCCTGGGGGATGGGGTTCCCGGGGCCAACAGTGTCCCAGGGAAGGGGTGCCACGCAGCCCCTCTCCCAAAAAAATAATAATAATTAAAAAAAGGCAATGCCCAGGGGTTAAATTGGTTAAATTGGTACTAATGGTGTGCAAACCACTCTTGCTTCTTTCTACGCCTCTCTTGTCTCTTTCTGCATTTCTATTGCTTCTTTCTGCACCTTTCTTTCTTTTTCTGCACTTCTCTTGCCTCTTTCTGCAAATCTCTTCTACTTTCTGCACCTCTTTTACCTCTTTCTGCACCTCTGTTGCCTCTTTCTGCACCTCACTTGCTTCTTTGTGCACCCCATTGCCTCTTTCTGCACTTCTCTTGACTCTTTCTACACCCCTCTTCCCTCTTTCTGCACACCTCCTGCCTCTTTCTGCACCTCAGTTCCTTCTTTCTGCACTTCTTTTGTTTCTTTCTGTACCCCTCTTGCCTCTTTCACACCCCTCTTCCTGCACCCCTCTTGCCTCTTTCTACACCTCTGTTCCTTCTTTCTGCACTTATTTTGTTTCTTTCTGGACCTCTCACTTCTTTCTGCACCCGTTTTGCCTCTTTCTCCACTCCTCTTCCCTCTTTCTTCACCCCTGTTGCCTCTTTCTGCACCTCTGTTCCTTATTTCTGCCCTTCTTTTGTTTCTTTCTCCACATCTCTTGCTTCTTTCTGCAACCATCGTACCTCTTTCTGCACCCCTCTTCCCTTTTTTGCACCCCTCGTGCCTCTTTCTGCACCTCTGTTGCTTCTTTCTGCACTACTCTTGCTTCTCTCTGCACCTCTTTGCTTCTTTCTGCACCACTAGTGGTTCTTTCTGCACCCCTCTTGCTTCTTTCTGCACCCCTCTTGCCACTTTCTCCATCCCTGTTCCATCTTTTTGCATCTCTGTTGCTTTTTTCTGCACTTCTCTTGCCTCTTTCTCCACCCCTCATCCCTCTTTCTGCACCTCTGTTGCTTCTTTCTGCACTTCTCTTGCTTCTTTCTGCACCTCTGTTCCTTCTTTCTGCTCTTTTTTGTTTCTTTCTGCACTTCTCTTGCTTCTTTCTGTACCCCTCTTTCCACTTTCTCCACCACTGTTCCCCCTTTTTGCATCGCTGTTGCTTCTTTCTGCACTTCTCTTGCCTCTTTCTTTACCCCTCATCCCTCTTTCTGCACCTCTGTTGCTTCGTTCTGCACTTCTCCTGCTTCTTTCTGCACCTCTGTCCCTTCTTTTTGCAATTCTTGTGCCTCTTTCTGCACCCCTCTTCCCTCATTCTGCACCCCTTTTGCCTCTTTCTGCACCTCTGCTCCTTCTTTCTGCACTTCTTTTGTTTCTTTCTGCAACTCTCTTGCTTCTTTCTTCACCCCTCTTGCTTCTTTCTGCACCCCTTGTGCCTCTTTCACACCCCTCTCCCCTCTTTCTGCACCCCTCTTGCCTCTTTCTGCACCCCTTTTGCCTCTTTCTGCACCTCTGTTCCTTCTTTCTTCACCTCTTTTGTTTCTTTCTGCAGCTCT
This sequence comes from Calotriton arnoldi, assembly GCA_963921515.1. Classification (NCBI taxonomy): domain Eukaryota; kingdom Metazoa; phylum Chordata; class Amphibia; order Caudata; family Salamandridae; genus Calotriton; species Calotriton arnoldi. The sequence continues at coordinate 4,984,969 of CAWUFW010000202.1, read as the reverse complement.
CTTGCTTCTTTCTGCACCCCCTTGCCTCTTTCTTCACCCCTGTTGCCTCTTTCTGCACCTCTGATCCTTCTGTTTGCACTTCTTTTGTTTCTTTCTGCACATCTCTTGCTTCTTTTTGCACCCCTCTTGCCTCTTTCTGCACCTCTGTTGCTTCTTTCTGCACTACTCTTGCTTCTTTCTGCACCTGTTTGCTTCTTTCTTCACCACTCGTGCTACTTTCTGCACTTCTTATGTTTCTTTCTGCAACTCTCTTGCTTCTTTTTGCAACCCTCTTGCTTCTTTCTGCACCCCTTGTGCCTCTTTCACAGTCCTCTTTCCTCTTTCTGCACCCCTCTTGCCTCTTTCTGCACCTTTGTTCCTTCTTTTTGCACTTCTTTTGTTTCTTTCTGCACCTCTCTTGTTTCTTTCTGTATCCCTCTTGCCTCTTTCTTCACCCCACTTCCTCCTTTCTGCATCTCTGTTGCTTCTTTATGCACGTCTCTTGCTTCTTTCTGCACCTCTCTTGCTTCTTTCTGCACCCCGTGCCTCTTTCTGCACCCCTCTTCCCTCTTTCTGCACCCATATTGCCTCTTTATGCACCTCTGTTCCTTCTTTCTGCATTTCTTTTGTTTCTTTCTGTACCTCAAGCTTCTTTCTGCACCCCTTATGCCTCTTTTTGCACCTCTGTTCCTTATTCTGCACTTGTTTTCCTTCTTTCTGCACCTCTCTTGTTTCTTTCTGTATTCCTCTTCCCTCTTTCTCCACCCCACTTCCCCCTGTCTGCATCTCTGTTGCTTCTTTATGCACTTCTATTGCTTCTTTCTGCACCTCTTTGCTTCTTTCTGCACCCCTCTTGCCACTTTCCCCACCCCTGTTCCCCCTTTTTGCATTGCTGTTGCTTCTTTCTGCACTTCTCTTGCCTCTTTCTCCACCCCTCATCACTGTTTCTGCACCTCTGTTTCTTCGTTCTGCACTTCTCTTGCTTCTTTCTTCACCTCTGTCCCATCTTTCTGCAATTCTTGTGTCTCTTTCTGCACCCCTCTTCCCTCATTCTGCACCCCTCTTGCCTCTTTCTGCACCTCTGCTTCTTCGTTCTCCACTTCTTTTATTGTTTTCTGCACCCCTCTTGTTTCTTTTTGCACCCCTTGTGCCACTTTCACACCCTTCTTCCCTCTTTCTGCACCCCTCTTGCCTCTTTCTGCACCTATGTTCCTTCTTTCTTAACCTCTTTTGTTTCTTTCTGCAGATCTCTTGCTTCTTTCTGTACCCCCTTGCCTCTTTCTTCACCCCTCTTCCCTCTTTCTTCACCCCTGTTGCCTCTTTCTGCACCTCTGTTCCTTCTGTCTGCACTTCTTTTGTTTCTTTCTGCACATCTCTTGCTTCTTTCTGCACCCCTCGTGCCTCTTTCTGCACCCCTCTTCCCTCTTTTTGCACCCCTCTTGCCTCTTTCTGCACCTCTGTTGCTTCTTTCTGCACTACTCTTGCTTCTTTCTGCACCTCTTTGCTTCTTTCTGCACCACTCGTGCTACTTTCTGCACTTCTTATGTTTCTTTCTGCAACTCTCTTGCTTCTTTTTGCAACCCTCTTGCTTCTTTCTGTACCCCTTGTGCCTCTTTGACAGTCCTCTTTCCTCTTTCTGCACCCCTCTTGCCTCTTTCTGCACCTTTGTTCCTTCTTTTTGCACTTCTTTTGTTTCTTTCTGCACCTCTCTTGTTTCTTTCTGTATCCCTCTTGCCTCTTTCTTCACCCCACTTCCCCCTTTCTGCATCTCTGTTGCTTCTTTCTGCACGTCTCTTGCTTCTTTCTGCACCTCTCTTGCTTCTTTCTGCACCCCGTGCCTCTTTCTGCACCCCTCTTTTCCACTTTCTGCACCCCTCTTGCCTCTTTATGCACCTCTGTTCCTTCTTTCTGCACTTCTTTTGTTTCTTTCTGTACCTCTCGCTTCTTTCTGCACCCCTTATGCCTCTTTCTGCACCTCTGTTCCTTATTTCTGCACTTGTTTTCCTTCTTTCTGCACCTCTTTTGTTTCTTTCTGTATTCCTCTTCCCTCTTTCTCCACCCCACTTCCCCCTGTCTGCAACTCTGTTGCTTCTTTATGCACTACTCTTGCTTCTTTCTGCACCTATTTGCTTCTTTCTGCACCCCTCTTGCCACTTTCCCCACCCCTGTTCCCCCTTTTTGCATCGCTGTTGCTTCTTTCTGCACTTCTCTTGCCTCTTTCTCCACCCCTCATCACTGTTTCTGCACCTTTGTTTCTTCGTTCTGCACTTCTCTTGCTTCTTTCTGCACCTCTGTCCCTTCTTTCTGCAATTCTTGTGTCTCTTTCTGCACCCCTCTTCCCTCAATCTGCACCCCTCTTGCCTCTTTCTGCACCTCTGATCCTTCTTTCTCCACTTCTTTTATTGCTTTCTGCACCCCTCTTGTTTCTTTTTGTACCCCTTGTGCCACTTTCACACCCTTCTTCCCTCTTTCTGCACCCCTCTTGCCTCTTTCTGCACCCCTTTTGCCTCTTTCTGCACCTCTGTTCCTTCTTTCTTAACCTCTTTTGTTTCTTTCTGCAGATCTCTTGCTTCTTTCTGTACCCCCTTGCCTCTTTCTTCACCCCTCTTCCCTCTTTCCTCACCCTTGTTGCCTCTTTCTGCACCTCTGTTCCTTCTTGCTGCACTTCTTTTGTTTCTTTCTGCACATCTCTTGCTTCTTTCTGCACCCTTTGTGCCCCTTTCTGCACCCCTCGTGCCTCTTTCTGCACCCCTCGTGCCTCTTTCTGCACCCCTCTTGCCTCTTTCTGCACCTCTGTTGCTTCTTTCTGCACTACTCTTGCTTTTTTCTGCACCTCTTTGCTTCTTTCTGCACCACTCGTGATTTTTTCTGCACCCCTTTTACCACCTTCTGCACCCCTCTTGCCTCTTTCTGCACCTCTGTTCCTTCTTTCTGCTCTTCTTTTGTTTCTTTCTGTACCTCCCTTGCTTCTTTCTGCACCCCTCCTGCCACTTTCTCCACCCCTGTTCCCCGTTTTTGCATCTCTGTTGCTTCTTTCTGCATTTCTCTTGCCTCTTTATCCACCCCTCATCCCTCTTTCTGCACCTCTGTTGTTTCTTTCGGCACTTCTCTTGCTTCTTTCTGCACCACTGTCCCTTCTTTCTGCAACCACTGTGCCTCTCTCTGCACCCCTCGTGCCTCTTTCTGCACCCCTCGTGCCTCTTTCTGCACCCCTCTTGCCTCTTTCTGCACCTCTGTTCCTTCTTTCTGCACTTCTTTTGTTTCTTTCTGCAACTCTCTTGCTTCTTTCTGTACCCCTCTTGCTTCCTTCTGCACCCCTCGTGCCTCTTTCACACCACTCTTCCCTCTTTCTGCACCCCTCTTGCCTCTTTCTGCGCCTCTATTCCTTATTTCTGCACTTCTTTTGTTTCTTTCTGCACCTCTCTTTTTTCTTTCTGTATCCCTCTTGCCTCTTTCTCCACCCCACTTCCCCCTTTCTGCATCTCTGTTGCTTCTTTATGCACTTCTCTTGCTTCTTTCAGTACCTCTCTTGCTTCTTTCTGCATCCCTCGTGCCTCTTTCTGCACCGCTCTTCCCTCTTTCTGCACTCATCTTGCCTCTTTCTGCACCTCTGTTCCTTCTTTCTACACTTCTTTTGATTCTTCCTGCAGCTCTTTTGTTTCTCTCCGCACCCCCTTGCCTCTTTCTCCACCCCTCTTCCCTCTTTCTTCACCCCTCTTGTCTCTTTCTGCACCTATGTTCCTTCCTTCTGCTCTTCTTTTGTTTCTTTCTGCACCTCTCTTGCTTCTTTCTGCACCCCTCTTGCCACTTTCTCCACCCCTATTCCCCCTTTTTGCATCTCTGTTGCTTCTTTCTGCACTTCTCTTGCCTCTTTCTCCACCCCTCATCCCTCTTTCTACACTTCTGTTGCTTCTTTCTGCACTTCTCTTGCTACTTTCTGCACCTGTGTCCCTTCTTTCTGTATCCCTTGTGCCTCTTTCTGCATCCCTCTTCCCTCTTTCTGCACCCCTCTTGCCTCTTTCTACACCTCTGTTCCTTCTTTCTGCATTTCTTTTGTTTCTTTCTGCAACTCTCTTGCTTCTTTCTGTACTTCTCTTGCCTCTTTCTGTACTCAAATTGGAAGTGAAAGCTGTCAAGTTTAAAGGTCTGCGTGCTCCTGTGACTGAGGTATATGTCTACTTGTATATGTATTCTCACATGTGTTATGCATCTGAAGATGGTAGCTTAAAAAGTGGGTAGCTTCTTCTATAGTTGGTTAAATGTTCTCAGTTCTGCTCTGTCATTCAGTTGCACAGGCAGACATGTCTTATGTATATAGGTGTTATAGAGCCCCTAAAATATACTATTGAATACCCCTGTGTCCTGTATTATGAACAGAAAGAAATACATACACCTTTTTGTACACATATTTACAGAGTATTCTGTTTGAAACACAGGTATTCAAGTATTTCTATGTTTATTTTTATGTAACATGTAACTCAGTAAAAGCAGAGACACGCATGCATACCTTCACAAACTTGGTCAGACTTACAACAGTGATATGCTTAGGATTGCTGTTTTATATTTGGTAGGTAGGCCTAACATTCTGAGCAGTCGATTAATAGTGAACCTTCAAGAGAAAAGTGAAGTTTAAGACATCTTGGGAGAAGGATTAGTGATTAGGCTACTTTGTGTGAGTCTGTTGTAAGGTACAGTCAAAGTAGGCCTCTTTCTGCACCTCTGTTGGTTCTTTCTGCACTTCTCTTGCTTCTTTCTGCACCTTTCTTCCTCTTTCTGGACTCCTGTTGCCTCTTTCTGCACTTCTCTTGCTTCTTTCTGCGCCTTTCTTCATCTTTCTGCACATGTCCTACCTATTGAAGCATATTTAGAAATTAGCATCTAAACAACCTTAGAAATTTACTGAAAAAAACAGAGGTTTCAGGGACGTTATAGTTAGGAATTAGCATTTAAAAAACCTTAGAAATTCACTGAAAAAAACCACAGGTCTCAGGGTTGTTATAGTTAGTTGGACATTTCACTCGTACAAAACCAGAGAAATACGGCTGTTATAGTTAGTTGAGCTAACTATAACTCACGCCCCCGCAATGCATCACTGTTTTTTTAAATATTATACGCCTGACAAAATTGCTAAGTGGGGGAGCGGCAAGGGCACGTGTTGTCCAAGATGTATGCTATATAACGATGATTGTGTACACATTTTCTCTACATGTGAAGGATTGACATCTATAAAGCAAGAGATAGGGAAATTTTTGACCGCAGTACTCCATAGCACAACAGTATTATCTAGTGATGTCATATTATTAGGGGCAGTGGATCCTAGTAATGCTATACTAGGCCATGAACTCATCTTTATTGCTATGGCAGTTTTTAGGCTGTGTATAGCCTCAGTGTGGCTGGACTCTACCGCTCCGTCGTTTCAACAGTGGCTAGCTAGGCTATTAGCCATCTCTAATATAGAGATTGCCATTTATAAACGGAAGGGCCGGAAGCGACGTAAAAGAGGGTTGAAAATCTGGACTCCTTTAATAGAATGGTGTCAATCGCAAGGTTGTACTTAGTTGACTCTTTTACTGAAATTAATGCATTCCGGAACCAGTGTTTCCTAAAGTTATGATTTAGTCTGAATAATGAAATTGTATGTATACTTGTCTGACCTGGAGGAGTGGGGGTGGGATCGGGGGGGTGAAAATTGCTGTTATAAACTGAATAAAGATATTTAAAAAAAAAAAAGAAATTCACTGAAAAAACCATAGGTTTCAGGGACGTTATAGTTAGAAATTAGCATTTAAAAAACCTTAGAAATTCACTGAAAAAACCACAGGTCTCAGGGACGTTATAGTTAGTTGGACATTTCACTCGTACAAAACCAGAGAAATATGGCTGTTATAGTTAGTTGAGCTAACTATAACTCACGCCCCCGCAATGCATCACTCATGAAATGGTCAGTGACATCACTGATGACATCACTGATGACATCTCAAATGACATCACTGTTGACATCACTGATGACATCATCCACTTAATATCTGATGCACCTTCTCACACCCTAATATAACCTTTCATACACCCACTCTAAAACACAGACTACCATTCTCGAAACCATAGACACACCAATACCAGTTAGTACATACTCACTCACTGATTCATAGATCTACACACATCTACTCACTCACCGATACAGTCACTCATACATGCAGTCACTCATCAATACAGCTTCTGATATATGCACTCATACACCCATACAGACACTCACATACTGCCACTCATCCACAGAGATACTCACACACCTTGTCAGTCACCCAAAGACTCAATCACACTGCCATTTACTCACCAATATAGTTATACACACACCACCTCACTTATTCATACAGATACTAACACATACTTACTCTCTTATACAATCACTGACACAAGCACACACTCATACATATAGCCACTCTCACAATCAGTCACTCTCACATATAGTCACTTATATACTCCAACATTCACATATACTGCCTTTCACATATGTAGTTACTTACACACATACCACTGAGACAACCATTCACTCACTAACACAGCCATATGCACACTCACTCACCCATACAGCCTCTCGCAGATGCACACATGAACCCATACACCTACTGAATCACCCACTCACACATCCATGGATGGAGTCACACACCCCCCACCCACACAGACACACAGTCACCCATACAGGTAATCAGACAACCAATCATTAACCCATATAGACACTCATGTAGCTACTCACCAACCCATGCAGCTACTTACACACCAACTGACAGACTAATACAGACATTCACACAGATTAGTCAATCACCCATGCATTCACTACAGCACGTTTAATCTCTCACCTAAACAGTCAGTCACGCACCCACTAAATCATCCATTCAGACACTCATACACTCACTCATTCTTCAAAACACCTTTGCATATCTATAATTAACATTCTTAAACTTTTAATAATCACCCAGTCTCTGGATGATGTCTGCAGTGATGTCTTCAGTGATGTCATTTGAGATGTCATCAGTGAGGTAATATGTGACGTCATCAGCAGTGCATTGCGGGGGTGCGAGTTATAGTTAGCTCAACTAACTATAACAGCCGTATTTCTTTGGTTTTGTACGAGTGAAATGTCCAACTAACTATAACGTCCCTGAAATCTGTGATTTTTTCAGTGAAATTCTAAGGTTTAAAGGTTACAAGAACGTTATAGTTAGGCTCAGATTTCACTCATAAAAAACCAATGAAATTCAGCAGTTCTACTCATTTCTGACCTCTATTTTGCCTCTTTCTGCTCGTTTCTTACCTTTATTTTGCCTCTTATGCTCATTTCTCACTTTTTTCTGCTCCATTGTGCTGGTTTCTCACATTTATCTTGCCTCCTTCTGCTCATTGCTAACCTTTATTCTGCCTCTTTCTGTTCCTTTCTGACCTTTATTGTGCCTCTTTCTACTCCCTTCTGACCTTTAATTTCTATTTTTAATAGGGGAGGGGGACTGTGCAGCCCCCCTCCCCCAGCCGATTTCAGCCCTGGGTCCCCATCCTCTAGGGCCTGGACTTTTTGCAATGGGGAGGGGGGCTGCATGTCCTCTATCCCCAGATTGATTTCGGCCCCAGGGACCTCATCCCCCAGGGCCGGGCCTTTTATTTATTTTCTTTTCATTAGAGGAGGGGGCCCGGCCTTTAATTTTGTTTTAGTTAAATAAGGGAGGGGGGCCACAATTTCATCCTTGTGGACCCCATCCCCCGGGGCTGTGCTATTGTTCTCTAGGGACCCTCAGGGCACCAAATCTGCATTGGGGGAGCCGAAGGCCCCGTAGTCCCTGCCAGCTCCCCGCCTCCTGCGGGAGCCAGCATTGCTTTCACACACAGGTAGCTGCTAAACATGCCGCTCTCTGTGTGTAAAAGCAATTCGTCTATTTCCCTGCTCGCTTGACAGCAGGCAGGTAAACAGTAAGCCTGGACGGAGTTCGCGGAGTTCTACTACGCGGAACTCCGCAAAGTGCAAAAAAACCTCTGTCGCTCTACGCGGAGCTCCACAAGCAGCGTAGTGCATTGGATAAATGCTGTTCACTGGGATTTTCAGTGCCAGGTGCTTGTCTGCACTGTGCAATCATCACGAACGGCACCACGCACAGCGAAAAGGGCGCTGCTGCCTTTCTGCAGCTCAAGTAGATTTTTACACGAGCGGCAGCTTTCTCAACTCGAGTGGACAGTTTCTCAACGTGAGCACTCGCGAGCATATGCGACCACTCGCAATTAGAAATCTGACCGTCTGCGTTGAGAAATCTCGCTGGGAAGTTGATTTTTCACGCTTGTGCTCTCCAACTTGATGCTGACGATAGCGAACGAGGAATAATCTTGCCAGGAGGTGGATTTTCCTCACTCGTGCCCGCCAACTTGACGTTGACAAACGCGAGCGAGGGAAAAACTCCACAGCACAATGTAAGCCCAGAGGAGGTGGTGGTCCCTGGGGCACAAGGAGGGGGGCCCCGTGTGCATCTCTCCTTTAAATTTCATTTAAACGCACATGCTCCTGGGACCTGCCCCAGCCTGGGGCTAAATAATAGAGAAGCGCGGGAGACCACTTTTCTTTTTGTTTTATTTTTTGACTGGACCCCCCACAGAGGCCTAGAAGGTCAGGGTATTTCTACCCTGCCCCCTTCTCTTTTTTAATCTTTTTAGTGAGACTTGGCAGAAGTCACGTCCCAAGATGGCTGCCAACACTTCCTGGTTTGAAGTTTTGGCAGCCAATCAGATCTCAGCACAAGATCGGCAGGGTACGGGGAGCCTTCACGTCTCTATATATACAAATTTGAATTTCTTTTAATAACTCAGCAACTCAGCTTTTATTCTAACTGGTTTTAAAACGTTACCTTGCTGCTAAAATATCTGTTTGAAACGGAAACTGCTTTTTAACTTTGAATTGCACCCTTTTAAAACTGAACTGCACCCTTTTAAAATTGAATTGCACACTTTTAAAATTGAACCGCACCCTTTTTAAAATTTTATTTGCACTCGTTTTACCTGTTCCTCGCCGATATCGCCCTCCCCGGTCTCAGCACTTCCGCTCCGCTAACGCGGTCTAGTGCACAGGGGGGAGAACAGCTGCTGCCATGCAGAGCTGATTGGTTGGTGGGCGGAAGGGGAATAGCCAAACAGCCACGCTGGAGCGGACGCACAGCAAGAGAGAGAGACACGCCATAGCTCACAAGGCGGTCCTCATGGCATGCTAACAGTTGGTCTCTGGGAACACTGCTTAAGCTTTTATTCTAACTGGTTTTAAAACGTTACCTTGCTGCTAAAATATCTGTTTGAAACAGAAATTGCTTTTTAACTTTGAATTGCACCCTTTTAAAACTGAGCTGCACCCTTTTAAAATTGAATTGCACACTTTTAAAATTGAATCACACCCTTTTTAAAATTTAATTTGCACTCGTTTTACCTGTTCCTCGCCGATATCGCCGCCCAGGTCTCAGCACTTCCGGTCTGCTAACGCGGTCTAGTGCACGGGGGAAAACAGCTGCTGCCACGCAGAGCTGATTGGTTGGTGGGCGGAAGGGGAATAGCCAAACAGCCACGCTGGAGCAAGCCAGTCTGCACCCGTCTGTGCCCGTCCGCGTCCGACCGGGGCCAGGGGCCAGAACCCCTGGTCAAAATCGGACTTACACAGGGACAGAATTGCAGACGATAGCCTCAGGTAGTCACACCCTTAGCAAAAAGGTAGCAGAGAAGCTGAGAGCTGAAAACCTGCTGAGAAGCAACGTCATAGGAAGTCCTATCACCCCGTGCCCAGACCCCCATTACAACACCATACCTAGCAACCCCCAGGCTTGAAGGTGGCAGTCCTTAATACACGCTCCTTACAGAAGCACCCCCTGGAAGTCTTTTCACTCCTCCAGGATGGAGACATAGACATCCTAGCACTCACCGAAACCTGGTTGGGTGACACTTCAGTCCCAGACATCATTGCTGCCCTCCCGGGGAACTTCGACGCTTTCTGGCATAACAGACAAGAAATGACGCAGGGAGGGGCAGTGGCCATTCTATTTAACAGGTGGATAATAGTCACCAAAATTGTGGCAGAGAGCATTGATAATGCAGACATATTAGGGGCCAACATCTCAGTTAATTCATCCTGCCTTCTACTTCTGGTTGTATACCGCCCCCCAAGGTCAACCCCCAGCTTTAACGATCTTTTTGCGGAGATTATTACTGACCTCTGTTCACGGTACAAACGACTTCTAGTGGTTGCCGACTTTAACTATCAATGGGATAAAGCTCCGAAAGAGTCGCTCGCTAGCCAGTTTGAGACAGGAATGTGCGCGATGGGACTCCACCAACTGGTGGATGGCCCTACCCACTCAAAAGGACACATCCTGGATCTTATCTGGACCTCGCAACCACAGGCCAGACTGATAGCCATCAGCCCCTGTGCATGGTCGGACCACGCGCTAATTAGCTGCTGGGTCCCAATAGACAGCCAACTATCGCAACCACCCCCAGAGTGGAGAAAGGTGCGAAGCTGGAAAAAAATTGAAGCTGATAACCTAGTAGACACCCTACTCAGGCTCCCCCCCCTAAATTCAAATCAGGGAATCTCGACCAGGAGAGCGAAGCCCTGACTAACACCCTACGCAGAGCCATAGACAAAGTGGCACCGGAGCGAAGAGATAGAGTGAGAGACAAAGGGAAAGGGGCCACTTGGTTTAATGAGAACCTGAGGGAATTGAAGCAAAGCCTCCGCCACGCCGAGAGGCGGTGGCGGAAAGCCTACGACCCAGCGGAGCTGGCAACCTATAAAACCTTACTGAGCTTGTATAAAAAGTCTATTACTGTCAGGAAAGCTGAATACTATGAGGCGAGAATCACAGATGCGCCTAACAAGCAGAAAGAGACTTTCAGAATACTGAAAGAACTCAGTCAAAAGTCAGAGGTGAAATCCGCAGCCGCACCCTTAGACTGCAATACATTCCAGATCTACTTCCTTCAAAAGGTCAGGGACAACCTCTCTGAGATTGATAATACCCCCATTAACCAAAGCTCCCAAGTCCAGATTCCGGTCCCCCCTCTGTCCTGCAAGCGACTTACCACCTTCCCTAAACTGGACTCTACGTCACTGACCCAACTGATGAATCGCATTAAGTCGGGTTCTCCTGCAGATCCTTGCCCACCGAGGATTTTCCAAATGGCTCTTCCTGGGCTGGAAAAGCAGCTCCTCGCCTTACTGCACAACTCCTTGGAGACTGGCCACCTACCTTCCAACTTGAAGGAGGCCAGAGTTACCCCCCTGCTAAAGAAACCCGGAGCAGATGGCGCTAGTCTCAAGAACTATAGGCCCATTTCCCAGCTCCCCTTCTTGGCGATAGTGGTAGAACAACACGTTCTCAAGTCACTTTCATCCTTCCTGGAGGAACACCAACTACTCCAGATGCGACAAGCTGGGTTTAGAGCCCATCACAGCATGGAACTGGTGATGTTATCTGTTCTCGATGACCTTAGAATTTTGGCCGACAATAAAAAACCGAGCGCCCTGATTCTATTAGACTTATCAGCGGCGTTCGATACGGTCAACCACACTCGGCTGCTGGATCGAATAAAGGACCTGGGCATTCATGGGCCGGCACACCAGTGGTTGGAATCCTTCCTGTCTGAACAGTCCCAGAGGATCCAGTAAGGGGAGCGGGTATCAGACAGAGGCACCCTCACCTGCGGCGTCCCTCAAGGCTCCGCATTGTCCCCGCTCCTATTTAACATCTACCTACAGCCTCTGGTGACAGCCCTAGCCCACATGGACTGCCGTGTTTTCAACTATGCGGACGACACCCAGCTCATCCACAGGATTGACAATTCCACCTATGCCCAGGAGATAGCGCAAAACATCCTCAGATTCACAGTGAATTGGATGACTGCCAACTCACTAAAAATCAACCCTGATAAAATGGAAGTCCTTGTCATCCCCACGAAAGAGAACCCCTGGAGCGACCGTTTTTGGCCACAGGAGTTGGGTGCTGCCCCCACACCAGCACACGCCGTGAAAAGCTTAGGCATAAAGATTGACTCCGAGCTTTCCATGGCCAACCAAGTCACCACAGTGGTCAGAACCTGCATAGGGCTCATGAGACAGCTACGGAAACTTGTCCCCCTCCTTTCAACTGCCTCTCTACAAATGATTGTATCGGCCACAATTGTCTCCAGACTAGACTATGGCAATGCCTCATACATTGGCCTCCCTCAAAAACGTACTAATAAACTACAGGTGGTACTGAACGACGCAGCCAGGTTGATCTTTAGGCTGCCAAGACGGTCCCATACCTCCCCTTTGCTGTGCAAATTGCACTGGCTTCCCAACAAGCAAAGAACAAAATGTAAGGGTCTCTGCATTGCCCATAAAACAATCTACGGCAAAGCCCCTGCCTACATTAAGGAACGCCTGAAGAACTATGTCCCGGCCCGCACCTTGAGGTCTTCTGAGTCCTGCTGCCTGGTCACCCCAGGATGCAATACAGCATCTAAAGGGGGCAGAGCCTTTTCCGTTTTGCTTCCACAACTATGGAACCAATTGCCCGATTACCTGCGCAAGGAACTGGCACTCCTCCCCTTCAGGAAACAGCTCAAAACGTTCCTGTTCAGGGAGGCCCTGGACACTGTTTAACCTACCTCACTGTGCGGCCATGCACCTGTCTGTGACATCTGGCATCTCTCTCAAAAGCACTTAGAGACCTGCCGGTGATTAGCACCATACAAAAATCAGTTAACATAACATAACATAACTACTGAATAGATTTATACCAAATTAGAAAAAGGCACTTCCCTGGACCACCAGCTACCTTTTCTGATAAATTTGGTGTCATTCCGTTCAGCGGTTCGAGCTGTAGCTGTGTCTAAAGTCCATCTGGGAAATTGCATGGGGAAAATGCATTTTTCAGTGCCCCCCTTTTTCTCAGCCCCTGCTTCTCAGATCACCCCGAAACTTCCAAGGCAGCAGCGGAAGTGAGCATCATACTAGTTTCGGAAATTTCAAGTGGATTCATCAAACAACACCAAATTTATTGGCATATAAAAAAACTCTCTTCTTAGTGAAACTAGGTCCTAACTATAACTACCTACTGGTGACCGCCAGTAAGTAATATATATATAAATAAAACATTTGCCAACATTAAAATATGTAAAAGTGCCAGGTTAGTAATCTAACTCCAGTCCCACTAACATTCAATGTTTGTAATTTGCTAAACTTAATGTTTGATTGAGTGACACACAATGTACCTTGAAACTTGGGTACTTATAGTATATATACAAATTACAAGCACAGATATTGGACATGATTGGTTACGGTAAATAAAATGAAGTTCACTCGCTGATTGCAAGTTAAGTTTTTTTGTTTTCTCATAGTAAGAATCTAATTGATACTGTTCACATCATGGAAATTATTTGTTGCAAACATGTGCCCACTTTACAGACTTATGGCTGGTTAACTAATCACATGCCCTCACACTTTTCTTGCTTTTCACATGCTTGGCAGGGGTGCGGTCAACCATGTGCCGTTAAGCTGACAGTTTGCTTTTTCCAAGTCCTTGTTGGGTGTGTTTGTAAGGTGTTGTCTAAGACTGGTGTAGGCTCTTGCTGCTCTTCCCCTGATGGGGCTAATAAAGAAATATTCCCCTGTTGAAGGTTTTCTGCCTGATTTTGCCCCTGGGATACCCCCTTTCAGTCAGAGCGCATACATGAGAGAGGAAGCAAGTGAAGCAGTGTGCAGTCGGAGTCTTGGAGATGAGACATGACTCGAGAGGTATTTATTTCTCCATCCTCCTTCTGACCATTACCTCGCTATGACCTCTGACTGACTCTGTCTTGCACATCCCATGGTGCCATGTTCAGGCCCAGGTCCCCAACCTCACCGCAAGGCAGCACGTGGAGTCAGACTCAAAGTCACTTTGAACCAGCAGCAGCAGTGTAAAAAAATTACCTGAGTCCCTCCAGGAATCGGCACCCTGTGTCCAGTCGCCACTGCTCCAACACTCAGAGATATTGGTTTTGATTAAGGTGCAAGAACGGGGACATAAGGAGGGGCGTAGAGTGCATTTAGTAAAGGAACAGAAACAGATACTTGATATTTCAAAGCAGCTTAATTCAGCCCTGTTAATGGGAGGCAGAAATGAAATTCCATTATTCAAAAAAATTCCAGAATGCTCTGGCACACGTCTCTCACCCCTTCACTGCTCCTGTCCCATCTCTGAATCTTTATTTTTCTGCAACCTCCTAGGAATGCTACAGCCACCTCCCCTCCCATATGGCCCTCTTTCTGACCCAAAATTTCCCATGCTTCCTTGCACATTGCCACATTGGCTTGAAAGAATGAGTCCAAGACACCTGCAGAAGTGTTTGTTTGCAGTGGCATGTGTGACTCTATCCTGTTGCATGATATACTAAACATGCCCAAAAAATGAAGAGAGCAAAGTAGAAATTAATTGGCTTTTATTGGTTGATTGATTGTTTTAGTCCACTTGTAGCACACTCTACCACAAATTAGGAGTCAGATTGCTGTTCCTCTGTCCATACACAATTAAATATTTATTAGGAACAAAGATATTGCAAGTTTCCCAAATTTTTTCATAGATTTACAACAGAACTCTGGATGCTGTAACCCCACTGTGTTCTGAAATTTCAACCAGGCATTTTCCCCCATCTTCTGCAGTCTGCTGTTTTATTCTATATGCCAACTGTAATTGGCACACCCTGAATAATTATTTTACATAATCCCAATTTGAAATGCCAGAATAGCTTTTTGTGCAAAATCCAAGATTAGAAATAGCTCACCAGGTAACAGGGATATAATAGCTAGTCTCTTTATTGATGTCATAACTACCCTTTCACAATTGCCTTATTAACCTTCTTGGTTTCTCAAATTGGTAGAAAATGAACAATTTGCCCACTCTTTTTTCAAAATTTTCCCCGAACCCCCCTTATGACAGTTGGGCTCATAAGCTACGCTCGCTCGCTACATGTCACTCATTTCAAACATT
The DNA here is from genome assembly GCA_963921515.1 of Calotriton arnoldi. NCBI lineage: Eukaryota > Metazoa > Chordata > Amphibia > Caudata > Salamandridae > Calotriton > Calotriton arnoldi. The sequence goes on along the minus strand of CAWUFW010000202.1, from coordinate 4,969,964 downwards.
TACACCCCATCACTTTCAAATGTCACTAGCTGCCAATGGGTTCCACATTAGTTCCATTCAAAAGCTCCAAAGACCAGATATGATCATCATTATCAGCCAATGCTGAGGAAGCATTCTCTTGTCCCTCATCCGTGTTATGAGAACCAAAGTTCAAAGGTCTAGGAGACGAAGCACCCATTTCCCAAGAAGGGAGTAGCTCATAACATGCCTCTTGAAGCAACTGCAAGTTCGTGGAACATCTCCGGAAATGGGGCCTAATCGGACTCCTCAACAGGTCCATGTCCATAGGAATAGTCAATTGCATTGCAAGGCAAAAATTGAGTGCCCACTGAAAGGGACACAACAGGCAATGAAACACAGATTGCACGCAGGTAAACCAGGCGGGTATGAAAGATAATGACCAGTCAGTGTCAGTTCCTGGAGCAGAGGGGCTCCAAAGAATCGTATCATGCGTTCACGGCACAGATGGATTGGTGGTAATTCTGTTACCAGTGGGCTTCATACCGAAAATCCATTGCGGAGCAGCAAAAATAGAATCAAAATGATGCAAATGAAGAATAACACCAAGGTTAGGCCCCCAAAAATGCTCAAAAAGAGAGAATGTATAAAGGCCGGTATGACTCCAAAGAGTTTCTGGAAGGTACTGACTAAGCCAGTCCTGATTGATTTAAGAAAGTGGCTATACTGGCTGTATTTGAAGCAATACAAATGTGATGCACAAACTCACCAAAATGCTGCTGATGGTTAATTCTTAAAAGCGACTGTATTGCACTGGATATCCTTGCAACCTGTAATTCAAAGGTTTCTTGGGCAGATGTGAGTGCCACATCCCTTTGAAACAATAAGGCTTTGAGTCTGCTTATCTTGTTGAAATCAGCCTTCAAAGTTGGAATGCAAGGCCACAAAGAAATATCAGAAACCTTGTGCGTTGGAGAGAAAAGCATGTTATTACAGCAAATCACTATCTGAGAGACAGAAAAAAAGTACAGGACGCCAGCTCTCATCCCACAACAATCTTGGTCATTTAACATCAAATAACTTCCATTGGAAAGTACAGTAATGAGGGGGAGAATTGGAGGGACTGGTATTCCCATTAGAAAACAGGTCAAATTTGCTAACAAAATATTACCTGCTCCATGAATTGTAATTTGTTTACAAGCTAGTGAATGGCCGACAGAAGAATTGCATTCATTTCCAGTAAGGAATACCTCTTTGTCCAACCTTTCACATCGGTAATCAAAAGGTAGTGACCACAACTAATGAATAAAGCGCCCTCCCAAGAGTTCATATATACCAACCGGGAAATGTTTCATGCAAGATGTATACTGGAATGTTGAAATTGGCAAAGATATTACTCCAGGTATTAACCACACTACTGAAGGTGTTTCAGCTACTGTGAAGGGCAAATGTTCTAACTTCTCGATGTGTAACATTGTGCAAGTAACATCCTTTTTTGCCATGAGTTGCTGTTTACATGTTAGGTTAAAAGGCAAGAATAGCTGCATAATGTTCAAATAACGCATGGCACTCTGCCAGATTTCAGTACCTGAAGTGTCCAACTAAATTGCATAATGGATCTAAGCTGACTTTGCCCATGGTCTAATAAAGACATATAATTTTGCATAACACCAATTACAGATGATACAATGTTATTCAAATTGTAAATGTGACAAGACAATGTTTTAATGCTATTATCAACAACAAAAATAACTTTATCCAAATTATCTTGATTAATGTGCTTTAAACGTGCAGCTGCTTTCATCTGTGACAATCTCCAAATTTCCTTGTAAGTGGCATAAATGAATCCTTTAGAATGCGGAGACTTAGGACCTAACCAAAAATTTGACAGATCCATGTCATGTGACAGGAGAGAGAGAAGTTGTTTTACTGCAGACAGTGTGGAATGTTCCAATCATTGTTGGCACAATTTCCCTACTGAATAGGTGGTGACCATTCCTGAGTTTTGAGACTGAGAATAACGAGGGTCCGGTCTGCTTGTCTTAAACTGGTTTGTGGAATTCAAAAAATGAGCATAACAACCATTTGTGTCATCTGGCTATAATAACTAGGGGTGGGCGGAATTTGCGTAGTCGCGCTACGCAAAGCTCCGCGAAATGGTAAAAAATCTCGGCGAGCACGCAAAAGTTCCGCGAACACGCGGAATTGCTTCTTCCGCCCGTTCGCGATGCTTTTTTCCTGTTCGCGAACGCTGTTTTCGTGTTCGGGGAGAAATATCTCGCGAACATGCATTTTGAAAGCGCAAACAAGAAAAAAACTCAGCGAAGGCGCGGATTGCAGAATTTTTGGCAATTCCGCGTTCTCCGCGGAACGCGAAATTACCAAATTCCGCAAATTCCGCGAGCGGAACGGAATTTACTGCCCAGGCCTAATAATAACCACCCATTTGGACCTGGAAATGTGGAGTTGTATGTGCCATTCTGCACCATACTATTGAGCTGTTCTTTGCTGTAATATGTAAAATGTTGCCAATTGTCAAATTGGGCAATGGAAGGAAACTAAGCTGAATTTGTGTCTTTAATTTTAGCAAGTCCCAGACATGAAGGGCCTCATTTATGACATTTTGGCATAAGGCAATGCACCAAGGCACCTTGCTGTGTTGCCCTACTCCAAAGCGAAAGTGCAGGAATGCACCATAATTAAGCAATATGGTGCATTCCTGTCCTTGCTGCCTGCATTGGCTTCATTTTGGCATCCTCGTGCCAAAGTAGGCAACCTTGCAACATGCGCAAGGGTACCTCCATTGCAGGCAGGATTGTTTTTGTGCAATAAGGGACACCTCTCTGCACAAAAACAATCCAACCAGGCGTTTTCCTCTTCCAATGTCTGCCGCAGAAAGCAGCAACCATGGATAGAGGAAAAAATAAGGCGAAACAAACATATTTCTCCTTATTATACCTCACCTCGGGAGGCATACGGATTTGGCGCTTCCCTAGTTTTACCTCACTTTGTAAATCTAGGGCAGTGTCAAATTCCATAGTTGTTGCGTGGGCCCATGGAACGCCTTCCGGGTGCAGAGTAAGGTGATACAGCGATCTGCTCTGTGTCGCCTTACTCATGATTTATGAGGCCACTCAAAGCCATGCAGAGTTGCTTTGAGTGCCTTCATAAATCGTTATGAGAGCTCTGCATCACACATGTACCACTTTATGGTGTGCAAAAGTGATGTAGGGCTCTCATGCATAACCCTCATAGTCTGTTGAACAATGTCTTTTAGAAAAATCATTTGTGCCGGAATCAAGCACACTATAAATAAGTTGTCTGTTCCCTGAACATACCATTATTTTGCACCCCAACTTAATTTCACTTCAATGGTCTCTTTCCAACACTCCTAGCCTTGCAAGGCTAATTGTGTGACAAACAAATCTATAAATATTAGCTTTGTTTGCATCAGCATATATTTTTTGGGTGGTGTAGGGACAAGTTTAAAATAGAAAATAGAAAGATTTTGAATCCAATAAATCATGGCTAGAGTGACATCCACTTTAGGCTTTAAATATGTATGCAGTAACTTCTCGGTTATTTTTCATTGTTAATGTAGAAAATGATGTATAACTGATAATCAGCATTTTCTGTGCACAAATGATAGTCTGACATGCACTGTATTATTATTTTTTTTTAAAGGAACAGTTGACTTTTTTTCCCATAGTTTAAGGATGATAAGAATTTTTTTAAACACTTTTGAATTTTTATATGTAGAATAAGAATCTGCTCAGTTAGTTTATAGTTTCTGCTCAGTGAAATAGCACGGTCTGAGAACACAAAAAATATATATATATTTCGAAGTATTTGGAATGTTTAAATATAATGATTGTTACTACTCAAAGTGAACATACTGTATTAAAATCTAAATGAAATATTTAAATATTTTTGATAACAATGTCATTTTCTCTAGGTTACAGGTAGTCACAGGTAAATTTGTTAATAGAGAAGACTAAAGTGCCTTTAGATACCAATCTCTTCTATTCAAAGAAGTTGCTTTGAACAGACCTTCTCATGGATAAACCAATCCTTTACTACATCCAAATGATATTATGTGAGAAGTCTCTAGCATGCAAACTGTTTGTACCCTAATCAGCCGCAAAGGTAGATGTCAGTTACTCACCAAACCCAGGCGTAGTATACAATTTCTAAAAGAATGAGTGCTGGTGTCTAAGGATTACTAGTGCTACTAAAGATCAGTGTGCTGAATCTCAAAGCAGCAGGCAGCTTAATTATAGTATAATCTAAGTAGAATTGTTAATGAAAAAGAGTTACTTACTTATTAGAAGTACTCTGGAACAGTAGGCCATCAGTGCACTGAAGCTTTATTAGGTGCTCAACACACTAGTGCATGCACTAAAAGCTTTAAACATTAATTTGCGAAGAATGAATTTCATCACCACAAGTGAAAATCAATAGATAGTTATATATTAATAACATTGTATTTCTCTATTTTTATTCTAGAGACAATCTGCAAGCACAAGTAACAATGAGAAAAGAGGTAATAGATGTAGATAGCATGCCTACATTTTTTTCTAAATGTAAATAGGCTATATAAAATATAGAAAGCGTAGAAAAAAATTACAAACATCAAGAGAAACTGTAGAACATAATGATATTACAATCCGCTCTCTGTCTGTGTGTGTTTTTCTTGCTTTTAGAAAATATCTCCATAGTTTTAGAAAAATTCAGAAAACTGATACCCTACTAAGCACAGTCTTTTACAGAGGTTGCAATGCAGAGGCCAGTCCCTCACTTAAGACTATTATGCACAGCTTTTGTTCTGTATAGAAATATTCTTGAAGAGGTCATCCATCATCAAACCCTACTATGCATATACAATCTCACACACAAATACCCTGTCACAGAGATTCACATACACACACAGAAATACACAAACGTATTTATATATATGTAGTTTCTCACACATATAAACAAACAAGTACTTATTCTAATACTTACTGATGTACAACTAATACATAGACACATACACACAAATCTTTACACACTCACACAAACACTGAAAATCTTGACATTGGCACACACACACATTCTTACATATGTACAAACAATCATACACAGACATGCACTTTCAAATACAAACACATGGCCAGATTCACACACATGCATAAACACCCTCACATACTCTCACACACATGCAGAAACAAACACACACACATTAACACATGTAGATTCTCACAGGCAAATGCACTCACACATCTATAGACGCGAGCACACACTTTCGCACTTTCTCACATATCACTAATACATATACAAACATATGCATATACATTGTCATACAAACACACACACAGATTCTGATATTCACACATACACACATAATTAAATGCACCCAAACACTCATATACAGAAACACATTCTCATGTATACAAATACACCCACAATCACAGACACACACATACACTCTCATACACACGAACAAACACACACAGATTCACTCATACATAGTCTCTCATACACAAACACACTCTGAGACATATAAAAACACATACACACACTTTCACACTTACATGCAACTAACACATAGGTACATATATCCGTATACACTAGCACACATACGCACACATACATATTTTGACACTCACACATGCACACATTCTTACAGTTGTACAAACACTCATACACAGACACACACTTTCAGATACAGTGCAAACACAATCACAGGCATGCATACTCTCATACACATGCACAAACACAGACAAGCACACACACACATTCACACATATGTAGACTATCATACATGAACACACTATCAGACATATAAACAAACAAGTTCACTCTTTAACACTTACAACTAACACACATACACATATGTCTTTACAAACTTTCACATATAAACACACACACACTTATACGTGCACAAAGACTCATACACAGACACTCACAGACATACAAACACATACATATTCACACACACACCCTCTCACATAAGCAAAAAGATAGACACACATAAACAATCACACATATATACAATATCATAGGCAAACACACTGTCACTCACAAACATACAAAGGCACATACACAATTTCACAATAACCAATACACGCATTCTTATACACTAAAACACTCACACCCATAAAAGAACTCTTACATACAATCATCCACACACTCTCCAACAAACTCACACATATGCATACAGTGACTCAGTTACACAGACACACATACATGCAAGACATTCAACATATTTTTTTCTTTTTTTAACCAGAAAAGGCAGTCTTGAAAAAACTTTTTTATACTTTTTTTGACTTTTTGTAATTTGTTTCAATTTTGTGTTGGGAGAACTGCCATAAAAATGGGGGAGAGAAAGGAGCAAAAAGTACCCAAACATTGTTTCTTGGAGCACTTGTGCTCCCTAACAAGATTATTGTGCACAAGGGTGCTCAGTTCTCCAATAAATATAATAGGGCTGCAGCACCTGAAGTAAAGCACCATGTCTTTACATTGAGGAAGGATGGCCCTCTCTGCTGCACCACTTGTGCTGGCGTTTGTTATCCTGATGATGGTGGAAGAGAAGCTCCTGATGTTGATGCTTCTTGAGCATGCTTTGGAGGTCTGCTTTAGCACTGTCTTGGGTAGATGGTGCCACATCCTATTAGTCCTATTCTTTGGTGGTTGCTCTTGAAAATGTTTTCTTGCATATTGTGGAGTAAATCTTCTTCTCACCTGGTGGCAAGTTAGAAAAATTGCAGCACCAAGTACTATTTTCCTTTTGGAATAAGTTGCTTTTCCTCTTCTCTCTCCTCTCTATCATACTCTCCATCTCCTTATGATGCCATATTCTGAAAATACTATTGAAAAAATAACAAAAAAGACAGCAGGGCAAACAGTATAAAAAAAGCTGCTACACTTTTCACCTGTTTGTCTATAAAAAAAGAAAAAAAAGGATATGGGATCCCTGTAGATATAAGTTGACTGTCATTCCAATCAATCAGGTTTAAAAGAGAACTCCTGTAAGCCACTCGCAGGACTCCCATAGCTAACTCCTGCTAACCAAAAAGCATACAATGTTGCAGCGATTATATAAATAATAAATTTATTAATTACTACTCCTCTTCAGTCACACTACAGAATATATCTGTTTTTTATAAAAAAACTCATCTTTGCAACCTTTTTTCTAACGCATGTGTCTCACAATACTAAAACAGGAAGTACAACTCACTCCCACAGATGCCTGTTGTTGGCAATAAATGATTGTAGGTCTCTCTCAACATTTATGCATGATTGTAGAAGTTCATAAGCAATCAAATATTAAAGAAAAGCACATCAGTAGTCATCATAAGCTCTGTTTTATAAAACCACTATCCTCAAACTTAAAATGAGAGCACTATTTCATATTAAACTAAATATTCCCAATTTTTTTTTTTCTACAGCGAAACACTCACAAGCATCTCACAAGAGATGCTAGAAGATGTTCCTGTCTTGTTCTTTGACTTTGATTGGCTTGTATCTCTCATGAGAGTCCAAAGGGAGTAAAAAGCAACACAATATATATATATATATATATATATATATATATATATATATATCGCCAGTAGATAGTTACAGTTAGGAACACGTTTCTATAGGAAAAGCGTTTTTTGATTTGCTTATAACTTTGGCGTCGTTTGACGAATGTTTACGATATTTTCCCAAAAACTTCTCTTTCAGATCAGCTTCTATGTTGAAAGTTTGGGGGTGATTCGTCAAGGGGGGCTGAGAAAAAAGGGGGGTCCCAAAACATGTTTACTCCATGCAATTTCCATAGGAAACTTTAGACAAGGCTACAGGTCAAACTGCTGAACGGAATTACGTCAAATTTGGCAGGGAGAAAGGTCTTGGTCCAAAAAGCACGCTTTTGTTTAAATGGGGTAAGTCCGTTCAGTAGTTTTAGAGAAATATCAAAATTTACAGATATCGATATTTGAGAATTCTGACATCAGATTGGCTGAGGCGTTGCGAGCACGAGCGTGCGGCTCATTGGCTGCGAACTGTTGAAACTAGGAAGTGTTGGCAGCCATTTTGTGACTGAGTTGAAAGGCGTAGGGGGAAAAATAAGAGAATAATTGTATAAGAGGGTATAGTAGGAACACTGTGGTCTTAGTTTAAGCAGTCTGTACGGTGCAGAGGCAGGGAGTTTGAATGTTGCGTAGGCCGTGGAAATCACGTCCGCAGAACAACGGTGCGTGGTATTGCAGCAAGGTTGCGTAGGCTCTGGAAATCCCGTCGGGAAAACAATGCGCCGTATTGCGGCAAGCATTGTGTAGGGTGCACACACAGGTAGTGTGAATGTTGCGTAGGCTGTGGAAATCACGTCTGCAAAACAACGATGCGCGGTATTGCGGCAATGTTCAGTAGGCTGTGGAAATCATATTGGGAAAATAACAATGCGCCGTATTGCAGCCTTCCTTTACCTTCCTTTAATATAATGCGCAGTAATGTTTACTTATAATGCGGTGTTCACTTTTATCACGGACAGTGAACAAAATTAACGTTTAATTGGCTGAGGTGTTCCAACAACGAGCTCAATGTTCATTGGCTGCGAACCATTAAAAGTAAAAGTGTTGCCAGCCATTCCCTCCCCTGCGCGGAGTAGCAAGGACATCTGATTGGCTCACATGTTCCAAGCAGTACCTTCCAGAGGTTAATGTTCATTGGCTGCGAACCATTGAAAGTAGAAGTGTTGCCAGCCATTTCCTCCCCGTCCGCGGAGTAGCAGGGACATCTGATTGGTTGACGTGTTCCAAGCAGGACGTTCCCAAGCTTAATGTTCATTGGCTGTAAACCATTGAAAGTAGAAGTGTTGCCAGCCATTCCCTCCCCCTCCGCGGAGCATCAGGGACATCTAATTGGGTAACGTGGTCCAAGCAGAACCTTCCCAAGCTTAATGTTCATTGGCTGTGAAGCATTAAAAGTAGAAGTGTTGGCAGCGATTCCCTCCCCTCTGCGGAACACCATGGACATTTTATTGGCTAAAGTGTTCCGAGTACAACTTTGCTCATTATTGGCTGAGAACGTTTCACTGTTGTGAAGCGTTTTGTGACGCACTTCAATGGAGTACGGGAAAACAAAGTAGTAGCGGGGAGGGTAGGAACACTAGTAACTCTGTAAAGTGGTCACAAGGTGGTGAACAGGGATTGTGAAGGTAAACATAGTTTTTTATATATTTTAAGGGCCATTTATATAATTGGCGTGGGGTGTACAAATCATGGCGGGAAAATAACAGAGTGTGTTGCGGTCTTCTTTTTATTAAGTTTGCGGGTGGGATACTTCCCAGTAGCACTATTTACTTAGAATGTGGTGTTTACTTTTCTGACGGGGAGGTGTCTAGGTTTGAAACAATTTTTATTAAGCAATTACAAATAAACTTTCTTCGAAAACTGAAGCTGTATATATCAAAAAGGTGATAAATAAAAACGCAATTCATAAAATATCCCTTAAGCGTGGCCACACCCTCCCTTTTTTTTCTGCTATAGTTTGTAAAAGTGTTGCCCCATATTCTTGATAATATAAGAGGGCATGAGTTACTTTTAGATAAAGTAGAAAAGAAGTGCTACAAGAAACACTCCCGCACTACATCATCTCAGGTCACAAGAACAATAACAAGTAAAAAACTGTTAAACACAAATGACTTTATATTACATAGAAATGTACGCTTCATCATTTCTTACAATTTCTATTCTGTAGAACTCTGGAAAGTTCAGTCGTAGTGCTTAGAGGTCGCTCACTGCTCCGCTAACAGATCACGGACTCCTTTAAGAACATATAGGATAGTAGTAATATATACACTACTATTCCTATCAATTCTATAGGGAGAACGAGAATAGGAACCACAACAGAGAAAAAGAGAAATACCAAAAAATCATTCAAAAATGCAGGGTTTATCAAAGGCATTCAGTAAGAAAGTGTCTATGCAAACAATCTTTTTTTAAACTGCAATTTCGAAAAATATTCTCACTGTAAAAGTATCTGATCAAGTAAGTTATAAAGGTCAGTAAACTGTATTTCAGATGGTTTACTCCTGGCGGCGACAAATCTCCAATTCCTGTTGTGTGAAAATATGACACTCTAATACAATATAGAGAGTGACACTGATTGCACACAAAAAGGAAAAGGAAAATAAAGTCAAGAACACAAAACAAGATCAATAACGAAATACTTTCCAGCAGTGAATATGTTCAGAGCTTCAGTGATGTCATCAGTGATGTCATTTGAGATGTCATCAGTGATGTCATCAGTGATGTCACTGACCATGTCATGAATGATGTAATATGTGATGTCATGAGCAGTGCATTGCGGGTGCGTGCGTTATAGTTAGCTGAACTAACTATAACAGTGGAATTTCTCTGGTTTTATATGAGTGAAATGTCCAACAAACTATAACATCCCTAAAACCTATGGTTTTTTTCAGTGAATTTCCAAAGCTTTTTAAATGCTAATTTCTAACTATAACGTCTGTAAAACCTATGGTTTTTTCTGTGAATATATATATATATATATATATATATGCAAAAACAGAAGCAGAGAACTCTGGGTAGTTCTGAAGTTTAGGTAGAAAGCAGCTCCAGTAAGAGCTTTCTCAACACCAGCGACACTCTAAATTCGCTCACCTCAAATGTCTGCTTTTCTATCAATGTCTTTAAGCATAGGATTAGCACAGTGCTATCCATGCCGAGATAGAAAGGGACAAAGTCTTTTGCCATTTTAACAGCAAAGTCTTTAAGCATAGGATTAGCACAGTGCTATCCCTGCCGAGCTGTAAAATGGCCAAAGCCTTTTACCACTCCAGGCACAGTATTACAGCTTTGGATTGGTAAAATACCATCCAAGCCAACCTGAAATTAATAAAAGCAACCCCTGACACGTGTTTCGCTCTCATTAGAGCTCTTCAGAGAAGTATAGCTTTGTCCAGCTGTAATACTGTGGTTGGTTTAGTGTGCTGCATATCAGGTGTAGATCTTTTGGGCATTTCGTTAAACACACCCTGGGACATTGCCGTTTTCTATGGCAGGGCGGGAGCACGGCTCTTGCCCTGTCATAGCAAACACTGCTATGTCAGCAGCTCCCCTTGCCCAATGGCAATGCTGGCTCCCGCAGTAGGCGGGGAGCCGGCAGGGACCGTGGGGGCATTGGGGCTCCCCCCACGGTCCCCAACGCTGAGGGCTGGCCCTGGGGATGGGGTCCCTGGGGCCAGATGTGGCCCGGAAGGGGGCCATGCAGCCCCCTCCCTTTATTTTCTAAATATAAAATGGCCAAGCACCGGGGATGGGGTCCCCGGGGCCAAAATGTGGCCCAGGAAAGGGGGGCCACGCAGCCCCCCTTCCCTATAAATATTTTCTAAAAAAAGAGGCCATGCCCCGGGGGATGAGGTCCCCGGGGCAAATAGTGGCCCAGGGAAGGGGGGCCATGCGGCCCCCCTTCCCTATAAATATATTTTTTAAAAGGAGGCCATGCCCCGGGGGATGGGGTCCCTGGGGCCAAAATCGGCCTCAGGAAGGGGGCCGTGCGGCCCCCTTCCTGTATTTTTAATTTTTTTTTTTTAAAAGGGTCAGGCCCTGGGGGATGGGGTCCCCATGGTCCCAAAAATACTAAAAGAAGGGGGGCCACACAGCCCCCATTCTAAAAATATATTTTAAAAAGCCGGCATCTCGCCAGAGGCCCCACCCCCTCCCTGCACCACTCTGCAAACGCGCCACCTGGCGCATTCTAAGTTAGGGAATTAAGTTCCCTTGAATACTGAAGGTCCCTGGGGGCCAACTAGCCCACCAGATCCCTCCAGTAAGAGCCACACAGCTGGATTGCAGAGAGGTGGTCCGAGGCCACACCCCTTTTCACACCACTCTGCAAACATGCCTCTTGGCACACTGCTGGTGGGGCGATGAGGTCCTCTTGTGTCTTGTGTCCTTGGGGGCCAACTTCCCCTCTTGTTACCTCCAGTAAGTCCCACACAGTGGGATTGCTATGACATCTTCGGAGGCCATGCCCCCCTTTCTCCACCACTCTGCAAACGCGCCTCTTGGCAGATTACGGGATGGGGGATGAGTGTCCAATTTACTCCTGAGGGAATTTGGGGGCCAAGAAGCCATCCTGGTACCTCCTGTAAGTCGTACGCAGCAGAATTCCTGAGCGCTGGTCGGAGGCCCAGCACCCTTTCTCCACCTCTCTGCAAACATGACTACTAGTTAAAGAAGTGTTTGTAATGTAAAAGGTTTCGCATTTGCGAGAATTAGAGCTATTGGTGTTGTAAATGTAAAAGTTTTTTACTAATGTTTTTGGGAGTGGAGTGGATGTACGTTGTGTGTAGTGGAATTATGTTGTATGTTGTGCAGTGAAATTATGTGGATAGAAAGTATGTGGTATTTAGTGTATAGGAATTATGTAGAGTGGGATCATGTGTTATGGAGAGTAATTATGTGGTATGGTAGTCTGTGTTGTGGAGTGGTAACCTCAGGTTTAGTCTTCCTCGTTTCCATAGAACTCAACTATGAACTCAGAGAGACAAAAAAAGAATGAATCACTGAGGAGCACTTGTGGACCTAGTCAGAGGTATGAGCAGGGCCAATGGAATTATGCAACTGTTTGGCTGCACTGACTTTTGCACAATTATACATTTTCTGCATTAGCTACATAATTCATCATCTGCTCCCTAATCTGCAGATTTGAGCAAAAAAGCCTTGTTTCTAGGTCAAACGGCTCAAACGTTACCAAAATGCAGCGACACGTGTTACAGCATGGTGGAAGGCCCTTTGAAAACCTAGAATGGTCACCTGTTACTTATTGCTAGATGTGGGTGTTAACTTGGTACTAATGGTGTGCAAACCACTCTTGCTTCCTTCTGTGCCTCTCTTGCCTCTTTCTGCATTTCTGTTGCTTCTTTCTTCACATTTCTTTCTTTTTCTGCACTTCTTTTGCCTCTTTCTGCAAATCTCTTCTACGTTCTGCACCTCTCTTCCCTCTTTCTGCACGTCTGTTGCCTCTTTCTGCACCTCATTTGCTTCTTTCTGTACCCCTCTTGCCTCTTTCTCCACCCTTCTTCCCTCTTTCTGCACCTCTCTTGCCTTTTTCTGTACCCCTCTTATGTCTTTCTGCACCCTTTTTTTCCTCTTTCCGCACCTCTGCTCCTTCTTTCTGCACTTCTTTTGCTTCTTTCTGCAAATGTCTTGCTTCTTTCTGTACCCCTCTTGCCTCTCTCTCCACCCATCTACCCACTTTCTGCACTTCTGTTGCTTCTTTCTACACTTATCTTGCTTCTTTCTGCACCTCACTTGCCTCTTTCTGCACCTCTATTGCCTCTTTCTGCAGTTCTCTTGCCTCCTTCTGCACTTCACTTGCCTCTTTCTGCACCTCTCCTGCCTCTTTCTGCACCTCACTTGCTTCTTTCTGCACCCCTTTTGCCTGTTTCTGCACCCCTCTTCCCTCTTAGTGCAACTCTCTTTCTACACCTCTATTGCCTCTTTCTGCAGTTCTCTTGCCTCCTTCTGCACTTCTCTTGTCTCTTTCTGCACCCTTCGTTCTTCTTTCAGCACCTCTGTTGCTTCTTTCTGCAGTTCTCTTCCTCTTTCTGCACCCCTCCTGCCTGTTTATGTACCTCTCTTGCCTCTTTCTGCACCTCTCCTACCCCTTTCTGCACCCCTCTTGCCTCTTTTTCCACCTCTGTTGGTTCTTTCTGCACCTCTGTTGGTTCTTTCTGCACCTCTGTTGGTTCTTTCTGCATCCATCTTGCCTCTTTATGTACCTCTCTTGCCTCTTTCTGCACCTTTCCTACCCCTTTCTGCACCCCTCTTGCCTCTTTTTCCACCTCTGTTGGTTCTTTCTGCATCCATCTTGCCTCTTTAAGTACCTCTTTTGCTTCTTTCTGCATTTCTCTATCCTCTTTCTGCACCTCTCTTCCTTCTTTCTGCACCTCTTTTGCTTCGTTCTGCACTTTACTTGCCTCTTTCTGTACCCCTCTGGCCTCTTTCTGCACCTCTGTTGGTTCTTTCTACACTGCTCTGGCTTCTTCCTGCACCTCTGTTCCAAATTCCTGCATCCCTCTTGCCTTTTTCTGCACCCCTCTTCCCTCTTTCTGCACCTCTCGTGCCTCAGTCTGCCCACCTTTTCCCTCTTTCTGCACCTGTCTTGCCTCTTTCTGCAGTTCTCTTGCCTCCTTCTGCATCTCACTTGCCTCTTTTTGCACCTCTGTTGGTTCTTTTGCACTGCTCTTGCTTCTTTCTGCACCTCTCTTGCAAATTTCTGCATCCCTCTTGCCTCTTTCTGCACCCCTTTTACCTGTTTCTGCACCTCTCTCGCCTCTGTCTGCACCTATGTTCCCTCTTTCTGTACCTCTTTTGCCTGTTTCTGCAACTCTCTTTCTTCTTTCTGCATATTTCTTGCCTCCTTCTGCACCTCTGTTGCTTCTTTCTGCACTTCTCTTGCCTCTTTCAGCACCCCTGTTGCTTCGTTCTGCACTTTCCATGCCTCTTTCTGCACCTGTCTTGCTTCTTTCTGCACCCCTGTTGTATCTTTCTGCACTCATCTTCCCTCTTTCTGTACCTTTCTTGCCTGTTTCTGCATCTGCACTTTTCTTGCTTCTTTCAACACCTCTGTTGCTTCTTTCAGCAATTCTCTTGCCTCTTTCTGCACTTCTCTTGCCTGTTTCTGCACCTTTAATGCCTCTTTCTGCACCTCTCTTGCCTCTTTCTGCGCCTCACTTGCTTCTTTCTGCACTATTCTTGCCTCTTTCTGCAACCCTGTTGCTTCATTCTGCACTTTCCATGCTTCTTTCTGCACCCCTTTTGTCTCTTTATCTACCTATTTTGTCTGTTTCTGCAACTCTCTTGCCTCTTTTTGCAGTTCTCTTGCCTCCTTCTGCACCTCTGTTACTTCTTTCTGCACCTCTCTTGCCTCTTTCTGCACCCCTGTTGCTTCATTCTGCACTTTCCATGCTTCTTTCTGCATCTGTCTTGCTTCTTTCTGTACCCCTGTTGTCTCTTTATGCACTTGTCTTCCCTCTTTCTGTAACTTTCTTGCCTGTTTCTGCATCTCACTTGCCTCTTTCTGCACTTTTCTTGCTTCTTTCTACACCTCTGTTGCTTCTTTCAGCAATTCTCTTGCCTCTTTCTGCACTTCTCTGGCCTGTTTCTGCACCCCTCTTGCCTCTTTCTGCACCCGTCTTCCCTCTTTGTGCAACTCTCTTGCCTCTTTCTACACCTCTCTTCCCTCTTTCTGCACCACTCTTGCCTCTTTTTGTACCTCTGTTGCTTCTTTCTGCACTTCTCTTGCCTCTTTCTACACCCTTCGTGCCTCTTTCAGCACCTCTGTTGCTTCTTTCTGCACTTCTCTTCCTTCTTTCTGCACTCCTCGTGCCTCCTTGTGCACCTCTGTTGCTTCTTTCTGCACTTATCTTGGTTCTTGCTGCACTGCTCTTGCCTCTTTCTGCATCCATCTTGCCTCATTAAGTACCTCTTTTGCTTCTTCTGCATTTCTCTATCCTCTTTCTGCACCTCTCTTCCTTCTTTCTGCACCTCTCTTGCTTCTTTCTGCACCTCACTTGCCTCTTTCAGCAACTCTCTTGCTTTTTTCTGCAGATCTCTTGCCTCTATCTGCACCTCACTTGCCTCTTTCAGCACCTCTGTTGCTTTTTTCTGCAGATCTCTTGCCTCTTTCTGCACCCCTCTTTTCTTTTTTCTCTTTTCTCTTACTGCACCTCTCTTGCCTCTTCCTGCACCCCTGTTGCCTCTTTATGCACATTTCCTGCCTGTTTCTGCACCTCTCTTGCCTCTTTCTGTACCTCTGTTGCCTCTTTCTGTACTTTTCTTGCCTCTTTCTGTACCCTTTTGCCTCTTTCTGCACCTCTGTTGCTTCTTTCTGCACTTCTATTGCCTCTTTCTGCACCTCACTTGCCTCTTTCAGCACCTCTGTTGCTTTTCTCTGCAGAACTCTTGCCCCTTTCTGCACCTCACTTGCATCTTTCAGCACCTCTGTTGCTTTTTTCTGCAGATCTCTTGCCTCTTTCTGCACCCCTGTTCCCTCTTTGTGTGCCTTTACTGCCTGTTTATGCACTTCTCTTCCTCTTTCTGTACCTCTGTTGCCTACTTCTGCGCTTCTCTTGCTCTTTCTGCAACCTTCGCGCCTCTTTCAGCACCTTTGTTACTTCTTTCTGAACTTCTCTTGCCTCTTTCTGCACTTCTCTACCTTTTTTCTGCACCCCTCTTGCCTCTTTCTGTACCTCTCTTGCCTCTTTGTGCATCTCTCCTACCTCTTTCTGCACCCCTCTTGCCTCTTTTTGCATCTCAGTTGGTTCATTCTGCACTTCTCTTGCCTCTTTTGGCACCTCTGTTGTTTCTTTCTGCACTGCTCTTGCTTCTTTCTGCACCTCTCTTGCCTCTTTCTGCACCCCACTTTTCTCTTTCTGTACCCCTCTTGCCTCTTTTTGCACCCCTGTTCCATCTTTCTGCACCTTTCCTGCCTGTTTCTGCACCTCTCTTGCCTCTTTCTGTAGCTCTGTTGCTTTTTTCTGCACTTCTCTTGCTCTTTCTGCACCACTCATGCCTCTTTCAGCACCTCTGTTGCTTCTTTCTGCACTTCTCTTCCTTCTTTCTGCACCCCTCCTGCCTCATTCTGTACCTCTCTTGCCTCTTTGTGCACCTCTCCCTCCTTTTTCTGCACCACTCTTGCCTCTTTTTGCTCCTCTGTTGGTTCTTTCTGCGCTGCTCTAGCTTCTTTCTGCACCTCACTTGCCTCCTTCTGCACTTCTGTTGCTTCTTTCTACAGCTCTGTTGCTTCTTTTAGCAATTCTCTTGCCGTTTCTGCACTTCTCTTCCTTTTTTCTGCACCACTCCTGCCTTTCTGTACCTATCTTGCCTCTTTCTACACCTCTCTTGCCTCTTTCTGCACCTCTCTTGCCTCTTTCTGCACTTCACTTGCTACTTGCTACTTTCTGCAACTCTCTTGCCTCTTTCGGCACCTCTGTTGCTTCTTTCTGCACTTCTCTTGCCTCTTTCTGCACCTCTGAGATAGAAGTAGTTTTAATCCCCCTGCCCTTTATGTACTAGGGCCTTACAGGGGAGGTCATGCCAATCACAGGGGAACCCCAACCCATAGTGTACCCTAGTGTATGTAGGTATTTTCACTGTATTCTAAGTGTCTTTCAGCATAGCACTGGCTCCGGACCTGGTTAGTCAGAGTCAGTTACCACCAGTACCAGTCAGCAAAAAGTTGGAGCACAGGATGACTTTGCAACAAGGCCTCTTTCTGCACCTCTGTTGGTTCTTTCTGCATATCCCTTGCTTCTTTCTGCACTTTTCTGCATCTTTCTGGACTTCTGTTGCCTCTTTCTGCATTTCTCTTGCTCTTTTCTGCGCCTTTCTTCCTCTTTCTGCACATGTCCTACCTCTGTAGGCATAGTTAGAAATTGGCATTTAAAAAACCTTTGAAATTCACTGAAAAAACCATGGGTTTCAGGGACGCTATAGTTAGAAATTAGCATTTAAAAAACCTTTGAAATTCACTGAAAAAACAATAGGTTTCAGGGATGTTATAGTTAGAAATTATCATTTAAAAAACCTTTGAAATTCACTGAAAAAACCATAGGTTTCAGGGACATTATAGTTAGAAATGAGCATTTAAAAAACCATAGAAATTCACTGAAAACACCACAGGTTTCAGGGACATTATAGTTAGTTAGACATTTCACTCATACAAAACCAGAGAAATTATGCCGTTATAGTTAGTTGAGCTAAGTATAACTCGCGCCCCCGCAATGCACTGTTGATGACATCACATATTACATCACTCATCACATGGTCAGTGACATCACTGATGACATCAATGATGATATCTCAAATGACATCACTGATGACATCATCCACTTGATCCTCTGATGCACCTCCTCAAAGCCTAATATAACCTTTAATACACCCACTCTAAAATACAGACTGCCATTCTCGAAACCATAGACACACCAATACCAATTACTACATACTCACTCACTGATTCCTAGGTCTACACACACATCCACTCACTCACCCATACAGTCACTCATACATGCAGTCACTCATCAATACAGCCACTATCATATGCACTCATACACCTATACAGACACTCACACACCGCCACTCACAAATAGGGTTACTTACACAGCTAGTTAGTCATGCAAAGAATCAATCACACTCACATTTACTCACCTATATAGTTATACACACACCACCTCACTTATTCACACAGATACTAACATATACTTACTCTCACACTCACTGACACAAGCACACAGCCACTCTCACAATCACTCACTCTCACATATAGTCATTTATATACTCCAACACTCACATATACTGCTATTCACATATGTAGTTACTCACACATGTATCACTGAGACATCCATTCACTCACCAACACAGCCATACACACACTCACCCACCCATACATCCCCTCACAGATGCAATCTTGAACCCATACACCCAGTCAATCACCCGCTCACACATCCATGCAGTGCGTCACACACACCACACACACCCAGACACGCAGGCACCCATACAGATACTCAGACAAGCAATCAATAACCCATATAGACACTCATGTAGCTACTCACCAACCCATGCAACCGTTTTCACACCAACAGACAGACTGATACAGTCATTGACACAGTTTAGTCACTAACCCATGCATTCAGTAAGACTTGTTTAATCACTCACTTATACAGTCAGTCACACACCTACTAAATCATCCATTCAGACAGTCATACACCCACTCATTCTTCAATACACCTTGGCCTATATATAAAACATATTTAAACTTTACAGAAACACATAGTCAGTGGATGATGTCATCAGTGATGTCATCAGTGACGTCATTTGAGATGTCATCAGTGATGTCACTGACCATGTCATGAGTGATGTAATATGTGATGTCATCAGCAGTGCATTGCGGGGGCGCGAGTTATACTTAGCTCAACTAACTATAAAGGCCGAATTTCTCTGGTTTTGTACGAGTGAAATGTTCAACTAACTATAACATCCCTGAAACCTGTGGTTTTTTCAGTGAATTTCTAGGGTTTTTTAAATGCTCATTTCTAACTATAACGTCCCTGAAACCTATGTTGTGTTTAGTGTATATATATATGTGTATTCACTGAAAAAACCATAGGTTTCAGGGACGTTATAGTATAGTTAGTTGGACATTTCACTCCTACAAAACCAGAGAAATTCAGCAGTTATAGCTAGTTGAGCTAACTATAACTCACGCCACCACAATGCACTTCTGAGGACATCACATATTACATCACTCATGACATGGTCAGTGACATCACTCATGACATCACTGATGACATCTCAAATGACATCACTGATGACATCACTGATGACATCATCCAGTGACTGTGTGTTTCTGTAAAGTTTAAATATGTTTTATATATATATAGGCCAAGGTGTATTGATGAATGAGTGGGTGTATGACTGTCTGAATGGATGATTTAGTAGGCGCATGACTGACTGTATAACTGAGTGATTAAACGTGTCTTACTGAATGCATGGGTTAGTGACTAAACTGTGTGAATGTCTGTATCAGTCTGTCTGTTGGTGTGTAAGCAACTGCATGGGTTGGTGAGTAGCTACATGAGTGTCTATATGGGTTATTGTTTGGTTGTCTGAGTATCTGTATGGGTGCCTGAGTGTCCATGTGGGTGGCTGGGGTGTGTGTGACTCCCTGCATGGATGTGTGAGTGGGTGATTCACTGGGTGTATGGGTTCAAGAGTGCATCTGTGATGGGCTGTATGGGTGGGTGAGTGCGTGTATGGCTGTGTTGGTGAGTGAATGGATGTTTCAGTGGTACATGTGTGAGTAACTACATATGTGAAAGGTAGTATATGTGAGTGTTGGAGTATATAAATGACTATATGTGAGAGTGAGTGATTGTGATAGTGGCTGTTTGGATGTGTGTGCTTGTGTCAGTGATTGTATAATAGAGTAAGTATGTGTTAGTATCTGTATGAATAAGTGAGGTGATGTGAGTATAACTGTATAGGTGAGTAATGGGAGTGTAATTGATTCTTTGCATGACTGACTAGCTTTGTGAGTAACTCTATGGGTGAGTGGCGGTGTGTTAGTGTCTGTATGGGTTTATAAATGCATATGATAGTGGCTGTATTGATGAGTGACTGCATGTATGAGTGACTGTATGGGTGAGTGAGTGGATGGGTGTGTAGACCTAGGAATCAGTGAGTGAGTATGTAGTAATTGGTATTGGTGTGTCTATGGTTTCGAGAATGGTAGTCTGTATCTTAGAGTGGGTGTATCAAAGGTTATATTAGGGTGTGAGGAGGTACATCAGATTATCACGTGGATGATGTCATCAGTGATGTTATCAGTGATGTCACTGACCATGTCATGAGTGATGTAATATGTGATGTCATCAGCAGTGCATTACGG
Organism: Calotriton arnoldi; assembly: GCA_963921515.1. Taxonomy (NCBI): domain Eukaryota; kingdom Metazoa; phylum Chordata; class Amphibia; order Caudata; family Salamandridae; genus Calotriton; species Calotriton arnoldi. The sequence goes on along the minus strand of CAWUFW010000202.1, from coordinate 4,949,564 downwards.
TGGCGCGAGTTATAGTTAGCTCAACTAACTATATCAGCCGAATTTCTCTGGTTTTGTAGGAGTGAAGTGTCCAACTAACTATAACGTCCCTGAAACCTGTGGTTTTTTTAGTGAATTTCTAAGGTTTTTTAAATGCTAATTTCTAACTATAACGTCCCTGAAACCTATGGTTTTTTCAGTGAATTTCAAAGGTTTTTAAATGCTAATTTCTAACTATAACGTCCCTGAAACCTATGGTTTTTTCAGTGAATTTCAAAGGTTTTTTAAAATGCTAATTTCTAACTATAACGTCCCTGAAACCTATGGTTTTTTCAGTGAATTTCAAAGGTTTTTAAATGCTAATTTCTAACTATAACGTCCCTGAAACCTATGGTTTTTCAGTGAATTTCAAAGGTTTTTAAATTCTACTTTCTAAGTATAATGTCCAAAAAATACCTTTTTCTTAGTTTTTTATTTTCTATAAAAATAATGTAATGTTTTCTCTTTTCCAAAATATAAATATACATTATTTTATTAAATTTTTTTAAAGTGGATTTGCGTACCCATCGTGTACCAGTCTTGATGGGTGCAGGAATCCAAGAATTTTGCCGCCATGTTGGTTAAGTCATGTAGGATGCCCGTTTGGTATGTGAAGGGTGCGCAGTACTCGGCCCCGCGTAACGTCACATACTTATTTCCAGGAGTCGCGTCAGGTGCACGAATCCACCGCAAATTCTGATGTTTTAAAAGTATAGGTATATAACTTTAATATGTATATTATGCCAAGAGATTATTTAATCTAATTATAAATATCATATATTTGTAATTGTAATAAAGATATATTATTGTTAAATATATTTTTGGGGAATCGCGTCGGGTGCCCGCTGGTTGCACGCCGGGTACGCGAATCCCATGTGACTTCAAAAGAAAGAATTTCATTGGTTAAGAACCTTTTGATTCTAGAACTTGAAGGACCCCACCCATTTTTTTCATTTCTTTAAGAGCATCTCAGCAGACACACCTGTTGTCTTCTGCTCCTCTTCTTTGCCTTTTTTTGGTGTTTTTTTTCACTGATCTAAAAATGGCAGCTGGCAATGCACCTCAGCAGCTTCCACCTGAAGAGGAAGACCTGAAGGAACCCATCAAGAAAAGGTACAAAAGTATTGTGTAGGCACTTTTCTCCATAACACCTGGGGAGAAAAAGGTGAATGCCCGAAAAGCAACCTGCACCATTTGTCAGAATGTCCTCTCACGAGGTTCCGAAAAGAAGTATTCCTTCGGGACGTCATCGATGTTAAAACATTCGCAGACAATTCACCCTCGACGTCTTGCAAGAGAACAGCTTCGACGGGAACAAGAGAAGCAGGCAACTGAGGACAACGCTGCTGGACCTAGCACGTCATCTGCTTCTACATCATCTGGCACACCAAACATCATCCCTGACTTTACTAGAGTGGAGCAGCGTTGTGTAAAATGTAAAATGATCCTATGTTTTGGTGAGCAATCACTGGATGCCATCCTGGTTGTTACTAGGAATCACCAGTGTTAATTTTTTTCTTTTTTTTTTGCTATGCAATGACTTCATAAATGCATAATTTTTTGTACATGTTCACTGTTGGTTCTGTTTATATTTTCTTTTTTTTTTTAAAACAACACCAAAATAATGCAAAAAGAGTTTAAAAAACACAAAAAATATAGAACAAAATAACCGCCTATTTGGATAAAAATACATTAATTTGTAAGTGTTGTATGAATTTTGGTAAGTGGAATATATGGAGAAGTGTATGGGTAGTGCATATGTGATTGCATGAGTGCATGGGTAGTGCCTGGGTGATTGCATAACTGCATGGGTAGTGCCTGGGTGATTGGAGGAGTGCATGGGTACTGCCTGAGTGATTGAAAAAGTGCATGGGTAGTGCCTGGGTGATTGCATAAGTGCAGGGAAAATGTCTGGGTGTAATTGGAGGAGTGCATGGGTACTGCCTCAGTGATTGAAGGAGGGAATGGGTAATGCCTGGGTGATTGCATGAGTGCAGGAGTAATGTCCGGGTGATTGGAGGAGTGCATGGGTACTGCTTGAGTGATTGAAGGAGTACATAGGTATTGCCTGGGTGATTGCATGAGAGTAGGTGTAATGTATGAGTGATTGGAGGAGTGCATTGGTACTCCCTGAGTGATTGAAGTAGTGCATGGGTAATGCCTGGGTTATTGCATGAGTGCAAGAGTAGAGCCTGGCTGATTGGAGGAGTGCATGGGTACTCCAGAGTGATTGAAGGAGTACATGGGTAATGCCTGGGTTATTGCATGAGTGCATGGGTAGTGCCTGGGTCATTGGACGAGTGCATGAGTACTGCCTGAGTGATTGAAGGAGTGCATAGGTAATGACTGGGTGATTGCATAAATGCGTGGGTAGTGCCTGGGTAATTGCAGGAGTGCATGGGTAGTGCCTGGGTGATTGCAAGAGTGCAGGAGTAATGTTTGGGTGATTGGAGGAGTCCATGGGTACTGCCTAAATGATTGAAGGAGTGCATGGGTAATGCCTGGGCGATTGCAAGAGTGCAGGAGTAATGTCTGGGTGACTTGAGGAGTGCATGGGTACTGCCTGAGTGATTAAAGGAGTGCATTAGTAATGCCTGGGTGATATTGTAAGTGCATGGGTAATGCCTGGGTGATTGCATGAGTGCATAGGTAATGCCTGGGTGATTGCAAGAGTGCATGGGTAGTGCCTGGGTAATTGGAGGAGTGCATGGTTACTGACTGAGTGATTGAAGAAGTGCATGGGTAGTGCCTGCATGATTGCATGAGTGCAGGGGTAATGTCTGGGTGATTGGAGGAGTGCATTGGTACTGCCTAAGTGATTGAAGGAGTGCATGGGTAATGACTGGGTGATTGCATAAGTGCAGAGGTAATGTCTGCGTGATTGGAGGAGTGCATGGGTAATGCATGGGTGATTGCATGAGTGCATAGGTAATGCCTGGGTGATTGCATGAGTGTATGGGTAGTGCCTGGGTGATTAGAGGAGTGCTTGGGTACTGCCTGAGTGATGGAAGAAGTGCATGGGTAGTGCCTGCGTGATTGCATGAGTGCAGATGTAATGTCTGGGTGATTGGAGGAGTGCATGGGTACTGCCTAAGTGATTGAAGGAGTGCATGGGTAATGCCTGGGTGATTGCATGAGTGCAGAGGTAATGTCTGGGTGATTGGAGGAGTGCAAGGGTAATGCCTGGGTGATTGCATGAGTGCATGGGTAATGCCTGGGTGATTGCATAAGTGCATAGGTAGTGTATGGGTGATTGGAGGAGTGCATGGGTACCGCCTGAGTGATTGAAGGAGCGCATGGGTAATGCCTGGGTGATTGCATGAGTGCAGGGGTAATGTCTGGGTGATTGGAGCAGTGCATGGGTAATGCCGGGGTGATTGCATGAGTGCATTGGTAATGCCTGGGTGAATGCATGAGTGCATGGGTAGTGCCTGGGTGATTGGAAGACTGCATGGGTACTGCCTGAGTGATTGAAGAAGTGCATCGGTAGTGCCTGCGTGATTACATGAGTGCAGGGATAATGTCTGGGTGATTGGAGGAGTGCATGGTTACTGCCTAAGTGATTTAAGGAGTGCATGGTTAATGCCTGGGTGATTCAATGAGTGCAGGAGTAATGTCCGGGTGATTGGAAAAGTGCATGGGTACTACCTGAGTGATTGAAGGAGTTCATAGGTGATGCTTGGGTGATTGCATAAGTGCATGGGTAGTGCCTGGGTGATTGGAGGAATGCATGGGTAGTGCCTGAGTGATTGAAGGAATGCATGGCTAATGCCTGGGTGATTGCATGAGTGGAGGGGTAATGTCTGGGTGATTGGAGCAGTGCAAGGGTACTGCCTGAGTAATTGAAGGACTGCATGGGTAATGCCTGGGTGATTGCATGAGTACATGAGTAGTGCTTGAGTGATTGGAGGAGTACATGGGTACTGCCTGAGTGATTCAAGAAGTGCATGGGTAGTGCCTGGGTGATTGCAGGGGTAATGTCTCGGTGATTGGAGGAGTCCATAGGTACTGCCTTAATGATTCAAGGAGTGCATGGGTAATGCCTGGGTTATTGCATGAGTGCATGGGTAGTGAATGGGTGATTGGAGGAGTGCATGGGTACTGCCTGAGTGATTGAAGAAGTGCATGGGTAGTGCCTGTGTGATTGCATGAGTATAGGGGTAATGTCTGGGTGATTGGAGGAGTGCATTGGTGCTGCCTAAGGGATTGAAGGAGTGCATGGGTAATGCCTGGGTGATTGCATGAGTGCAGAGGTAATGTCTGGGTGATTTGAGGAGCGCATGGGTATCGCCTGGGTGATTGCATGAGTGCATGGGTAATGCCTGGGTTATTGCATAAGTGCATAGTTAGTGCATGGGTGATTGGAGGAGTGCATGGGTACTGCCTGAGTGATTGAAGAAGTGCATGTGTGGTGCCTGCGTGATTGCACGAGTACAGGGATAATGTCTGGGTGATAGGAGGAGTGCATGGGTACAGCCTGAGTGATTAAAGGAGTGCATTGGTAATGCCTGGGTGATTTTGTAAGTGCATGGGTAATGCCTGGGTGATTTTTTAAGTGCATGGGTAATGCCTGGGTGATTGCATGAGTGCAGAGGTAATGTCTGGGTGATTGGAGGAGTGCATGGGTAATGCCTGGGTAATTGCATGAGTGCATGGGTAATGCCTGGGTGATTGCATGAGTGCATGGGTAGTGCCTGGGAGATTAGAGTAGTGCATGGGTACTGCCTGAGTGATTGAAGAAGTGCATGGGTAGTGCCTGAGTGATTGCATGAGTGCAGGGGTAAAGTCTGGGCGATTGGAGGAGTGCATGGGTACTGCCTAAGTGATTGAAGGAGTGCATGGGTAATGCCTGGGTGATTGCATGAGTGCAGGGATAATGTCTGGGTGATTGGAGGAGTGCATAGGTACTGCCTAAGTGATTGAAGAAGTGCATGGGTAATGCCTGCGTGATTCAATGAGTGCAGGAGTAATGTCTGGGTGATTGTAAAAGTGCATGGGTACTACCTGAGTGATTGAAAGAGTGCATAGGTAATGCTTGGGTGATTGCATAAGTGCATGGGTAGTGCCTGGGTGATTGGACAAATGCACGAGTAGTGCATGAGTGATTGAAGGAGTGTATGGGTAATGCCAGGCTGATTGCATGAGTGGAGGGGTAATATCTGGGTGATTGGAGCAGTACATGGGTACTGCCTGAGTGATTGAAGGACTGCATGGGTAATATCTAGGTGATTGCATGAGTAGTGCTTGGGTGATTGGAGGAGTGCATGGGTACTGCCTGCGTGATTGAAGAAGTGCATGGGTAGTGCCTGGGTGATTGCATGAGTGCAGAGGTAAGTCTGGGGGATTGGGGAGTCCATAGGTACTGCCTGAATGATTCAAGGAGTGCATGGGTAATGACTGGGTTATTGCATGAGTGCATGGGTAGTGCCTGGGTGATTGGAGGAGTGCATGGGTTCTGCCTGTTTGATTGAAGAAGTGCCTGGGTAGTGCCTGCGTGATTGCATGAGTGAAGGGGTAATGTCTGGGTGATTGGAGGAGTGCATGGGTACTGCCTAATTGATTGAAGGAGTGCATGGGTAATGCCTGGGTGATTGCATGATTGCAGAGGTAATGTCTGGGTGATTGGAGGAGTGCATGGGTAATCCCTGGGGGATTGCATGAGTGCATGGGTAATGCCTGGGTGATTGCATACGTGCATAGCTAGTGTCTGGGTGATTGGAGGAGTGCATAGGTACTACCTGAGTGATTGAAGGAGTGCATGGGTAATGCCTGGGTGATTGCATGAGTGCAGGGGTAATTTTTGGGTGATTGGAGCAGTGCATGGGTACTGCCTGAGTGATTGAAGAAGCGCATGGGTAATGCCTGGGTGACTGCATGAGTGCATGGGTAGTGCCTGGGTGATTGGAGGAGTGCATGGGTACTGCCTGAGTGATTGAAGAAGTGCATGGGTAGTGCCTGCGTAATTGCATGAGTGCAGGGATAATGTCTGGGTGATTGGAGGAGTGCATGTGTACTGCCTGAGTGATTAAAGGAGTGCATTGTTAATGCCTGGGTGATTTTGTAAGTGCATGGGTAATGCCTGGGTGATTTTGTAAGTGAATGGGTAATGCCTGGGTGATTGCATGAGTGCAGAGGTAATGGTTGGGTGATTGGAGGAGTGCATTGGTAATGCCTGGGTGACTGCATGAGTGCATGGGTAATACATGGGTGATTGCAAGAGTGCATGGGTAGTGCCTGGGTGATTGGAGGAGTGCATGGGTACTGCCTGAGTGATTGAAGAAGTGCATGGATAGTGCCTGTGTGATTGCATGAGTGCAGGGGTAATGTCTGCGTGATTGGAGGAGTGCATGGGTATTGCCTAAGTGATTGAAGGAGTGCATGGGTAATGCCTGGGTGATTGCATGAGTGCATAGGTAGTGCATGAGTGATTGGAGGAGTGCCTGGGTACTGCCTGGGTGATTGCATGAGTGCAAAGGAAGTGCATGGGTGATTGGAGGAGTGCATGGGTACTGTCTGAGTGATTGAAAAAGTGCATGGGTGGTGCCTGCGTGATTGCATGAGTGCAGGGATAATGTCTGGGTGATTGGAGGAGTGCATGGGTACAGCCTGAGTGATTAAAGGAGTGCATTGGTAATGCCTGGGTGATTTTGTAAGTGCATGGGTAATCCCTGGGTGATTTTGTAAGTGCATGGGTAATGCCTGGGTGATTGCATGAGTGCATGGGTTGTGCCTGGGAGATTAGAGGAGTGCATGGGTACTACCTGAGTGATTGAAGAAGTGCATGGGCAGTGCCTGCGTGATTGCATGAGTGCAGGGGTAATGTCTGGGTGATTGGAGGAGTGCATAGGTACTGCCTAAGTGATTGAAGGTGTGCATGGGTAATGCTTGCGTGATTCAATGAGTGCAGGAGTAATGTCTGGGTGATTGGAAAAGTGCATGTGTACTACCTGAGTGATTGAAGGAGTGCATAGATAATGCTTGGGTGATTGCATAAGTGCATGGGTAGTGCCTGGGTGATTGGAGGAATGCATGAGTAGTGATTGAGTGATTGAAGGAGTGTATGGGTAATGCCTGGGTGATTGCATGAGTGGAGGGGTAATATCTGGGTGATTGGAGCAGTGCATGGGTACTGCCTGAGTGATTGAAGGACTGCATGGGTAATGCCTAGGTGATTGCATGAGTGCATGAGTAGTGCTTGGGTGATTGGAGGAGTGCATGGGTACTGCCTGCATGACTGAAGAAGTGCATGGGTAGTGCCTGGGTGATTGCATGAGTGCAGGGGTAATGTCTGGGTGATTGGAGGAGTCCATAGGTACTGCCTGAATTATTCAAGGAGTGTATGGGTAATACCTGGGTTATTGCATGAGTGCATGGGTAGTGCCTGGGTGATTGGAGGAGTGCATGGGTTCTGCCTGATTGATTGAAGAAGTGCATGGGTAGTGCCTGCGTGATTGCATGAGTGAAGGGGTAATGTCTGGGTGATTGGAGGAGTGCATGGGTACTGCCTAAGTGATTGAAGTGGTGCATGGGTAATGCCTGGGTGATTGCATGAGTGCGGAGGTAATGTCTGGGTGATTGGAGGAGTGCATGGGTAATCCCTGGGGGATTGCATGAGTGCATGGGTAGTGCCTGGGTGATTGGAGGAGTTCATGGGTACTGCCTGAGTGATTGAAGAAGTGCATGGGTAGTGCCTGCGTGATTGCATGAGTGTATGGATAATGTCTGGGTTATTGGAGGAGTGCATGGGTACTGCCTGAGTGACTAAAGGAGTGCATTGTTAATGCCTGGGTGATTTTGTAAGTGCATGGGTAATGCCTGGGTGATTTTGTAAATTCATGGGTAATGCCTGGGTGATTGCATGAGTGAAGAGGTAATGGTTGGATGATTAGAGGAGTGCATGGGTAATGCATGGGTGATTGCATGAGTGCATGGGTAATACCTGGGTGATTGCATGAGTGCATGGGTAGTGCCTGGGTGATTGGAGGCGTGCATGGGTACTGCCTGAGTGATTGAAGAAGTACATGGGTAGTGCCTGTGTGATTGCATGAGTGCAGGGGTAATGTCTAAGTGATTGGAGGAGTGCATGGGTACTGCCTAAGTGATTGAAGGAGTGCATGGGTAATGCCTGGTTGATTGCATGAGTGCAGGTGTCATGTCTGCGTGATTGGAGGAGTGCATGGGTAATGCCTGGGTGATTGCATGAGGGCATGGGTAATGCCTGGGTGATTGCATGAGTGCATGGGTAGTGCCTGGGTGATTGGAGGAGTGCATGGGTACTGCCTGAGTGATTGAAGAAGTGCATGGGTAGTACCTGCGTGATTGCATGAGTGCAGAGGTAATGTCTGGGTGATTGGACGAGTGCATGGGTACTGCCTAAGCGATTGAAGGAGTGCATGCCTGGGTGATTCCATGAATGCATGGGTAATGCCTGGGTGATTGCATAAGTGCATAGGTGGTGTTTGGGTGATTGGAGGAGTGCATGGGTTCTGCCTGAGTGATTAAAGGAGTGCATGGGTAATGCCTGGGTGATTGCATGAGTGCAGGGGTAATGTCTGGGTGATTGGAGCAGTGCATGGGTAATGCCTGGGTGATTGCATGAGTGCATGGGTAATGCCTGGGTGACAGCATGAGTGCATGGGTAGTGCCTGGTTGATTGGAGGAGTGCATGGGTGCTGCCTGAGTGATTGAAGAAGTGCATGGGTAGTGCCTGCATGATTGCATGAGTACATGGATAATGTCTGGGTGACTGTAGGAGTGCATGGGTTCTGCCTAAGTGATTGAAGGAGTGCATGGGTAATGCCTGGGTGATTCCATGAGTGCGGGAGTAATGTCTGGGTGATTGTAAAAGTGCATGGGTACTACCTGAGTGATTGAAGGAGTGCATAGGCAATGCTTGGGTGATTGCATAAGTGCATGGGTAGTACCTGAGTGATTGAAGAAGTGCATGGATAGTGCCTGAGTGAGTGCATGAGTGCAGGGGTAATGTCTGGGTGATTGGAGGAATGCATAGGTACTGCCTGAATGATTCAAGGAGTGCATGGGTAATGCCTGGGTTATTGCATGAGTGCATTGGATTGGAGGAGTGTATGGGTACTGACTGAGTGATTGAAGGAGTACCTGGGTAATGCCTGGGTGATTGCATGAGTGCAGGGATAATGTGTAAGTGTTTGGAGGAGTGCATGAGTAATGTCTATGTGATTTCATGACTGCAGGGGTAATGTCTGCATGATTGCATGAGTGCAAGCGTAATGTCTGAGGACTAGAGGAATGCATAGGAAATGCCTGGGTAATTGTATGAGTGTAGGGGCAATGTCTTGGGGATTGAAGAAGTATATAAGTAATACCTGGGTGATTGGAAGAGTGTACCGGTAATGTATAGGTGATTGCATGAGTGTACAGATAGTGCCTGGGTGATTGGAGGAGTACATAGGTAGTGTCTGGGTGATATTATAAGTGTATGGGTACCGGCAACGCGATTGCAGAAGTGCATAGCTAGTGCATGGGTGATTGGAGATGTGTGGGAATAGTGCCTAACTGTATAGAAGAGTGCATGGGTAGTGTTTGAAAAAATGGATGAGTGCAGTAAAAGCGACTGTAAACATTAGTGCATATTATCATGCTTATTACATTATTTCATCTTACCTTTTTTATTAAAGAAGATACAAATCTCAGTGGACCTATTTTACAGTAGTTTTGTTGTAAACTGAATTTAAAATCTTTTCAAACTTTAGTATTATCTTCTGTAAAAAAAGAAGAAAAACTGTTATTGCATATAATATTATAGCTATAAGAACACAACATAAATTTAGAATTACATAACATATTCAGTTTCCCTTTTTGCTGTTCTCAGATTCTACTGAATTTCACCATGCACAGTGATTTCAATGTAGATCATCATACAACAGCGGGAAAAAATACAATCAATGAGATTGTAAAAAAAAACTAATCTGCATTGAAAATATTTACAACAAGTTCAACTATCAGTTTACCTATCTACAGTTTCTAAATTACATTCTTCAACTACATTAAATCATTTATTTCTCTGAAGCACGTTTTCTAAAATATACACTCTCATTTAAATCGCGTATAATATAAATATCAAATATATATACTAGTTATTTCAATCACAATTTTCCAAATGCAATATCAATTAGCACAAACATTAATCCAAACACTAATTGTTCACATCTTCCCAATAGGCCGAATAATGTTTCCAAATCCATTTGCATTGAAAATATCCAAAATAAACTCATTAGTTCATGTTCACATCTTCCCAATAGGCCAAATGATGTTTTCAAAACTTTGGCATCAAAAATATGAGATATGAATTTGGTAATTGATAAGGCAGCCTACATTTGAATTCCTAATGAGCAGCATTGCAGTGTGTCCATCCTTTATTGCACTTTAAATACACAGTATAGTGTCCAGATGTTGTAGTAGGTCCATCATGGAAAACAATAGCCACTGCTTTAAAAGTTCTTCCTGAAATTGATAATTGACTTGCCACAAAACTTTTAATTTTGGGTACCAATTTTCTTCCATTTGCTCTACAACGTTGTAGCATTAAAATGACATATGGTCCAAATCTTTCTATAAATAATGTTGACAACATTTCTGATTTACAATGAAAATATTTCATATTTTGATTAGCTGTTTTTACTAATTTGTTAAAAGACACTGTTTTGCAATCTGGTATCGTCAAATATATGAATCATTCAGTGTCTATTTCAGTGGTAGAAGAAAATGAACACTCTTCACATCTATGATCCCATCTGTAACTTAGTCTAAACAAATTTTCAATTTCTATTCCTTCATCTTCCAATACTGCAAGCATAAACATAAGAAATTCTTGTGCATCTTGTTGTACATTAAGTGCAAATTGCGAAGAACCAGAACATATATCCAAAAGATGCTGTATGCCAGAAGCAGTATGGATTTTAGTTCTATCACTTACCAACTTTTGAAAAATATAATGTAATATAGAACAGAATATTTTTTCTCTATTTTCCATAATTTCATGAAGAAGATCTTCTAGATAAAACACAACATTCACAATTACATTAGCATAGCAGTTGATACCTGAACTATTTTCTAACTGGTATCCTACAATATCATCAACATTGTCTATTTTCATTTTCTTTGCAGCTTCATCATTCTCTTTAATTGTTTTCTTTTTTTGAATCTCGCTAGAATGTTTGTCATATTTTCGTTTTGGACACACTACACGTTTCTCGTATACAGGATATTCACCTAAGTTAGGAGCATACAGTCTTCTTAACCGATTATACTCTCTTACACAATTTGCAACAGCACTAACCTTTTACACATAAAAATCAATCAAATACAAACCAGAAAATGTTCTTACTCGAGACAATGCAAAGTATGCCATGCCCTCTTTAAACACTGTACTTCCAATACTTACCAAAGCACTGTCTACACTTAAACCTTGAGATTTATGAATGGTTACTGCATATGCTAAAGAAAGAGGAAACTGTTTTCTACGAACATACAAGTCTTTTACAAGCAACAAATGAACAGCACAATGTCCAATCTGTTTTACCTCTTCAATCTGATCAAATTTAATCTTCAAAAATTCAATTCTATCTCTGTTCTGAAAATTTACAAAATCAACAACTTTTCTCATTGCTCCATTTACTAAACCTTCTTCTACATTCAAATTACGCTGTAAAATTACCCGACAATTTACACATACATATAAAGTCTTTTCTAAACCTGCAGTCTTAGACACCAACTTTTCCAAAGAATCCAATTTTTACTGTAATTTCTCTGAGAGAAGAAAAGTAACTCTTTCGTGTTCCATTTTATCAATAGCTTCCATTTTCACTATTGGTTGTTTTTCCAATTTCAAAAGTTCTTGATTGAATGTAGAACACACTTGGAGTGTAGGCATTAGGCAAACTATAGACTTCTTCTTTTCTCTAATTTTCTTGTACATTATTTCAGGTGCTATGATTTCATTAGCAAACAAGTTTGTTAAAATCCGACTTCTTTGCCATGTTTTGTTAAAACACCAATTCTTATATCTTGAAGAATGTTTCCATAATGTTCATCACTTGCTTGTCGCATATTCTTAATAAGTTCTTTATATTCAAAATGAGACCAAATGTTGACATTTCCAATATTTCCTAAAGATTTCCTAGTGTCTTCATGGACAAGTGTTTTAAAAACAGGTTGCCCTTTTACAGGAGTAAGTTGTAGTAGATTGCCGAATACAATTACATGTTTTCCTCGAAATACAACATCATAATCTGTTTTTAAAATCTGTTGCATTCTTAAATGTACAAAGGCAATCATTAAGTTTGACACCATGCTCACCTCATCAATAATTAGAAGTTTCATTTTCTTGAGTACTCTTGAAACTTCATAACAAGCTTCTCCAGATAGCTTGTGATATTCCAACTTATTTTCATGTTCAACTGGTAGCATGAGTAATCGATGTAATATAATCCCTTTAATGTTATTTGCTGCTAACCCAGTTGGAGCGGTTACAACACAAGATAAATGTGATTCAGTGGTTTTCTGTAGATAACTGGTCAAAACTTTAATTAAGAAACTTTTTCCTGTTCCAGCTTGCCCACTGATATACATTCGATTAGGTTTAAATGATCTGCATTGGCATTCTTTTTTTCATGCAGTAAAACATGCTGTATCTGTTGTGTCACTTGCTGATATATTTCTTTTTGTTCAATATTTAGATCTTCTTCCAATGTTTCCTAACTCAATAATATCCTGTTGTGCTTGTTGCATTGCTGTTTCTACTTCATGCATAGCTATTGCTGCTTCATTTTCTAGAATAGGTTGTCCTAGTGGATCTTGACTTAGTGGAGCTGAACTTTTACTTTCTTGAGAACTGTCTCTAGCTATTTCAGCTGCAATAGTAGTTTCTTGTTCAATCTCTTCATTCAACATTTGTAGATAATTTGGAAAAGTTGTGCATTCAATGCTATCTTTACATGCATTAAAAGAATCTTCATAGCACTGAAAATCTTCAAGTAATTCCATTTCAGGCTTAAAGAGTTGCAGAAGTGCTAAATAGAAAAATTCCCTTTTATCAGGAATATCGCAACTGAGTTTCCTGTGATTAATGAGATTTCCTTTGGTATGTTTCACCAAACATCCATCACATCCAATGACTGCATGTTTTTCTTCATTTATGTTTTCTGTAATATTTCTCTTAAAGCTGTAATATTGCAGTACTTCATAGAGACATATGTTTTCAATATGAGCACTTCTTTTATGATAGTACTTATCCAACATGTTTGTTTTAACAATATCTGTACTTTCCGGTTCACTTAATGCTAAGTATTCAATTTCTTGTACAGATTTCAATACTCGATTTCGTGTTGCAGCAAGACCTAGACTTACCCAAATGATTCCTCTTGACTTTGAATATAAACTTGCAGATGTCAACCGATCCGAACATTCGTAGGATCCAATCTCTCGATGGGAAAGCATCTTCAAACTAAAGCTGTACAATTTGTTACTAAAAGTCTTCTCTTGTGAAATTTCTTCCCACATTTCTTTCAACTCCGTCTTTTTAGATTTTGTTATGTATGACGTAACATAGCGAGCAATAGTAATCAAATTATCTGCAGCATACTGGATATCCATATTTGCTTTCCATATTGTCAAAATCACTGGATTATAATCATTAATATACTTTGAATCTTCATTCTTTTTATATTGTAAGTATTCTTTGGAGATTTTCGAGTTATAGTATGCCTCACTGCTGACATGAAACTGTTGACTCTTCCTTTGGAAATTACTGGACGTGGGAATCCAAAAAGACATTTTGTATGAAATGTTTCCTTTGACTTGTATTTTCGTCGACAATATTTCGCACATCGATGAGTTTGAAACCGTAAAACTTGTTGTCTTAAGGTATTTTCTTCTCTTGTTTTTGGAATCCCACATGTAACATAGTCTTCAATGAATGATAAAACAGTCTCATCAGAATCAGTTCCAAATTTAGGTGCATTCATGATCCATAAAAGCAAATGTATATGAGGAGCACCTCTAGCTTGGTACTCCTTTCTCCAAAAGAAATCAATAACTTCTCCAAGAGGTGGGTTGTTTTTATTGCCGATAAAAGACATCATAGCTTGAAACCTATGATTAAAATATCTGCACACATTTACAGGATCCAAGGAACACAGTTCTCCAGCTGTCTTGAATTCAAGGGGCCATATTAACAACAAAATGCGATAAATATCGCAGAGCGCGCTCAGCGCGAAATATTCTATCGCCAGCTATCGCTGGAATATATCGCCACGCTAACGCTGTATTAGCAACAATTAGCGCTATGGCGATGATTATTCCAGCGATAGTGGCATAATGCGAGAATATCGCTGGAAAACCAGTGATATTCTCCCATTAACGCTAAGGTGGATTCAGCATTAGAATCCACCTCCTATACTACAAACAGGTAAGTCATAGTCAGTAGCAGGTGTTAAAATCTAGCGATAAACGCGCTTAGCGCGATTTATTTTATCGCTTCGCCTGCCTTGATAATAGGGGTTAGTGGTGTTAGCGACTGTTTACAGTCACTTTTAGTGGGGAACGCCTACCTTGCATGTCATTAGCGATAAATATCGCTGACATGCAAGGCGATGTAATTCCCGGCCTCTAACGCCTGGAAGCTGTCGCTAACGCCTGTTAGCGACAGCTTGCTAATAGGGCGTTAAAAATATCGCCGATTTAGCGGCAAAAAGTGCCGCTAAATCGGCGATAAAGCCCTTGATAATATGCCCCAAGGTTTTTAATATTTGAATTTGCTTCTCGAAGAAATTGAAGTAAATCGGCCCATGCGTATTCAGCACACCTTAGTGTAACAAACCATGTAGGGGTTCCTAAGTTCCTTTACATACATTTAAGTTCTCCATGACGACGATACCAATACTCATTAGTACCACGTTGACCCGCCATCAAATTAATCAATTGAGATTCTAAATGATCGTCTCTCTGTTGTACTTTGCCCATGAATTCCTTTGCAGAAACATGTTGAAGATGAACTCCTGTTTTTAATATGTGGTTCACTGCATATGAAAGTCCAGACAAGTCACTTTCAAACAAAAGACGAAATATATATGGAATATATTGTCGAAATCTTGGATCTTCTGAGTACAATCTTGTTGTACGATATTCTGAAGCTGGAATCTGCATGGTTCGTTCATCCTATCGTCCACCTGTTCCAGTGGGGAAGAGCTGTGGAAAATAACGGGCTTCTAAACTTCTTTCCCAAACACTCATAGGAGTTCCCTTCGCTTTCTTCATTTGGAATAATTCAATAGTATTTCCGATCACTTCCTTTGAATGTAAAGGATGTACACTATAATGTTCATAAATTTCTTCACTCCTTGTGATGTGCACTTTTGAATTTGGCCACTTGAAATTTCGCTATCATCTCCTAAAACTATTTCTTCTTCTTCCAGATATACATTTTTGTAATAAAGATTGTTTTTTATGAGATATAACACAGCCTTTTGAACTTTGTTGACATCTACTAACTCTTGCCATATTTTCTGACTCTTTGTTGGAACACCATTAACTAGAATAACTACAGGTTCAGTTTCCTCTCTGTCTACACCAATAGTTTCAATATTTTTCTTTAAATCTAAAGGTAAATACACAACTCTTCCTTTTAAACCTCTTTGTTAATCTGATGGAGGCAGCTTACCTGTTTTAGGCTCCATACGAACAATGGCCTGAAATGGGTGCACAGATTGAATCAAAATGGACTCATGCGTATTTAAATCTACCAGTTCTGCATCAATAGCTACCAACTCTAGGTTATTATGTACAGCTCTAGCTGGCATTTTGTTCTCTTCTAATTTGCTGTAACAATATTTACAAATACGTTGATCAATACCCAACTCAAAAACACCTTCAACAAACAAATAAGTACAAAATTCCTCCCACTTATCATTGTTTTCTTTTTCACTTTTTAAATACAGATCAACATTCCTAGTTTGATTTCTATAGTGAGTATGTCGACAACAAATACAAACATAGTTTGGTTTTTCAGAACAAATTACCTTAAACTTTGAAATTTCTTCTACAAACTTCTCAGTAGTACTATCTTCCACCTCCTCTTCCACACCTACACTTATCAAACTCTCACTTTGTGTACACTCTTCTCCAGTACTGAAGTAACGAAACTCAATATCATCACAAACTTTTTTTACATCCGATACTGTGCCATGCAAAAGAGCAGTGTTTATTTCACTTAAAAATAATGCAGGACTTTTTACATAGTACAATCTTCTTACTAACTTCCACATTGCAGAGTGATGTACTGCTAACATTCTCAATTGATGAAAAACACTTTGACACACTTTTCTAGAAAGACAAGCCAGAGAATGACCTTGCAAGCCAGTTTTTTTTCTCACTTTACAAGGATCTAGTCCTTGCAACATCTTAATCATTTGTGTTTAATACTTTTTTTTTAGTATACTATCGTAAGAAATTTCGTAAAATATCAATAGACTCCTGTCGTATACTACAAATACTACTACAATCCCATGTATACACTGGGGCTTGAGAATGTCTCACTTGAACTTCTTCAGCTATCGCTTCTTCCACATTTCTAGGAACCATCTTTTCTTTTTCAATTGCACAACCGTTCTTCACTTCATAAGCACGACCACTGGTATCAACTGCGTGAACTAATGTATTGTTTTGAAAATAGCTCTCTTCATTAGTAAAAGGTTCTGAACTAGAAGTGTGCTTCCATTCACCCAAAAACTCTTTACAAAAGTTAGGTCTCTTAATTAGTCTTTTCCTTTTACTTTTGTCCTTCATCGAATGCATTGGTTTATCTAATGTTCACATTCTCTTTAAAACTAAAATGAACAATCTTCTTTTCAATTCAAAAGCCTTTTCGACTATACTTTCAATCTGTTTTTTCTTTTTATAAAATGCAGATCTTCTTTTATATTTCTTGCCATCTTTCAATAAATTTTGTAGTACTCTACTTTTATATATACGTTTCCTTATATCATGATATTGTTTCATCCTTCTTTCAACATAGATTGTTTTATCAGAACGTGATTTTGCATTAATTTGTCCTCTTTTCATTTCATTCTTCTTCGTTCTTTAACTATTCTTTCCATTTTCTGCATTTTCAAAATTGTTTCCAGTTCTAAAATGTCTTTTAACAAATTCTTTTGTTCTCCTACCACAAGTCTTTTTCTTCACTGCCACATGTTGTAGTTCATCTAATTCCTGCTTTTGTCTCTCCTTGAAATAGTACTGTTTTCGTTGTTCTTTTTCTTTTGCGATTTGTTCGTCATGGTGAATCTTTCTTAATAATAATGGAGAATATCTGAAAAATAATTTTTTTATTATTTTAATATTATTAAAATAATTATATACAAAAAGATGTAAAGAAAAAGGAACAGGTGGTCAGAGTAACGCAAAAAGAGGTGCATTAAGAGGGAAGAAGGGTACAGAAAAAGGAAAGAGGGATGCAGAAATTTAGAACAGAGGTACAGTAAGAAGCCAAAGCAGTGCAGAAAGAACCAACAGAGCTGCAGAAAGAGGCAAGAGGGGTACAGAAAAAGGCAAGTGAAGTTCAGAACGAAGCATAAGACGTGCAGAAAGAACCAACAGAGCTGGAAAAAAGAAGTAAGAGGAGTGCAGAAAGGAGTAGGAGAAATGCACAGTGATGCAAGAGGGGTACAGAAAGAGGCAGGAGGGGTGCAGAAAGAGGAACAACACTACAGAAACAGGAAAAGGGGTGCATAAAGAAGCAAGTAAAGTGCAGAAAGAGGCAAGAGAGGTGCACAAAAAGGCAAGAGAGTTACATAAAGAGGCAAGTTAAGTGCACAAGAAACAAGAGAACTGCAGAAAGAGGCAATATGGATGCAGAAAGAGGCAAGACAGGGGCAGAAACAAACAAAAGAAGTACAGAAAGAAGGAATAAAGGTGCAGAAAGAAGGCAAAAACAGTGCAGAGAGATGTACGAGGGGTACAGAAAAAAACCAATGAGGTGCATAAAGAGACAACAGATGCCTAGATACTGACTACATGATTGCATCAGTGTAGCAGTAATGCCTGAGTGATTACAGCACTGCATATGTATTTATTTATTTATTTAATGAGTTTTATATAGCGCTGGCTAGACTCGTAGGTATCAGAGCGCTTTACATAAGGTTCCACAAAATTACACAGTACATTAGATTCGGGTAACATCAGTTGCTAGAAAAACATTTCAAGAGCATGGAAGTGAAGAAGGGTAAGGGGGCAGGGAAGGGGGGGTAGGGGAAGATAGGACGGGGAGACGAAGGAATATCTGCCCGAAGACCAGCTGGGTAGGTGACGGCAGGGGGGGAAGTCCAAAGCCCATCTCCTCTTTAGCTATCAGGTAGCTCCACCGAGCAACGGCCAGAACGCTAGGTCTCTGTGGTAAAACATTAAAAGAGCAAAGAGGACGGGGTAAAAGGAGAGTAGAGGGGAAAGGGTAGGGCAAGGGATAGGAGGGAGAGAACGACGGAGAGACGAGGGAAAGTCTGCCCAAAGTCCAGCTGGGTAGGTGAGGGCAGAGGGGAAGTCCGCGGCCCATCTCCTCTATAGCTATCATGTAGCTCCACTGGGCTTCATAGCGAGTACGTGGGTGTTTTTATAAGTGCATGAGAGTTCGGCCTAGCCAAAAATAAAGCAGCCCACTATTACATACCTCAACTATAAGTGTCTCCATAGTGTTAAAAGCACGCATACATATCTCTCTATGTTATCAAATCATCATGATATGTAAAAGAAATATGTAAACAATATTTCTGAAATATTTCGAATCCTAGAAACTGAGACATGTAATAGATATCACTAAGTAATTCCAACACTCAATGGGTGCTCCTTGGGTAATTGTATGAGTGCAAGAGTAGTCACTGGGTAAGTACAGGACAAGATGAAAAGTGACTGGCTAATTTCATGAGTGCAAACATACACATTGAGTGCATGGATAAGTGAATAAATAGCACCTGAAGGCATGGATGCGTCATTGAGTACTGCCTAGGTGAATACATGAATGAAACAGAAAGGCATGGGTGATTCGACGACTGCAAGGGTAGTGTGTAGGTAATTACATGACTGCACAGCAACAGCCTGCATGATTGCATAACTGTAGGGGTAGTATTTAACTAGACCCTGAGTGATTCCTTGCCTGCAAGGGTAATATCTGGGGGGATTACTGCAGTAGATAGCAAGTGAGTGGCTGATTTTATAAGCTCATGAGTACCACCTGGGTGATTACTGAACTACTAAGATACAGCCTGAGTGATTACAGGTGTGGAAAGGTAGTGACCCGGTGATTTTAAAAGGACATGACTACTGGCTGAGTGATTACATAAGTACAAGAAAAGTGCGTATGTAATTGAAAGAGTACAAGGGGATTAAAGGACTACATAGATAACATCTCACTGATTGCATGACTATAGGGAGAATGTCTAGGGATTGACATAGCTACATACCAAGTGACTGACAGATTTCATAAGTGCATGGGTACTTCTTGGGTGATTGCATGACTACTGAGGTAGAGCCTGGGTAAATAAAAGTGTGCGAAAGTACTGCCTGGGTGATTTCATAACAGCATGACTACTGGCTGAGTGATTACATGAGTACAAAGGTAGTGCCTCCATAACTCAAGGAGTGCAGCAGTAGTGCTTGGGTGTTTACATAAGTACATAAGTAATACCTTGGTGATTGCATAACTACATAGATACTGTGTAAATGATTGCATCAGTGCAGCAGTAATGCTTGGGTGATTACAGCACTGCATATGTAACACCTGCATCATTGTAAGACTGCATGGCGAGTACTTGGGTGTTTTTATAAGTGCATGAGAGTTCGGCCTAGCCAAAAATAAAGCGGCACACTATTACATAACTCAACTATAAGTGTCTCCATATTGTTAAAAGCACACATACATATCTCTCTATGTTATCAAATCATCATGATATGTAAAAGAAATATGTATATAATATTTCTGAAATATGTCGAAACCTAGAAACTGAGACACGTAATAGATCTCACTAAGTAATTCCAACACTCAATGGGTGCTCCTTGGGTAATTGTTTGAGTGCAAGGGTAGTCACTGGGTAAGTACAGGTCAAGATGAAAAGTGACTGGCTAATTTCATGAGTGCATACATACACATTGAGTGCATGGATAAGTGAATAAATAGCACCTGAAGGCATGGATGAGTCATTGAGTACTGCCTAGGTGAATACATGAATGCAACAGAAAGGCATGGGTGATTCGACGACTGCAAGGGTAGTGTGTAGGTAATTACATGACTGCACAGCAACAGCCTGCATGATTGCATAACTGTAGGGGTAGTACTTAACTAGACCCTGAGTGATTCCTTGCCTGCAAGGGTAATATCTGGGGGGATTACTGCAGTAGATAGCAAGTGAGTGGCTGATTTTATAAGTTCATGAGTACCACCAGGGTGATTACTGAACTACTAAGATACAGCCTGAGTGATTACAGGTGTGGAAAGGTAGTGACCGGGTGATTTTAAAAGTACTTGACTACTGGCTGAGTGATTACATAAGTACAAGAAAAGTGCGTATGTAATTGAAAGAGTGCAAGGGGATTAAAGGACTACATAGATATCATCTCACTGATTACATGACTGTAGGGAGAATGTCTAGGGATTGACATAACTACATACCAAGTGACTGACTGATTTTATAAGTGCATGGGTACTTCTTGGGTAATTGCATGACTACCGAGGTAGAGCCTGGGTAAATAAAAGTGTGCGAAAGTTCTACCTGGGTGATTTCATAACAGCATGACTACTGGCTGAGTGATTACATGAGTACAAAGGTAGTGCCTCCATAACTCAAGGAGTGCAGCAGTAGTGCTTGGGTGTTTACATAAGTACATGA
Organism: Calotriton arnoldi; assembly: GCA_963921515.1. NCBI lineage: Eukaryota > Metazoa > Chordata > Amphibia > Caudata > Salamandridae > Calotriton > Calotriton arnoldi. The sequence continues at coordinate 4,928,637 of CAWUFW010000202.1, read as the reverse complement.
GTAATACCTTGGTGATTGCATAACTACATAGATACTGTGTAAATGATTGCATCAGTGCAGCAGTAATGCCTGAGTGATTACAGCACTGCATATGTAACACCTGCATCATTGTAAGACTGCATGGCGAGTACTTGGGTGTTTTTATAAGTGCATGAGAGTTCGGCCTAGCCAAAAATAAAGCGGCACACTATTACATAACTCAACTATAAGTGTCTCCATATTGTTAAAAGCACGCATACATATCTCTCTATGTTATCAAATCATCATGATATGTAAAAGAAATATGTATACAATATTTCTGAAATATGTCGAAACCTAGAAACTGAGACACGTAATAGATCTCACTAAGTAATTCCAACACTCAATGGGTGCTCCTTGGGTAATTGTATGAGTGCAAGGGTAGTCACTGGGTAAGTACAGGACAAGATGAAAATTGACTGGCTAATTTCATGAGTGCAAACATACACATTGAGTACATGGATAAGTGAATAAATAGCAGCCCTGAAGGCATGGATGAGTCATTGAGTACTGCCTAGGTGAATACATGAATGCAACGGAAAGGCATGGGTGATTCGATGACTGTAAGGGTAGTGTGTAGGTAATTACATGACTGCCCAGCAACAGCCTGCATGATTGCATAACTGTAGGGGTAAGTACTTAACGAGACCCTGAGTGATTCCTTGCCTGCAAGGGTAATATCTGGGGGGATTACTGAAGTAGATAGCAAGTGAGTGGCTGATTTTATAAGTTCATGAGTAGCGCCTGGGTGATTACTGAACTACTAAGATACATCCTGAGTGATTACAGGTGTGGAAAGGTAGTGACCGGGTGATTTTAAAAGTACATGACTACTGGCTGAGTGAATACATAAGTACAAGAAAAGTGCGTATGTTATTGAAAGAGTACAAGGGGATTAAAGGACTACATAGATAACATCTCACTGATTGCATGACTACAGGGAGAATGTCTAGGGATTGACATGACTACATACCAAGTGACTGGGTGATTTTATAAGTGCATGGGTACTTCTTGGGTGATTGCAGGACTCTGAGGTAGAGCCTGAGTAAATAAAGGTGTGCGAAAGTAGCAGTAGTGCTTGGGTGATTACATAAGTACATGAGTAATACCTTAGTGATTGAATAACTACATAGTTGCTCTCTAAATGATTGTATCTTTCAAACCACACTTTTGTGCTGCATCTTCACCATTGTATCTAAAATTATGCGGCATCATTCAACTATAACTTCTTGCAGACTACAAAAAACAAGCCTAATCAATAACACCTGATATGAGCATCTTTCAAACCACACTTTTGTACAGCATCATCGCCATTCTATCTAAAATTATGTGGCATCATTCAACTATACCTTTCTACAGACTACAAAATAGAAGCCTAATTAGTAATAGCTTATGTGAACATCTCTCAAACCACACTTTTCTGCTGCATCGTCACCATTCTATCTAAAATTATGCGGCATCAGTCAACTTAACCTTCCTACAGACTAAAAAAGAAGCCTAATTAATAACATCTGATATGAGCATCTTTCAAACCACACTTTTATACAGCATCATCACCATTCTATGTAAAATTATGTGGCATCATTCAACTATGCCTTTCTAAACACTAGTAAAAAGATGCCTAATTGATAACACCTTATGTGAACATCTTTCAAACCACACTTTTGTGCTGCATCATCACTATTCTACTAGTACTCACAGTCTTGACCCTACCACATAAAAAGCAACAACAGCTCTTTGTTATACATCATGCACCTTAATATGTATAAAACATATGAAAATAGATATACAAGTAGAAACATACTTAGGACAGAAATCCATACAAACCTTAAAACTTCACAGACTCCACCTCCTAATTTAATCCAACAGCTAATATTATGCAGTATACTACAAATGTACATATCCACACAGTAAAACAAACTATCATAATCACTAATCCATATTCCAATATACACATAATACTATACAGAATCTTTGTCATACAACATTTAACTACAATAAAACAAACTACAATAAACATCTCTACATTTACTAATATATTTCAAACATCAAGGTTTTTGATTAATTATTTAACTAAAAAATAAAAAAACACATAATACACCTCACAAATTTATAACTCACCTTCCAATTTTATTTGTAGAATTTAAAATATCAGAAACTCATTAAAGAATTTCTTATACACACAATCAATGTAATGCACTTCTCTCAGCAAAGCAAAACCAGTAATGGCAAAGTTTCCCTCTCATTCTCTACACAAATAAATGTAAGTAACAAATCACATTGCTTCCAACATTTTTTCAAATTCAAAAACACATTTCTATTGGTTAGACATATTAACCCTTACCAACTGACTTATAAAGTGCCCAAACTGGTTCTGGAACTTTTTGGAGTCGCGACTCCACCGTGCAGCACAGCGATGGAGCCGCAAATGCATACAGGAGTTCAAAAATATATTACAAATAAAAACATGACTACTTTTTCACAACACACCACTTCTAAACATACTAATGACTTGGGAAATCTTACTTTATTAAGATTTCACTTATATATAAATTACAATTTCACATTTAAAGTACACAGTAAAGTTTCAACCCTTCCCCCATAAAGCTTAATGCCAGTTTCCATAGTAACAGTTCATGGAACATTCAACTGAACTCACAGGTCACAAGTTCCCCATATTTTCAAGTACACCACACAATGTTGTAAATACAAACAGCAGGTGTGGTTGACTTTGCAAAATATGATCTTATCCTTTCTATTGTACCTTTCAAACATTTTTTACTAACCAATAAGAAATATGCTTTTAAAAAAAAGTAAAGTGCACCCTATTTTTGAATGTAGAATGTTCTTAAACAGCCAATCAATTCTCTACTTTTTTAAATTGCATCTTGTCCACCATTTTACATACCTCTCATTCTACCAACTGACTACCTCAGCTACAGACATCTTTTCATTACTTCCAGACATCCCTTCAAGACGCTTACAGTGTGGATTGTTCAGCACAGCTATGTTTTCTGGTGCAAAAGGTATGCTGAACGCAGAGGTATTGACAAAGACCTAGCTTTGCAAAATGTGGACATTAAATGGATTGGACAGAGAGGATTAAAGTGGCACCAATTGATGCCTTTGGTTAAAACCTTTTTGCATCTCCAACCCCCTGACCTCATGATTGTGCACTGTGGTGGCAATGACCTAGGCACATTGACTGGGGTAGGTCTGGAAATGCTAATGATGGACACCTTTGCACAATTAATGTTGCTTTTTCCTCAAACTGTCTTTGTATACTCTAACATATGCCAAAGACAGAAATGGAACTGGTCAAATCAATTCTGTCCACATATTGAGAAAGCTAAAAAAAATGTCAATAAAGCTGTTTCTGCTTACCTTAGAGACCATAGAATGGGCTCCATATATAACAACAATCTACGTTTTGAAATGGAGGGCATGTACAGGAGTGATGGAGTGCACTTTACAGATCAGGGAAACAGAGTCAATCAATCAATCAATCAATCAAGCATTTGTATAGCGCGCTACTCACCCGGAGGGTCTCAAGGCGCTAGGGAGGTCCGCTACTGTTCGAACAGCCAGGTCTTGAGTTGCTTCCTGAAGGAGAGGTGGTCTTGGGTAAGGCGGAGGTGGATGGGTAGGGAGTTCCACGTCTTGGCAGCCAGGTAGGAGAAGGATTTTCCTCCCGTTGTGGCTCTTCGGATGCGGGGGATGGCGGCGAGGCGTGGTTGGTCGATCGTAGGTGGCGGGTGGGAGTGTAGAAGGTCAGACGGTCGTTGAGGTATCTGGGGCCTTGGTTGTGGAGAGCTTTGTGTGCGTGGGTGAGGAGTCGGAACGTGATTCTCTTGCTGACGGGGAGCCAGTGCAGGTCTCTCAGGTGTCCGGCGATGTGGCTGTGTCGGGGATGTCCAGGATGAGTCGAGCTGAGCCGTTCTGGATGCGTTGGAGTCTTTTTGAAGTTTGGCTGTGGTTCCGGCGTAGAGGGAGTTGCCGTAGTCCAGTCGGCTGGTGACGAGGGCCTGGGTGACCGTCTTCCTGGTTTCGGTGGGGATCCACCGGAAGATCTTGCGCAGCATGCGTAGGATGTTGAAGCAAGGCGAGGAGATGGCGTTGACTTGTCGGGTCATTGAGAGGGAGGAGTCCAGGATGAAGCCCAGGTTGCGTGCGTGGTCCGTTGGTTTGGGTGCGTTGCCCAGGGCAGGGGGCCACCAGGAGTCGTCCCAGGCGGAGGGTGATGATCCTAGGATGAGGACTTCTGTCTTATCTGAGTTCAGTTTCAGGCGGCTGTTCCTCATCCACTCGGCTACGTCCTTCATCCCTTCATGTAGGTTGGTTCTGGCGGTTGTGGGGTCGTTGGTGAGGGAGAGGATCAGCTGGGTGTCGTCGGCGTAGGAGATGATGTTGAGGTTGTGTTGGCGTGCGATGGCTGCGAGGGGGCTCATGTAGACGTTGAAGAGGGTGGGGCTGAGTGATGATCCTTGTGGTACGCCGCAGATGACTTCGGTGGCCTCGGAACTGAACGGGGGGAGGCGGACTCTCTGGGTTCTTCCGGCGAGGAAGGAGATGATCCACTCCAGTGCCTTCTCTTGGATTCCGACGTTGTTCAGGCATTGCACTAGGGTGCGGTGGCAGACTGTGTCGAACGCTGCGGAGAGGTCCAGGAGGATGAGGGCCGCTGTTTCCCGTTGTCGAGCAGGGCTCGGATGTCGTCGGTGGCTGCGAAGAGGGCGGTCTCAGTGCTGTGGTTGGCCCGGAAGCCGGACTGCGAGTGGTCGAGGGATCCATTCGTCTCGAGAAAGGCGGCCAGTTGTCTGTTGACGGTCTTCTCGATGACTTTGGCAGGAAAAGGAAGGGGCGAGATGGGGCGGTAGTTTTTGAGGTCGGTGTGATCCGCTGACGGTTTCTTCAGTAGGGCGCTGAGTTCGGCGTGCTTCCAGCTCTCTGGGAAGGTGGCGGTGTCGAGGAGGTGTTGATGATGTCCCGGAGGTGGGGTGCGATGACGGCGTCGGCCTTGTTGAAGACGTGGTGAGGGCAGGGGTCGGTTGGTGATCCGGAGTGGATGGAGTTCATCGTGCGGATAGTGTCTTCGGTGTTGATCGGGGTCCAGGCTCGGAGGGTGGAGGTGGGGGACGTTGGAACGGTCGTAGGGTACGTCGGCTGTGTGCTGAAACTGTTGTGTATGTCTGCGATCTTGCTGTGGAAGAACGAGGCGAGCGAGTTGCAGAGGTCTTGCGAGGGAGTGATGTCGTTGTTTCCGGCGCTGGGGTTCGAGAGTTCTTTGACGATGATGAAGAGTTCCTTGCTGTTGTGGGCGTTGTTGTCCAGTCGTTCCTTGAATGCGGTTTTCTTGGTGGTGTGGATCAGCTGGTGGTGTTTTCGGGTGGCGTGCTTGAGGGTGGTCATGTTGTCTGCAGTCGGGTCTCTGCGCCATGCTTTCTCGAGGGCCCGGCAGTTCTTCTTGGATTTCTTGAGTTCGTCGGTGAACCAGGATGCTTTCTTGTTGCCGGGTCTGACTGGGGGTCTTCAATGGGGCGAGGTCGTCTGCGCAGTTGGTGATCCATCTTGTGAGGTTGCTGGCGGCTTGGTTGGGGTTCGTTAAGCTGGCGGGAGGGTTCTGGCTCAGGGATGTGGTGAGTTGGTCGGTGGTGATCTTGTTCCAGCTTCTGCGCGGAAACTGTTGCGGGTGGTGGTGCGTGGTGATCCTGCTGAAGCTGAAGTGGACGCAGCTGTGGTCTGTCCAGTGGAGTCCGGTGGTGTGGCTGAAGGAGATGTCCTTGCTGGAGGAGAAGACGGGGTCAAGCGTGTGGCCGGCGTGGTGTGTGGGGGTGGTCACCAGTTGCTTGAGTCCGAGGTTGGCGAGGTTATCCAGCAGGGTGGTGGTGTTGCGATCGTTGTTGTTCTCTAGGTGGAAGTTGAGGTCCCCAAGGAGGATGTAGTCAGCCGAGGGGAGGGCGTGCGGGCTGATGAGGTCGGCGATGTCTTCGCTGAATTGTGTGCGTGGTCCTGGGGGTCTGTAGATGAGGGTGCCTCTGAGGGTGGTCTTGGGGTCGGTGTGTATCTGGAAGTGCAGGTGTTCGCCGGCTGTGAAGGTGTCGTCGGAGTTGGTCGTGATGCGGATGGTGTTCTTGTGGACGATGGCGATGCCTCCTCCGGTCTGGTTGGCGCGGTCCCTTCGGGTGATCTTGTATCCGTCCGGGATGGCGATGGCGATGTCGGGCGCTGAGGAGGCGTTCATCCATGTTTCCGTGAGGAAAGCGACGTCTGGTGATGTGGAGTCGAGCAGGTTCCAAAGTTCCACGGCGTGTCTGTGGACGGAGCGGGTGTTGAGCAGGATGCACTTCAGGTGGTTGCTGCTGGTGCTCGGCTTGGCGGGTGCGGTGCAGGTCCGGAGGCAGGAGAACTTGCAGTATTGGCAGCCGAAGGGTCCGTGGGTGCGACCTGGGGTGGCACGGTAGCAGCCGGGGATACGGCCGGTGTTGAGTGCGTTGAGGGTGGCGGTGTCGTAAGTCCGGTGGGTGGGTTGGCTGCTGCGGGGGCCAGGGGGTTTGGCGCTGGGCGCGGTCCAAGCACGGACGGGCGCAGACGGACTTGCCTTAGGCGCGCCTTCGGCGCGCCAGCGGCGCGGCCACCATTTATGGGGAGGTGGGAGGGAGGAGCAGCTGGGAGGCGGGAGGCAGGGTCAGCGAATGGGCAGACAGGGGGGCGGGCCGCAGGGGACGCAGTGGCGGGAATGGCGAGAGGCAGCGGGGGCACAAAAGGAAAAAAGGGGAGAGAAAACGGACACAAATACGGGCACAATGCAAATGGGGCAGCGAGGGGCACAGAAGGGAAGATGGGGAGAGAAAAGCAGACACAAATACGGGCACAATGCAAATGGGGCAGCGAGGGTACAGAAGGGAAAATGGGGAGAGAAAAGCAGACACAAATACGGGCACAATGCAAATGGGGCAGCGAGGGGTACAGAAGGGAAAATGGGGAGAGAAAAGCAGACACAAATACGGGCACAATGCAAATGGGGCAGCGAGGGGCACAGAAGGGAAGATGGGGAGAGAAAAGCAGACACAAATACGGGCACAATGCAAATGGGGCAGCGAGGGGTACAGAAGGGAAAATGGGGAGAGAAAAGCAGACACAAATACGGGCACAATGCAAATGTGGCAGCGAGGGGTACAGAAGGGAAAATGGGGGGAGAAAAGCAGACACAAATACGGGCACAATGCAAATGGGGCAGCGAAGGGCACAGAAGGGAAAATGGGGAGAGAAAAGCAGACACAAATATGGGCACAATGCAAATGGAGCAGCGAGGGGTACAGAAGGGAAAATGGGGAGAGAAAAGCAGACACAAATACGGGCACAATGCAAATGGGGCAGCGAGGGGTACAGAAGGGAAAATGGGGAGAGAAAAGCAGACACAAATACGGGCACAATGCAAATGGGGCAGCGAGGGTACAGAAGGGAAAATGGGGAGAGAAAAGCAGACACAAATACGGGCACAATGCAAATGGGGCAGCGAGGGGTACAGAAGGGAAAATGGGAGAGAAAAGCAGACACAAATACGGGCACAATGCAAATGGGGCAGCGAGGGGTACAGAAGGAAAAGGGGAGACAAGCAAGAAATGCGGGCACCGAGGCCACAAGCGGAACGGCGATCTTACCAGCAGCAGCAGCGGGCGGCCAACACAGGCGGAGCTGTGTGGTGGGGAGCGACCTACCTGGCAAGGTCAAGGGTCGCTCTCCTCACCGCGCAGCGGCCGCCATTTATGGGGAGGTGGGAGGGAGGAGCAGCTGGGAGGCGGGAGGCAGGGTCAGCGAATGGGCAGACAGGGGGCGGGGCCTCAGGGACGCAGCGGCGGGAATGGCGAGAGGCAGCGGGGGCACAAAAGGAAAAAGGGGAGAGAAAACGGACACAAATACGGGCACAATGCAAATGGGGCAGCGAGGGGCACAGAAGGGAAGATGGGGAGAGAAAAGCAGACACAAATACGGGCACAATGCAAATGGGGCAGCGAGGGGTACAGAAGGGAAAATGGGGAGAGAAAAGCAGACACAAATACGGGCACAATGTAAATGGGGCAGCGAGGGGTACAGAAGGGAAAATGGGGAGAGAAAAGCAGACACAAATACGGGCACAATGCAAATGGGGCAGCGAGGGGTACAGAAGGGAAAATGGGGAGAGAAAAGCAGACACAAATACGGGCACAATGCAAATGGGGCAGCGAAGGGCACAGAAGGGAAAATGGGGAGAGAAAAGCAGACACAAATACGGGCACAATGCAAATGGGGCAGCGAGGGGTACAGAAGGAAAAGGGAGACAAGCAAGAAATGCGGGCACCGAGGCCACAAGCGGAACGGCGATCTTACCAGCAGCAGCAGCGGGCGGCCAACACAGGCGGAGCTGTGTGGTGGGGGAGCGACCTACCTGGAAGTCTTTCTCAACAACCTAAAGCTCTGCATCCGCACTTACATGTAGCTACAACAAACTCATAATAACCACAAGGGCTCTTTTTAGAGCCACCCTATAACCCAACAGTGAATCTTACCTATTAAAAACATACATATTCTTCTTTATTAAATTTTGCTTGGTGTCGCGAACCCATCGCTTTTACACTGGGGGCCGCTCTGAACGTGATGGAGTCGCGACTCCAAGCGAGCGAAAGAAAAAAAATGCCCCCTATTCTAAATTGTTTAATTCTGCCTCGGGGACCCCATCTCCCGAGGCGTGCCCTTGGGGACTGTGGGGAGCCCCAATGCCCCCACAGTCCCTGCCGGCTCCCCGCCTCCTGCGGGAGCCGGCATTGCTTTTGGACAAGGAGCTGCTAATATGCAGCTCCCCTTGCCCAAAAGCAATACTGCTTTGCTTCTTGGAAGCGAGAGCAGGTTTTCTGCCCTCGCTTCCAAGAACCAAACCAGTGTTTGCAATGACAGGGCGGGAGCCACACGGCTCCTGCCCTGTCATTGCAAACAGCAATGCAGGAGCCGGCCCTGGGGGATGGCGATCCCCAGGGCCATCAAGGGCTCCAGGAGGGGGGCCACATGGCCCCCCTCCCTTCATTTTCATAGCCCCGGGGAGGTGGTGGTCCCCGGGGCTTGGGGGAGCCCGCGAGGCCCCCCCTTACAATTAGAAATGCCCCGGGGAGGTGACGGTCCCCGGGGCAGCGTGGGCGGAGTTACGACCCCCCCACGCCTTCAATAATCAAGCCCTGGGGAGGTGGCGGTCCCTGGGGCTCCGGGGGCCCCCGCGGACCCCCGCAAATTAATTACTGATTGCCCCCGGGACCTGGCCCACCCGGGGCTTATAAAAACAAAGGGCTTTTTTTTCCCTTCATTTTCTCGTCCGGATTCGCGCACCCAGTGCGACCTCGGACTTTTTTTTTTTTTAAATGCTTTTTTTGGGCTGGGGGTCCTTCTGGGACCCCCTGACCAGGCCTAGGGGGTCAGGATCTGTCTACCCTGCCCCCTTTTCTTGTTTTTCAGCCTTTTTTCCACTATTTTCTTTTTTTTTGTCATAATGTTTTTATTGAAACATTTGAATTGGAAAACATGAAAAGAAGGGCAGATAGTACACAAAGGACCTCTGTAAGAATTACATCTCTTCAAGGCATATATAAACAAGGAGGAAATGAACCCCCCCCCATTTACCCCTCCCGTGGGGAGCCCCACCACGCTGTTAATAGCTAAATTACTAAACACATTTTCTAGTGACATTAACGGGTCAATCCCCCGGTCTCAAGTCGCTAATGGTTTCAGAAAGCATAGTGATAAGCCTGTGCTAGCTCAAAAAAAGGTGCGAACCAGACATTAACCAATTTCTGAAACGGGTATCCTGATTCGAAGGGGTAGACAAGAGGTCCATGGGTTCCTAATTCCAACGGGCGAGAGCCCCAACAAAAAAACAAAAAAAAAGGGGGGAAGAAAAAGTTTAAACAAACCCACTGGAACAACGGTCTCACACCTGGTGACTCATCTCTTATTGTGTAAGTGAGGAGGTGACGGAGTTGCTACTAAATCAGAAAAAGGTGCCCTCAGCCGAGGACTACAAGCAAACAATGGGAGACCCTCAGAGAGATAGCTGACCAAAGGGGACCAGGTATATTCGAAATCTTTCCTATTGTTTTCCGCTATATCAGATAGCCGCTCTAATGCTATCGCCTTCCACAAACGTGCATGCCACTGCGAAAGAGAGGGAGCGGTAGGCTTCTTCCAGGCCCCCACTATAGCCATTTTCGCCGCCCCAAGGCAGAGCCATAGGATGGATCTATCTGCGTGTGTTTGCCGCTGTAACAGAGGATCCCGAATGCCCAGCAGCACCTGCTCTATGGAGTCCCCAGTCGGGTAGCCTAATATGAGTTTTATCTGGGCAAGGATCTCTTTCCAGAAGATCTGGATTACGGGACAGTCCCACCAAATGTGTTTGAAGTTTCCCAAGGCCCCACATCCCCGCCAGCAGCGATCTGAGGTACCCGGAAAGATCGAGTGCAACCTGTGAGGGTGGAGATACCAATCATAGAGCATCTTGTAGTGGGCTTCCCTGAGATGCATAGATCTATTGAAGTTGGCAATGTCCTTGTAAAGGGTCTCCCATTGCCTATCCGAGGGCGGGACCTGAAGCATCTTACCCCAACATTCCTTATGGTGTTGTGTGCGAAGTGGTGCCAGGGTGAGAAGGAGATTGTATAGAAAAGAGATACACCCGGCTGAACAAATTTTTCCATTGGGAGATATCCCCTAGTGGCTGCAGCCCGGATCTCCGGTTGTTGAACCCAGTGGACCAGTTGAGAGTAGTGAAAGTGCTCTGTGCGTGGAAGACTAAAACGTGTCATACAATCCGAGAATGAGCGAAGCTTGGAGCCCTGAAAGAGATCGGAGATCATGCGGCACCCCCCTTCCCTCCAGCTATCGAAAGGCCCCTCCTGATGCGCCGGTGGGAAATGCTTAGAGAAGTGTATAGGGGAATACGTGATGGGAATGTGGTCAGAGGCAACGCCCTAGTAACCGCATCCCAAACGCTAAGAGTAGTGGAAGTGGGAACACTCAAATAGGCATTTGGCGATCTATCGTCCCTGGAACGCCAAGGCAAATCCCATATCGTCCTCCCAGTGACCTGCCTGTCTATATGCAGCCACAATTTGTCCGAAGCTTGCAGCGACCATTCGCTTAAGACCCTAAGCTACGCCGCCCTATAGTAAGTTAAAAAATCAGGCAGAGCCAAACCTCCTTTTAACCTCGGCCTTGTCAGCAAATGAAATGAGATTCGGGCTCGCCGACCCTGCCAGATGAATTTGAGTAAGAGGGATTTCAGAGCGGGAAAAAGTGCTCTGTCTGGTTGAATGGGGAGACCTTGAAAGAGATATAGTAGACGCGGCAATACATTCATCTTTATGACGTTAATCCGTCTGATCCAAGAAATGTAGGCGCACCCCATTTTTTGCACTCGATCGTAAGCTGCTGCAGAAGCGGCGGGAAATTAGCCCGGTACAGGTCCCCAAGTTTGGGGGTAATCTGTATCCCCAGGTACGTGATAGCCTTGCGTGCCCAGCAAAATGGAGAGGACTCCTCCAGGGCCTCTTGGAGTCCGGAAGGTAATGTAAGATTCAAGATGGAGGACTTGGAAAGGTTGACCCGGAAACCGGAGACAGCCTCAAAGCATTCCAACTCATGGCAGATGGCCGGGAGCGATGTCCGCGGGTCCGTCACTGGCAGTAAGATGTCATCGGCGAATAATGCAATCTTGTGTTCCTCTTGCCCAAAAGTGATTCCCCTTATTCGGGGGTTGGAGCGTATCCGAATTGCAAAGGGTTCAATACTGAGGGCGAAAAGCAACGGGGACAAAGGACAGCCCTGCCTGGTCCCTCTTGCCAGTTTGAACCATCCAGATGCCACCCCGTTCACCAAAACCCGAGACCTAGGAGCCGCAAAGTTCGCCCCAACCATCCCAATGAAAGCTTCACAGAACCCAAATCGGCGCAGAGAAAGCTCCAAAAAGGCCCAATCAACACGATCGAACGCTTTCTCTGCATCGAGTGACAGCAGCGCGGCCGGGATCTTTTTCTTGTGGGCTTTGTCTATCAGATGGAACACGCGACGAAGATTGTCGTGGGTTTGCTGCCCCTTAATGAACCCGGATTGGTCGGGCTGAACAAGAGCTGGGAGACATTTCTCAAGTCTCGTGGCTAGGATTTTAGAGTATAGCTTCGCGTCCAGGTTGAGTAAGGCAATGGTGCGATATAAAGCACATTTTAGCGGATCTTTCCCATACTTTGGGAGAATAGAAATTAACGCTTCCCCCATGGAGGTCGTGACGGCCCGCGGGACGCTATATAATTAAAAAGCGTGGTCAAGTGGGCCCGAGGTCAGAAGCAAAGGTGCGATAGAAAGAGGCCGTGAATCCGTCAGACCCAGGGGCCTTGTGGCTTTTAAGGGAATCAATCGCGGCTTGTACCTCCTCCAAAGTAATGGCCCCCCCAAGCCCCTCATTATCCGACGCCGCAAGTTGGGGGATCTCAAGATCGTCCAAATACCGTGCTTGCTCATGCGCATTAGGCGGGTCTGCCCTATAAAGCGTCTGGTAAAAGTCATGAAACGCGTGCGCTTTCCCCTCCTCCTGCAAATGCGTCCTACCGTGGTCATCTATTATATGTTTGATATATGTTTTCTCCTGCCGGACCCTTAATTGCCTGGCGAGCATCGTCCCCACCTTGTCCCGCCCTACATAGCCCCAGGCCTGTAGACGAAGCAGTGTTCTCTCCGCTCTATTGGTATAAATTGCATTAAGCTTTCCCCTTAGCACCGTAACCTTCCGAAGAGAAGGGATTGAGGGAGACACCTTGTGGTGTTCTTCGGCCGCCCCTAACTCCCGCTCCAAATCCAGGCGTTCCTTAGTTTGAAGCCGTTTAAGAGATGACGCAAGGGATATACAATGGCCCCGAATGTATGCCTTAAATGCATCCCAGTTGTTAGCTAAGGAAGTATCCGCCGGGTCATTCAGAAAAAAAAAATCTCGAATCGCTTTGCGGACATCATCCCGGTGCAATCGATCCCAACATAGACACTCTGGGAAATACCACCTAGTGAGTTTAGAGCGTGGGGCCGGCCAGTCGAGCTGGCAAGTCAGGGGAGCATGATCGGAGCACTATTTTCTTTTGACTCACGTGTAGCTACAACAAACTCATAATAACCACAAGGGCTCTTTTTAGAGCCACCCTATAACCCAACAATGAATCTTACCTATTAAAAACATACATATTCGGGGGATGAAGTCCACTTTAGTCCTGAGGTCCTCAGGACACAAGAGGACCTCATTGCCCCACCATGAGTGCGCCAGGAGGCGCGTTTGCAGAGTGGTGTAAAAAGGAAGCATGGCTTTCGAACCACTCTCAGCAATACAGCTGTGTGGGGCTTACGGGAGGTACCTGGTGGGCTAGTTGGCCCCTAGGGACCCTCAGGATTCAAGGGGACTTAATCCCCCAACCCAGAACACGCCAGGAGGCGCGTTTGCAGAGTGGTGGAGAAAGGGGACGTGGCCTGGTTGACCCCTAAGGACCCCCAGCAGCGAAGGGGACTTTAATCCTCATCCAAGAGCGTGCCAGGAAGTGCATTTGCAGAGTGGTGGGGAAAGGGGGCAAGGTCTGTTATGAGAACTTAGCAATCCTGCTGTGTGGGACTTACTGGGGGTAATAGGAGGGGTAGTTGGCCCCCAAGGTGAACCTTTCTCCACCACTCTGCACTTGCACCTCCTGGCACAGTACTGGTTGGGGGATGAAATCCACTTTACTCCTGAGGGACTTTGGCGACCAAGTAGCCCTCCTGGTACCTCCTGTAAGTCCTACGCAGCAGACTTCCTGAGCGCTGGTTGGAGGCCCAGCCCCCTTTCTTCACCACTCTGCAAACGTGACTACCAGTTAAAGAAGCATTTGTAATGTAATAGGTCTCACATTTGCAAGAGTTAGAGCTATTGGCATTGTATATCTAAACGTTTTTTTACTGCTTTTTTGGAGTGGAGTGGATGAACTTTGATTGTAGTGGAATTATGTGGTATGTTGTGCATTGAAATTATGTGGATAGAAAGTATGTGGTATTTAGTGTTTAGGAATTATATAGAGTGGGATTATGAGTTATGGAGAGTAATTATGTGGTATGGTAGTCTGTGTTGTGGAGTGGTAACCTCAGGTTTAGTCTTCCTCATTTCCATAAAAGCTAAATTATGATCTCAATGAGACAAAAAAAAGAAAGAACCACTGAGGAGCACTTCTGGACCTAGTCAAAGGTATGAGCAGGGCCACTGGAATTATGCGACTGTTTGGCTGCACCGACTTTTACACAATTATACATTTTCCGCATTAGCCACATAATCTATCATGTTCTGCCTAATCTGCAGATTTGCAATACCAAAGGGGATGATGGACGGAGCGTTAGAGCAAATCAAACACTCACCCCCAGTCAACTGATCTGGGTTCAATCCATCATCATTCTTTAGCTCACCCCACCACCCCAGTTCAGACATGGCCATATGCAAATCAGTCTGACCCTGTGCCTCATGGGAACAGTCCAGCCCGAACTGCCAAGCCATGTCTTCCCTGGACCGGAAACAAGCATCCTGGGACCGGTTTCGGGTTCAAAACCCTCATCAGCCAGGCTATCTTGAATCCAGTGGCAAAGTGAGCAAGGGACCCACGTCTGGGCATACCCTGCCAACTTAGGGCAAACAAAGCGATACCAAAGGGGATGATGGACGGAGCGTTAGAGCAAATCAAACACTCACCCCCAGTCAACTGATCTGGGTTTAATCCATCATCATTCTTTAGCTCACCCCACCACCCCAGTTCAGACATGGCCATATGCAAATCAGTCTGACCCTGTGCCTCATGGGAACAGTCCAGCCCGAACCGCCAAGCCATGTCTTCCCTGGACCGGAAACAAGCATCCTGGGACCGGTTTCGGGTTCAAAACCCTCATCAGCCAGGCTATCTTGAATCCAGTGGCAAAGTGAGCAAGGGACCCACGTCTGGGCATACCGTGCCAACTTAGGGCGAACAAAGCGATACCAAAGGGGATGATGGACGGAGCGTTAGAGCAAATCAAACACTCACTCCCAGTCAACTGATCTGGGTTTAATCCATCATCATTTTTTAGCTCACCCCACCACCCCAGTTCAGACATGGCCATATGCAAATCAGTCTGACCCTGTGCCTCATGGGAACAGTCCAGCCCGAACTGCCAAGCCATGTCTTCCCTGGACCGGAAACAAGCATCCTGGGACCGGTTTCGGGTTCAAAACCCTCATCAGCCAGGCTATCTTGAATCCAGTGGCAAAGTGAGCAAGAGACCCACGTCTGGGCATACCCTGCCAACTTAGGGCGAACAAAGCGATACCAAAGGGGATGATGGACGGAGCGTTAGAGCAAATCAAACACTCACCCCCAGTCAACTGATCTGGGTTTAATCCATCATCATTCTTTAGCTCACCCCACCACCCCAGTTCAGACATGGCCATATGCAAATCAGTCTGACCCTGTGCCTCATGGGAACAGTCCAGCCCGAACTGCCAAGCCATGTCTTCCCTGGACCGAAAACAAGCATCCTGGGACCGGTTACGGGTTCAAAACCCTCATGGCCATGTCTGAACTGGGGTGGTGGAGTGAGCTAAAGAATGATGATGGATTAAACCCAGATCAGTTGACTGGGGGTGAGTGTTTGATTTGCTCTAGCGCTCCGTCCATCATCCCCTTTGGTATCGCTTGTTCGCCCTAAGTTGGCAGGGTATGCCCAGACGTGGGTCCCTTGCTCACTTTGCCACTGGATTCAAGATAGCCTGGCTGATGAGGGTTTTGAACCCGAAACCGGTCCCAGGATGCTTGTTTCCGGTCCAGGGAAGACAACGCTTGGCAGTTCGGGCTGGACTGTTCCCATGAGGCACAGGGTCAGACTGATTTGCATATGGCCATGTCTGAACTGGGGTGGTGGAGTGAGCTAAAGAATGATGTTGGATTAAACCCAGATCAGTTGACTGGGGGTGAGTGTTTGATTTGCTCTAGCGCTCCGTCCATCATCCCCTTTGGTATCGCTTTGTTCGCCCTAAGTTGGCAGGGTATGCCCAGACGTGGGTCCCTTGCTCACTTTGCCACTGGATTCAAGATAGCCTGGCTGATGAGGGTTTTGAACCCGAAACCGGTCCCAGGATGCTTGTTTCCGGTCCAGGGAAGACATGGCTTGGCAGTTCGGGCTGGACTGTTCCCATGAGGCACAGGGTCAGACTGATTTGCATATGGCCATGTCTGAACTGGGGTGGTGGAGTGAGCTAAAGAATGATGATGGATTAAACCCAGATCAGTTGACTGGGGTGAGTGTTTGATTTGCTCTAGCGCTCCGTCCATCATCCCCTTTGGTATCGCTCTGTTCGCACTAAGTTGGCAGGGTATGCCCAGACGTGGGTCCCTTGCTCACTTTGCCACTGGATTCAAGATAGCCTGGCTGATGAGGGTTTTGAACCCGAAACCGGTCCCAGGATGCTTGTTTCCGGTCCAGGGAAGACATGGCTTGGCAGTTCGGGCTGGACTGTTCCCATGAGGCACAGGGTCAGACTGATTTGCATATGGCCATGTCTGAACTGGGGTGGTGGAGTGAGCTAAAGAATGATGATGGATTAAACCCAGATCAGTTGACTGGGGGTGAGTGTTTGATTTGCTCTAGCGCTCCATCCATCATCCCCTTTGTGTATCGCTTTGTTCGCCCTAAGTTGGCAGGGTATGCCCAGACGTGGGTCCCTTGCTCACTTTGCCACTGGATTCAAGATAGCCTGGCTGATGAGGGTTTTGAACCCGAAACCGGTCCCAGGATGCTTGTTTCCGGTCCAGGGAAGACATGGCTTGGCAGTTCGGGCTGGACTGTTCCCATGAGGCACAGGGTCAGACTGATTTGCATATGGCCATGTCTGAACTGGGGTGGTTGTTGGAAACGGGGTAGCGTGGTGCGGAGCGGGAAGGCTAAACTAGGAGCATTGTGTGAAGCATCCGCGCAGCACACACAGGCGACACACCAGGCACACTACAAAAAGGAGACCACACCAGTTGGAGTAAGAAAAATAGCATCTGTATTGGGCAACAGCCTAGCAGATGGTAAATCTCAGCGGTAACATGGCGCCAGCCGGCACCCGGTATACATAAAACAGTGGGGACTATGTACAGGGCAGCGCCAATCGGGCCGCTGCCAGCATTAACAAAAGCATGGGATGAATCAGGTTCAATTCAGGTAGGTACATTCAATTTGGTGAAAGTCATAATGCAGGTAAATCATACAGCAGTTGTGCTTAGGCCCCTATTCAATTTAGTAAAGGCCTTACAAGCCTGGCATAACCCCTCGCTGCAGATTAGCCTGCGCGCCACTTCACACAGGGGAGCCCGACATCCGGGCCCCTGGCAAGACAATGTCCCTCAACGTTGCAGCTGCCCACTGTGATCCGGGGCAGCTGTAAAGACAGTGCAACACAGGGGGGAAGGCGGGCACCGACAATGTGCCCCAACACCACCCCCCGACCAAGTCAAGGGCAGGGTAAATATGCCCAATCGTTGCAGCGGCCCGCTTCTGCGGTGCCGCTGTGTGTCCCCAAGGGTCACTGGCACTTTTGGTGCCTCTGGGACCCCCTAAACATCAAGTGCCTCCTACGCCGCAGCTGCCCACTGCCAAGCGGGGCAGCTGTAGGGATCCGCACGGCAACGGGGCGGGCACCGGCAATGTGCCCCAACGCACCCCCAGCTTCACAATGGGCCCCCTGGAGGCCCTCCTGGCACCCGCAATTCTCTACGAGCCCTCCTCCGGGACTCGGGGTGTAAAGGTATGCCCCAACAGGTTGCAGCTGCCCACTGTTATACGGGGCAGCTGTGAAGTCAGCGCGGGCACACCGGTGCCCTCTTAGCAACAAGGGGAGGTGGGCACCGACAATGTGCCCCGACGTCACCCCCAACCACCAGCAGACTTGGCCCCACTCACCGGCTTTCCTGCAGGCGTGGCACTCACTCTTCACCCGGGGCCCTTCCTGGGAACCGGGACTTGGTCCTGGAGCCGGCGAGGCTCCACACTACTCCGGCGGCGCCTGCGAGGCTCCCGACGGCCTCCCTCAGCCGCTGGCCTCTCTTCACACGCGGGCCCCCAGCTACCACACACGCGAGGCTCTCCTCCCTCACGAGAGCCCCGCCAACACCGGCGCTTCTCCCGTCTTCACCCGGGCCCCTCCTGGGAACCGGGACTGGGATCGAGAGCCCGCGAGGCTCGGACCTCCCTCTCTTCCGGAGCAAAGTCTCCGGTGGCGTTGGCCAGCGCGGGGTGGGCTCCCGCCTGGATCCTTCTTCCGGCACCTCTCTCCTCACGCGGGGCTCTCCTCAGCTCAGGGGAGCCCCCACCTTCTTCCGGCAGACCTCGGCCGAGGTCTGTCTTCTTCCGGGTCGCCGCAGGCAGAGCGGCGGCCCTCCGCAGATCCCGTGAGTGCGGGGTGGGCTCCCGCTCGGGTTTCTCAAGGCAGGAAGGCGCGGGGTAGGCTCCCGCGGCACTTCCCAATAAGCCGCTCTCCTTGTCCTGGCCACACGCGCGTCTCCTTGTCAGCGCTTCCCCTCACGGCCGCGGCGGTGATCCTGGGTACGTTAGAAGCGCGGGGTAGGCTCCCGCCTTCCAACAAGGACAAGTTTCGGGGTAGGCACCCGCTGCCTCAAAGCAGGCAATTACGGGTGGGCACCCGTTTCTTCAGCCACACACCTCTTTTCCTCACAGAGGGGTAGGCTCCCTCCTAGTATAAGCACACCAGCGGGGGGCACCCGCCACTTGGAGGAATCGGCTCTCCTCAGCAGCACACGAGCAGCGCTCCTCTTCTTAGCGCTACACAGTCCCCACAGCGCTTTGCAGACGGTGTCTTCAGGGGGTTACAGCACTCTCCAGACTCCAGGGCACAGCGCTAGGGTGCAGGCATCAGCCCTCCTCTTCATTCCGGCACAGGCGTCCTCACACGAGGCGGGGTAGGCTCCCGCCTCGTCCCACTCTCCTCCGTCCTTCACCCGGGCCCCCTCCTGGGACCCGGGACGTTGATGCGGAGCCCGCGAGGCTCCCGACGGCCTCCTCGAGTTCCTCGCTTGCGGGCGGGGCTTCCTGGCGGCGCTTCAACCAGCGCCAATCGTTGCGCGGCTCCCCTGACGTCACGGGGAAGCCCGCGCGGCGATCCTGAGCCGGCGGTGATCCTCAGCGATTCCCAGAGTGCGGGGTGGGCTCCCGCCCTGGGTTCAAGTTGGCAGGAAGGCACGGGGTAGGCTCCCGCTGCACTTCCACATCAGCCGCTCTCCTTGTCCTGGCCACAGCCCTTCTCTTCCTGCAGGCAGGCACAGGCAGGGCTCCCACCTCCAGGGTCCTCCCTTCCGGCACCGCAGGTATAGTGCTCCCGGGCGCTAGATTCAGGGCAGTAGTAGAGCAGTCAACACCCCAGTAAGGGGCTCTCACTGGCCCTGGGGACGGTGGAGGGTGCAGATGGGCACAGGGGCCAGCACACAGGCCCAACGTGGCGGTCTCCCTGGCAGAAGGTCCCTTCCCTTCCGTCCAGGCTCTGCACTGCCTCAGTCTCCTCACATGGCAGCTTAGAAGGTCCTCTCCGGAACCGGTTCTAACTGGTTCAGGGGAGGAGTAGAGCACCCTCGGTGCGACGCTTCCCTCCAAAAGCAGGGGGCGCTGGGGGACAAACCACTAGGCTGCCAACCCACCTCAGTCAGGCGTCACATGGGCAGGCAGGCATGGCGTCCATTTTAACAGTGACATTTTTCCACAGTGCTTTTCTAAAATGGCGGCGCTAACAGTGTGTACCATATTACACAGCATTTGTTATGTTCTGTTCAGACACACCATATTTTATTGTCACACAAGTGAAAAAATTCAGGGCAAAAGGGCCAAGTCCAACACAACCCCCTCCCAGCCAAAAGCCAGGGTAGACCGATCAATGCCTTGATGGGCTTCCCTGCTTAGGGCGAGAGAACTTGGACGCGGGCCCACAACTGCAGGAACACCCGCAGGTTCTTCTCCACTCTGGAACCCGATGGTTCCCTCTCTCAACTCCTCCCGACCCAACTAGGCCACCCCACTGGTGCTCCCTAGTTGGCTGCAGCCAGGACCGGGCCCTAGGCCATCCAGATGTCTCTGGCCCTGGCTGTCTCACAGAGTGGGGGCAGTAGCCCCAGGCCCGTAGTACCCGTTGACCACTCTCCTCTCCTCCGTGCAGTCCCAAACTGCCAATGGTCTTCCCACTTAGGGACCACACTCTCACACTGTCCACCAGGTAGGGGCAAGGCTCTCCTCCCCCTCCCTCTCCTTCTGGGGTTCCGCCCTCTCCTCCTCTGCGGGGCACCCTCAGAACACCACTCTCTCCCAGGGCCGTGACCCTGAATCCGATCCACCAACCCAGGGTCTAAACCCTTAGGTTGCCCCGGTGCCAGAGGCGAGTCCTCCCTCCCTCTGCACCCCCTCCCAGAGTTCCGCACCCTCCCGCCTGGAGAAGCACCCCTGGGAGTCAGTTCCGGAGGGACACTGGTTACAGACGTCCCTCCTGCCAGGTCAGGCAATCCGTGCCCCTGGCCTCCCAACCCAGGATCTAAGCCCTGTGGCTGAGCCGGTGCCAGAGGCGAGTCCTTCCTCCTTGGCACCCCCTTCCAGAGTTCCGCACCCTCCCACCTGGAGAAGTACCCCTGGAAGTCAGTTCCGGAGGGACACTGGTTACAGACGTCCCTCCTGCCAGGTCAGGCAATCCCTGCCCCTGGCCTCCCAACCCAGGATCTAAGCCCTGTGGCTGAGCCGGTGCCAGAGGCGAGTCCTTCCTCCCTCGGCACCCCCTTCCAGAGTTCCGCACCCTCCCACCTGGAGAAGTACCCCTGGAAGTCAGTTCCAGAGGGACACTGGTTACAGACGTCCCTCCTGCCAGGTCAGGCAATCCCTGCCCCTGGCCTCCCAACCCAGGATCTAAGCCCTGTGGCTGAGCCGGTGCCAGAGGCGAGTCCTTCCTCCTCGGCACCCCCTTCCAGAGTTCCGCACCCTCCCACTTGGAGAAGTACCCCTGAAGTGAAACCGGTAGGGACCTTGCTTACAAGTGCCCTCCCTCCAGGTCAGGCAGCCCCTGAACCTGGCACCCCAGCCCAGGATCTAAACCCTGTGGCTGGGAAGACCCCAGAACCCCTGGAGCTCAGATTACCGACGCCCCGGGTTCTCCTGACACTAGGGGATCCCCTTCCCTGGACGGCCCATCGGGACAGCCTAGGCTCCCAACCTGGGGTTCCCTTATGGAACACTCCAGGCCCTGAGACTGCGGTTGGGGCACCTCGGGACACCTCCCCGTCTCACTCCTTCCTATGGATAGGATGTGAGGCCCTACAACCCTCTCACCTTCCTGGGACCTAGCTGGGCGATTCTCCACCTCTCCCACCTCGCTGGGTTGGAAGATCCCTGCACCACTCCCTTCAGGATCACTCCCCACTGCCCTCTCAGACTCTCTGGCACTCACCCAAAGGTCTGCCTCCCGTGCAAGCTCCCTGGGGTCGGAGAGCCCACCCTGCAACAGGTGGTGGCGCAACCCGGGAAAACAACTCTTGAGCACATGCTCCCTGATAATCAGGCGGAACAGCTCTTCCCCATCTGTCACCGCGCCACCCACCATCCACTCCTCCAGTGCAGTCCAACACCCGTCCACATACTCCCCCAAGACTGATGGGACAGTTTTCCCCTGCCCTGGAACTCCAACCTGCCCCCTCCTTCTGGGGATCAGGCACCATCTCCCGGGCTCTGGGAGTGGGACTTCCTGCACTGGCTTCACTCTCGCTGCCACCACTGGATCCCACCCTCACTGGTGAATCCAGACCACAGACACCACTCTCAGGGGACAACCTACCCACCTGAGCTAGTCTCTCCCTGGCGAAGGCCCTCTCCGCCTCAGCCATCCTCTCCTGTGCTAGGACCCTCTTGGTCTCTAGCCTCTTCTCTTCCACTCTCAGCTGCGCTAGCTCCACCCTGAGCCTTTCCAGCGCCAGCTGATACTCCCTTTCTTCCCTCCTATCTACCCACTCTTCTGGGGATAGGGAAAGGGGTGGGGCAGTGCCCCTGGGGCTGGACCCAGCACGGGACTCCCTCTCTATGGTGTCCTCCCTCGCTACCGGTGTCTCTGCCCTCACATCCTCTTCCTCCTCAAAGTCACCACCTTCCAGGGTTATGGACCGGGACCCCTCACTCTCAGAGTCCTCCTCACGGTCTCTACCAAATCCATCCCTTAAATATGCAGAGGGGTAATCGGAAAGGTCCCCGTGGGGCTCTAAGGGTTCCCCCTTTTCAGGGCCTCATAGAGGAACAACTTCCTCCGGGTGTTGCCTACCGTGGGTATCCCTCTCTCTCGGCAGAGGTCTATCACCTCCTGCTCGGTGTACTCCCCACGCAATCCTCGTCGTAGGTTAACCCCATCCTGGTGAGATACACCCGGGATACACCACCCACAGTGCAACAGGGAGACACAATCCCCAAAACAACACTTTTAGGAGGCAAGTACAATCAGGAAAACAGTCCCCAAATCCGTGATTACTCTCAGGTGCACCCTTTGTAGTGCAACCAGTTGCCGCTGTGGTACTGCGCAAACACAAGTCCTATCCCACCGCTGAGCACCAATGTTGGAAACGGGGTAGCGTGGTGCGGAGCGGGAAGGCTAAACTAGGAGCATTGTGTGAAGCATCCGCGCAACACACACAGGCGACACACCAGGCACACTACAAAAAGGAGACCACACCAGTTGGAGTAAGAAAAATAGCATTTGTATTGGGCAACAGCCTAGCAGATGGTAAATCACAGCGGTAACACGGCGCCAACCGGCACCCGGTATACATAAAACAGTGGGGACTATGTACAGGGCAGCGCCAATCGGGCCGCTGCCAGCATTAACAAAAGCATGGGATGAATCAGGTTCAATTCAGGTAGGTACATTCAATTTGGTGAAAGTCATAATGCAGGTAAATCATACAGCAGTTGTGCTTAGGCCCCTATTCAATTTAGTAAAGGCCTTACAAGCCTGGCATAACCCCTCGCTGCAGATTAGCCTGCGCGCCACTTCACACAGGGGAGCCCGACTCCCGGGCCCCTGGCAAGACAATGTCCTCAACGTTGCAGCTGCCCACTGTGATCCGGGGCAGCTGTAAAGACAGTGCAACACAGGGGGAAGGCGGGCACCGACAATGTGCCCCGACACCACCCCCCGACCAAGTCAAGGGCAGGGTAAATATGCCCAATCGTTGCAGCGGCCCGCTTCTGCGGTGCCGCTGTGTGTCCCCAAGGGTCACTGGCACTTTCGGTGCCTCTGGGACCCCTAAACATCAAGTGCCTCCTACGTCGCAGCTGCCCACTGCCAAGCGGGGCAGCTGTAGGGATCCGCACGGCAACGGGGCGGGCACCGGCAATGTGCCCCGACGCACCCCCAGCTTCACAATGGGCCCCCTGGAGGCCCTCCTGGCACCCGCAATTCTCTACGAGCCCCCCTCCGGGACTCGGGGTGTAAAGGTATGCCCCAACAGGTTGCAGCTGCCCACTGTTATACGGGGCAGCTGTGAAGTCAGCGCGGGCACACCGGTGCCCTCTTAGCAACAAGGGGGGAGGTGGGCACCGACAATGTGCCCCGACGTCACCCCCAACCACCAGCAGACTTGGCCCCACTCACCGGCTTTCCTGCAGGCGTGGCACTCACTCTTCACCCGGGGCCCTTCCTGGGAACTGGGACTTGGTCCTGGAGCCGGCGAGGCTCCACACTACTCCGGCGGCGCCTGCGAGGCTCCCGACGGCCTCCCCCAGCCGCTGGCCTCTCTTCACACGCGGGCCCCCAGCTACCACACACGCGGGGCTCTCCTCTCCTCACGAGAGCCCCGCCAACACCGGCGCTTCTCCGTCTTCACCCGGGCCCCTCCTGGGAACCGGGACTGGGATCGAGAGCCCGCGAGGCTCCGGACCTCCCTCTCTTCCGGAGCGAAGTCTCCGGCGGCGTTGGCCAGCGCGGGGTGGGCTCCCGCCTGGATCCTTCTTCCGGCACCTCTCTCCTCACGCGGGGCTCTCCTCAGCTCAGGGGAGCCCCCACCTTCTTCCGGCAGACCTCTGCCGAGGTCTGTCTTCTTCCGGGTCGCCGCAGGCAGAGCGGCGGCCCTCCGCAGATCCCGTAGTGCGGGGTGGGCTCCCGCTCGGGTTTTCTCAAGGCAGGAAGGCGCGGGGTAGGCTCCCGCGGCACTTCCCAATAAGCCGCTCTCCTTGTCCTGGCCACACGCGCGTCTCCTTGTCAGCGCTTCCCCTCACGGCCGCGGCGGTGATCCTGGGTACGTTAGAAGCGCGGGGTAGGCTCCCGCCTTCCAACAAGGACAAGTTTCGGGGTAGGCACCCGCTGCCTCAAAGCAGGCAATTACGGGGTGGGCACCCGTTTCTTCAGCCACACACCTCTTTTCCTCACAGAGGGGTAGGCTCCCTCCTAGTATAAGCACACCAGCGGGGGGGGCACCCGCCACTTGGAGGAATCGGCTCTCCTCAGCAGCACACGAGCAGCGCTCCTCTTCTTAGCGCTACACAGTCCCCCACAGCGCTTTGCAGACGGTGTCTTCAGGGGGGTTACAGCACTCTCCAGACTCCAGGGCACAGCGCTAGGGTGCAGGCATCAGCCCTCCTCTTCATTCCGGCACCGGCATCCTCACACGAGGCGGGGTAGGCTCCCGCCTCGTCCCACTCTCCTCCGTCCTTCACCCGGGCCCCCTCCTGGGACCCGGGACGTTGATGCGGAGCCCGCGAGGCTCCCGACGGCCTCCCTCGAGTTCCTCGCTTGCGGGGCGGGGCTTCCTGGCGGCGCTTCAACCAGCGCCAATCGTTGCGCGGCTCCCCTGACGTCACGGGGAAGCCCGCGCGGCGATCCTGAGCCGGCGGTGATCCTCAGCGATTCCCAGAGTGCGGGGTGGGCTCCCGCCCTGGGTTCAAGTTGGCAGGAAGGCACGGGGTAGGCTCCCGCTGCACTTCCACATCAGCCGCTCTCCTTGTCCTGGCCACAGCCCTTCTCTTCCTGCAGGCAGGCACAGGCAGGGCTCCCACCTCCAGGGTCCTCCCTTCCGGCACCGCAGGTATAGTGCTCCCCGGGCGCTAGATTCAGGGCAGTAGTAGAGCAGTCAACACCCCAGTAAGGGGCTCTCACTGGCCCTGGGGACGGTGGAGGGGTGCAGATGGGCACAGGGGCCAGCACACAGGCCCAACGTGGCGGTCTCCCCTGGCAGAAGGTCCCTTCCCCTTCCGTCCAGGCTCTGCACTGCCTCAGTCTCCTCACATGGCAGCTTAGAAGGTCCTCTCCGGAACCGGTTCTAACTGGTTCAGGGGGAGGAGTAGAGCACCCTCGGTGCGACGCTTCCCTCCAAAAGCAGGGGGCGCTGGGGGACAAACCACTAGGCTGCCAACCCACCTCAGTCAGGCGTCACATGGGCAGGCAGGCATGGCGTCCATTTTAACAGTGACATTTTTCCACAGTGCTTTTCTAAAATGGCGGCGCTAACAGTGTGTACCATATTACACAGCATTTGTTATGTTCTGTTCAGACACACCATATTTTATTGTCACACAAGCGAAAAAATTCAGGGCAAAAGGGCCAAGTCCAACAGTGGTGGAGTGAGCTAAAGAATGATGATGGATTAAACCCAGATCAGTTGACTGGGGGTGAGTGTTTGATTTGCTCTAGCGCTCCGTCCATCATCCCCTTTGGTATTGCTTTGTTCGCCCTAAGTTGGCAGGGTATGCCCAGACCTGGGTCCCTTGCTCACTTTGCCACTGGATTCAAGATAGCCTGGCTGATGAGGGTTTTGAACCCGAAACCGGTCCCAGGATGCTTGTTTCCGGTCCAGGGAAGACATGGCTTGGCAGTTCGGGCTGGACTGTTCCCATGAGGCACAGGGTCAGACTGATTTGCATATGGCCATGTCTGAACTGGGGTGGTGGAGTGAGCTAAAGAATGATGATGGATTAAACCCAGATCAGTTGACTGGGGGTGAGTGTTTGATTTGCTCTAGCGCTCCGTCCATCATCCCCTTTGGTATCGCTTTGTTCGCCCTAAGTTGGCAGGGTATGCCCAGACGTGGGTCCCTTGCTCACTTTGCCACTGGATTCAAGATAGCCTTGCTGATGAGGGTTTTGAACCCGAAATCAGTCCCAGGATGCTTGTTTCCGGTCCAGGGAAGACATGGCTTGGCAGTTCGGGCTGGACTGTTCCCATGAGGCACAGGGTCAGACTGATTTGCATTTGGCCATGTCTGAACTGGGGTGGTGGAGTGAGCTAAAGAATGATGATGGATTAAACCCAGATCAGTTGACTGGGGGTGAGTGTTTGATTTGCTCTAGCGCTCCGTCCATCATCCCCTTTGGTATCGCTTTGTTCGCCCTAAGTTGGCAGGGTATGCCCAGACGTGGGTCCCTTGCTCACTTTGCCACTGGATTCAAGATAGCCTGGCTGATGAGGGTTTTGAACCCGAAACCGGTCCCAGGATGCTTGTTTCCAGTCCAGGGAAGACATGGCTTGGCAGTTCGGGCTGGACTGTTCCCATGAGGCACAGGGTCAGACTGATTTGCATATGGCCATGTCTGAACTGCGGTGGTGGAGTGAGCTAAAGAATGATGATGGATTAAACCCAGATCAGTTGACTGGGGGTGAGTGTTTGATTTGCTCTAGCGCTCCGTCCATCATCCCCTTTGGTATCGCTTTGTTCGCCCTAAGTTGGCAGGGTATGCCCAGACGTGGGTCCCTTGCTCACTTTGCCACTGGATACAAGATAGCCTGACTGATGAGGGTTTTGAACCCGAAACCGGTCCCAGGATGCTTGTTTCCGGTCCAGGGAAGACATGGCTTGGCAGTTCGGGCTGGACTGTTCCCATGAGGCACAGGGTCAGACTGATTTGCATATGGCCATGTCTGAACTGGGGTGGTGGAGTGAGCTAAAGAATGATGATGGATTAAACCCAGATCAGTTGACTGGGGGTGAGTGTTTGATTTGCTCTAGCGCTCCGTCCATCATCCCCTTTGGTATCAATCTGCAGATTTGAACAAAAAAAGCCTTGTTTCTAGCTCAAACGGCTCAAACGTTACGAAAAATGCAGCGACAAGTGTTACAGTGTGGTGGAAGGCCCTTTGCAAACCTAGAATGGTCACCTGTTACTTATTGCTAAATGTGGGTTTTACATTGGTACTAATGATGTGCAAACCACTCTTGCTTCTTTCTGCGCCTCTCTTTTGAGATTTCATCAGTGATGTCATCAGTGATGTCACTGACCATGTCATGAATGATGTAATATGAGACGTCATCAGCAGTGCATTACGGGGCGTGAATTATAGTTAGCTCACCTAACTATAATGGCTGAATTTCTCTGGTTTTGTACGAGTGAAATGTCCAACTAACTATAACGTCCCTGAAACCTGTGGTTTTTTCAGTGAATTTCTAAGGTTTTTTAAATGCTAATTTCTAACAATAACGTCCCTGAAACCTATGTTTTTTCAGTGAATATATATATATATATATATATATATATATATATATAATAGACAGCTCCCAACACTCAGGAATTGCCTGCCACTACTCCTGAACGAAGGGCGCGTCGTCGTGCGGACCTCCCAAGTCCGGTCCGAAAAATTTCAGAAATCCCTCGTAAAACAAGGATGACAATGCCGTGTCTCCTGTGCAAATTACTTTATTTGCCGGTTACTGCTGTACGCGTTTCGCCTGCGCAGCAGGCTTGTTCACCAACAAAGGAGTAAAGTTTTCAACATTATTTAAATCACCTCCATCTTGTGTCACATGAGAACTACTAAATAATTGATACTGAAAACAGACTCGTAGTTTTTCATGGACTTCATAAAAACAGCAAGGTTTAAAACGATTAAGACATCTGTGATTCTTTTTATTTAAAATATGTACAGTATCACTAAAATAGCACATATTTGCACATTAAAAATACATAGCAAGAAATCACTGAACTAATTCATATCCGTCCTTTGCAGTTTTCGAGTCCATCTTAGCCATAATGCGGTACGGTTCTCATTGCAGTGTTAAACACCCCAAATTCTGCCCAAGTGGGCATTACAGAAAGGAAATAAAATAACCTGTGGTTAAAACGTTATCTTGCTGTAACCAATCAACTGTGCATTATAATCGCATATTTACGATCTTTAAACACACAAAAAGGATAAACCTCCTTACCAATTCCAATACTGTAATCTCAAGAATCCTGCCCCAGTGGGCCCAACTTAGAACCAAATTTATCATTGTCTGTTTTCCCCAAAAAGTGCACGTGCCCAAAACAAAAAAGCATCTATAAACACACTACTCTAAAAGTTAAAAACAGAGAGAATTATGGGATACTGATAATATGGCAAAGAATTACATTATAAATGAGTATGGAAATCCTCTGCCATATTGAGACCATCCGGAAATTTTGTATTCAATTCAATAATAAAACAAGATTCAAGTTGTCTCAATTTTCGTTCTTGATTGCCACCTCGTGAATTCAGTGGGATGGCTGCAATTACAAAATATGTCAGTCCTTGTGTATTTCTACCATGGTACTGGTCAAAATGTCGTGCTACATGGTATGTTTTGTCGCCATTTTTTATTGCCCTCAGATGTTGCAACACTCTTTTATGAACAGGTAAGATTGTGCTGCCCACGTACCTCAGGCCACAAGGGCACTGAAGCATGTAGACAGCAAAATCCGTCTTGCAGGAGAATTGTCCCTTGATTTTCTTTTCTCTGGTTGTCAAATTAGAACTGTAGACGGCAGTGTTCTTACCATGGGTGCAAGCCTTACATTTAGTACATTTTATAAAACCATCACCCCGCTTGAGCCACATAGATGCACTACTCTTTGATTTAGTAGGAGATATCATGTTTCTTACAAGGGCTTGCTTTAGAGATTTGGCACGTCTAAAAGTTATCTGAGGTCTTCTTTGTACCAAATTGCCCAATACTGAGTCATTCTTAATCAAATGCCAGTGTTTACATAGGATTTTTCTTAACTTCTCCTGTTGGTTACTGTATGTAGTAATTATCCTACACTGGTTAGTTTGTGTCTTTTTTCTACTTTTGCTTGATTCTTTATTAAACAAGACATCTTCTCTCGATCTTTTCTTAGCTTTGTGCATAGCTGAATTTATTATCTCAGAGGCATAGCCTCTGGCCAAAAAACGAGATTCCAAACACCCAAGCTCTTGCTTTACTTCACCTTCATTACTGCAGTTTCTTATGGTTCGTAAGCATTCACCATACGGAATGCTCTTTACCAGATTTTTCGGGTGAAAGCTCGTTGCATGGAGCAACGTGTTGCCCGCTGTTGGCTTGCGGAACAATTTTGTTTCTAGCTTACCATCTCTAATATACACTGTTAGATCTAAGAAGTTAACACTTATTACACTTATACTGCTAGTGAACCGTAGATTTAAATTGTTCACTTGTAACTTCTTTATAAAGTCAATTACTGTCTTTTCTGGCCCTTTCCATACGATGAACAGGTCATCTATAAAGCGGCTCCAATGCATGACATGTTCATGCCATTCCTCTTGGAACTGTTATTAGACCACCTGCTCCTCCAACCAGCCCATTTGCAAATTAGCATAGCTGGGGGCGAAGCAGGTGCCCATTGCAGTTCCACATACCTGATGAAACAGTTCTTCATTAAAGAGGAAAAAATTGTTCTTAAGACATGTTGAAGTCATTGACAAAATCATTTGTGTATGGGACCATAGTTTGAGAGGACGGTTCCCTAGATAGTATTTAACCGCATTGAGGCCATCTGTGTGCCTAATACTGGTGTATAAGGTGGTCACATCGATTGTCACCAGTAGATAATCAGGTTCCCAAGGAAGATCGTAGAATTTCTTTAAAAAGTCCCCCGTGTCCTGAATATAGGATGCTAGATTTTGTACGTAGGGACTTAAAAAGAATCAACATACTTCGATGTATTCTCTAGTGCACTCCCGATCGCTGAAATTATAGGGCGACCTGGGGGATTAGTTGGATCTTTGTGCACCTCTGGAATTTGATATAACACTGGGGTCACAGGATTGTTGATTTTCAAAAACAAGTATTCCTCATGGTTGATTAAACATTGATTGCGCCATTCCAATAATTGAGAATTATACATGTGGTGACTCTCAAACATGACATCAGCCTTCACCTTGGTATAGTTCAAACGGTTATTGAGTTGTTTATAGGCTTCACTCAAATATTGTTGCTTACCCCACAACACTACATTGCCGCCTTTATCAGCACTACGAACAATGCAGTTATCATCAGTAGACAATTTATTAACCAACGCATGATAATCTTTTTCTTTTTGCAACATAACTCTATGACTGTCACTGACACTTTTATATAGCTTTTTGAGTTCATTGACCACAAGATCATTATAGTGTCCACATTGTCTCTTTGTGACATTGGGGTGAACTTGGAGGCAGGTCTGAACATAATAGGGGCATCACTAAAGATATCAATGCCTTCCTCTTCAACAATTTGTGTGATTGCCGATTGAGTGTTACTGGCATTCTGCACATCATTCACTGTTGTCTCCCCCTCTAGTTGTCTCAGTTCCAGCATCAGATTCATGTCATCTACGACAAGGTTGTCCGTCTGCAATTCAGTAGTGCCATGTGCAACCGGATCTTTAATTTTTTGATTGATCGCAAAGTGTTTCTTTAGCTTCAATGATCTAATAAACTTAAAAATGTCAATTCGAGTCGCCACATAGTCCAGATCTGCTGTTGGACAAAACGACAAGCCTAGTTGTAATATGCTTGTTTCTCTTTCTGTTAGAACAACATTGGTTAAGTTTATTACTGCTGCATTGTTGCCTTCTACTATTTCTTGGTTTGCTTGTTCCTCAATCCTTCTTCGGCGCCAGTATTGTTTTGCCCCCTTCCACCTCTGTTTCCTCTGCCTCTTCCTCTTGAAGGCTTTGCATTTACTGTTGGTGCTCTCGGACGGAGATTGAAACGTCTCTCCTCTCGTAAAAAACAAAATTAATCAATTACAGAGGGTACCTGGGCTCCTCTTGTTCCACTGGCTCCGTCTTCAGGTTCAGTGTCCAACTCAGAGCTTTGGATACTGCTAACTTCTGACTGCTCATGTGTCGGTCTACTGAGGCCACTCATTTTCTGGCATCGGAAATTTTCAAACTTTTTCGCGAACGTAAAAATACGCCCCTGGTCATAGTCGATCTTATCTCGCAAAAATGTCTGCGCCTTCCTCTCTTTTATAGACTCTTCTAACTTCCTGAGGCGTTCTTTCATTTCGGTTTTAAATTTATTGATTGTTTCTTGATCTGCCTCTTTTTCTAGCATAGATGATATTTGTTCAATCTCTTCTAGTATTTTTTGGCGATCAATGTCCGCATATTTGATTAATATTTGCAGTATTCTATTGGATGATTCCTGGTTGTTTTCTGCCCATTCTCTGAGCATATTGGGATTGGGATCTTCATATGTTGGTGCCACCAAGATCCTCAAACCCCTCGGAATGCGCTACACTTCCAAGTACCTCTGTAGCGATTTTGACTCCCACCACTTGGACATTTCGGTCCGCTTGAGTTTTTTTAATCTTCTCAAGCGCGCTGTAATGTCTGATATTATGATGCTGCCAACACTGCCCACTGCTCTTTTATTTGTTGTCACGTTGTCATCGAAAATTGTCAATGCCGCTTCCTCCCTTTCTCTTACTTCTGAAACCGACATTTGTGTATTCGTTGCATAGATTAATCTACCCCAGGAGAGTCGCCGGTGCCCACGCTTTCTTCAACGTACCCGTAGGCTTGTTATTTGTTTATACCAGCTTACCCTTCTCCCCTTGCCGCTAAGATGTGTCTTCTTACCTGGGTCTCGCTGGCGTCTTCCGTTGGGTCCTCCGACTCTACGGATCGCGCCGCGCACCTCAGGCTGTTGCTGAGAGTCTCAGCTGACTTCCACCAGTTGCAATCCCGCTACACTGGATATGCGGTCGGGGGGGCGGCAGTATGCGAACAGCTCCCAACACTCAGGTATTGCCTGCCGCTACTCCTGAACGAAGGGCGCGTCGTCGTGCGGACCTCCCAAGTCCGGTCCAAAAAATTTCAGAAATCCCTCGTAAAACAAGGATGACGACGCCGTGTCTCCTGTGCAAATTACTTTATTTGCTGGTTACTGCTGTACGCGTTTCGCCTGCGCAGCAGGCTTGTTCACCAACAAAGGAGTAAAGTTTTCAACATTATTTAAATCACCTCCATCTTGTGTCACATGAGAACTACTAAATAAATGATACTGAAAACAGACTCGTAGTTTTTCATGGACTTCATAAAAACAGCAAGGTTTAAAACGATTAAGACATCCGTGATTCTTTGTATTTAAAATATGTACAGTATCACTAAAATAGCACATATTTGCACATTAAAAATACATAGCAAGAAATCACGGAACTAATTCATATCTGTCCTTTGAAGTTTTCGAGTCCATCTTAGCCATAATGCGGTACGTGTTCTCATTGTGGTGTTAAACACCCCAAATTCTGCCCAAGTGGGCATTACAGAAAGGAAATAAAATAACCTGTGGTTAAAACTTTATCTCGCTGTAACCAATCAACTGCGCATTATAATAGCATATTTACGATCTTTAAATGCACAAAAGGATAAACTTCCTTACCAATTCCAATACTGTAATCTCAAGAATCCTGCCCCAGTGGGCCCAACGTAGAACCAAATTTATCATTGTCTGTTTCCCCCAAAAAGTGCACGTGCCCAAAACAAAAAAAATCTATAAACACACTACTCTAAAAGTTAAAAACATAGAGAATTATGGGATACTGATAATATGGCAAAGAATTACATTATAAATGAGTATGGAAATCCTCTTCCTTATTGAGACCATCCGGAAATTTTGTATTCAATTCAATAATAAAACAAGATTCAAGTTTCAGCTCTGCCTTTGGGGTAGGTTTTGAACTCTCGTTTTTTCTACTTTTTGGGTCATTTTTTTTGCATTCACGCTGCCCCGCCATCTTATCTTTGTAACTCTTGGGGTCCGAGTCCTTGGTGCCTCCATCTTGCGGTTTTGGCTGTGCCCCTGACTGTTCCTTGCCACTAGCCAGCTCCCTCTGCCTCTGATTTGGTCATTGCCCCTCTTGCTCGGCTTCACCGCGCTCTTCGTGTTTCGGCTTGGTGGGACACCCCGTCCACTTCCAACTCTCTGCCCCACCCAGTGATGAAGTCCGGCACCGGTTTGTTTGTGGATCCCTGGACCCTCTCCGGTTTTGTTCAACTTGTCTTCTGACTTTGATATCCACGGAAGTTCTCTTCTCCAATACCAGTCGTCCTGACTTGCTATGTACTCTTAACCCTTTACTTTTACCCCTCTACCATCCTTGCTCCTTGGACCTGTTTCTATTTTATTCTTATGCTCTAGTATCGGATGTATTTTTGTAATAATGTCTTTCTCCATGCTATGATTTTATTCTAGGAAATTATGTAACTATGTAACAATATTCTGTTGTAACCACTTCCTTATGTAAAGCGCTCTGATACCTCCGGGTCTAGCCAGCGCTATATAAAACTCTTCAAATAAATAAATAAATAAATAAGTTGTCTCAATTTTCGTTCTCGATTGCCACCTCGTGAATTCAGTGAGATGGTTGCAATTACAAAATATGTCAGTCCTTGTGTATTTCTACCATGGTACTGGTCAAAATGTCGTGCTACAGGGTATGAGGCATGGAAAGAATGATTCATGAGTCAAAATTCGATCCCAGAAGATTTTGTGAAAAATTGTTTAAAAATAGACAGAGGAGATGTGAGGCGGAGGAATAGAAAGAAAGAGGGAGAGAGTCATTAGCCATGAGCAGCAGTAGTTGTGCACAGTGTTTGCTGGGCACCAGCAGAGGGTCGGGCTCAAGGCCTTGCTGCAGGCCAAGACTTGCGGCCAACCCCGCTGTGCACAGCTCATGCCAGATATATTATATGTTGTCCTACCGTGGGGTCCTAGCGAATATGAATCCATGTAAACTTTGCGAGAGAAAACGAAGTATAAAGGACCTTGTTTCATTTCCCTGCAAGTGACGTTCTTGATTTTCACTGCCGATCGTTATTCAAGTCTAATGCAGTATTTGTAACAAATGCATTACATAAGAATTTTTCCGGATTGTATTTGCAAATATCAAATTATGTGGCATTAAAATCTCATCTTTCCTAATTCTCTTAACAGAACATCAATGCTGATGATTAAAGTGTAACACCCATGCCAGATAATCAAAAGGTGTTGAATGCATTGGCGGTGTAAATAGTGCACATTTTCATATATGCTACTGAATGAAGCGTTAGACCTGAAGTGACAATATTTCACGTTTTCTACATAATCGATAAAATTCAGCACATTTTGGCTGCTCTATGAGGAGCTGGAACACATTTTAACATATTCAAAACTTTCTAGTTTTAGTAGCTCAAAATATGTTAATGCATATCCAATAACTTGCGTCATTTGTTTCGTCCACTATTCTATGAAGTAGAAATTATATTTTTGTAATAAGTCTGATATCGCTGATAGAAAAGGCGCAGCAGCAATATTGTACACCATGGCTCCATGGTTGGTCTTATTACAAGATCATATCTGAAGCCAGTGCTGTGCCACCTAACACATATTGTCCTGGGTACTTAAGCACAGTTAGCCAAAGATAAGAAGTACATTTGTTTTACAACCTGGATCGTTATCTATACTGGAAGGATAAACAACATATTTGAAGTTGCGGACTATGAATGGTTTCCCAGTGGGTCAGCTTGTGTTTTTTATTCTTGAAAGAATCAGCATTTCTGAGTCCTTCACAGAACGTTGTACACGCTTATATACTTTTCTGAGAACTTTCAACACTAACCAGAAAATGGAGGAAACATTTTAAAATGTGTGTGCCAATTATTAAGTTCAATGGACATGAACATCCAATATCAAATATAATATAGCACACTGGAACCGTTCAAACCTAATATTAAACTTAAAATTTGGGAAAAGCAAAGGAAAGGAGCATATCCAAAGGAAGGCTAAAAACAGAAATCGATTGAATGAAAGGCCTGTTGGCAGGAAGAAAGGATGCAACACCTTGTGCACGCAGCGTCCCGTCCATATTACATTAACAGAGATTGGCAACTGATCTGCACAGTAGACAGAGTATTAATGTGACAAGTAATTTAGTATCTAGAGGACTGAAAAGTGTAGCACACATTCCTCTGATGAGGTGAGGGGACCAGTCACAACTGCTCCATGAAACGTTGGAATCCTAGCATGGTGAGCTGTAGTCAGTCATGGATTCCTCCTATGTAGAATGTGCTTATTTTTTCTGCAGGTGTTTGCCAGGGCTGAACTATTTTTCGTGTCAGGACTTAATTGCGGTGCTGGCATTCAGAATTGTACTACTCCTCAGAAGCATTACTAATTGTGAAATACACTTTTTTTATTTCAAGAATGGTTCTGCTAGCAAACGTGGAGTGCACATAGCAGAACCATTGCTGTGGCAGCAGAACCATTCTTGAAATAAAACATTGCATTTGGATATTCACTGTCTAGAATGTCAGAGTGAGCAAATACCAATGGACGGGGATGCAGCCCCAAGCAATCCCCTGTAGCTGTGATTAAGTCAAGGTTTCCTTCCATCTCCTCGTTGTGTGTTGCAGAAGTGTGAATGACATACCTAGATGTGAGTTCTGTGCCCACTGTGGGACAGGACTCATGCCATAACTCTATTTTGAGGCCTAAGTAGGCAGAAACTGGTCTGATGTAGCTTGTGTTCCACACTGGAGGGAACTAGGCCTCACACTTTGCACTTGACAGTGTCTACTGGAACAACACCAGAGCTTGTATGCATATGGTTGATTTCTTAACATTGCCGGGCTTGCTCTGGGCAGCTCCACCAAGAATGCATCTCTGGATATTTAGCCAACCTTCATTTGCTCCCCATCCTTAGACATGCCATCCTTAAGGCTTTATATATTTGTCATCAGGCTTGCATCACTCTGTACCACTGATCTTCATACCCATTACCCTTTGCTTTCCTCCAAGAAGAACCAGTGCTTGACTTCATTGGCTTGTATTCCTTGTTTAAGACAGATAAGAACAGCAGCTAGATCTTTCTTTTACCTTTCCCCCAAATCTTGGAATGACTGGCTCCTTTCCTTATGGCCATCTTCAACCATGTGGCACTCTGCAAAGCGCCAAAGACCTGAGTCTTCGCTTCCACTCTGTCCTGCTAAATCTGCTCTCCTATTTGGTTCATCCCTTCCGGTGACCGAATGCCTTATTCTGTCCACTGTTGCTCTTTAGAAGTTCAAGTGAATTTATAGTACAGTTTATTGCGTAAGGTGTTGCTTATTGACAAACCCCTTCAGTCAATGAATATTAGATACTATGCTGCAAATGTTTTCTAAACTGAAGATGACAAATTAAAATATCACCTGCTTGCTCACATTTCCATGATTCCGCTAATACTGACAACAAATTCAAGTACAATCGACACAAAACACTTTACATTATATGGCCTTATTTGTTCTAAATCTACCGTGGAAAGTAGTTATTGAACTGATATGCACATCAATGTGACTATAACACGGAAAATTAATGATCACAATAATGCAATCTATTTGAATATTATCCATAACCAAATCACAAAATGTACGAAACATGGTTGTCAACCGAATTATCAAACAAGGACAACTACAAAACAGATCCCGTATTTGAGCATGATCGAGATTCAAGCATGTGCAAATCTTTCTTCTCTTCAAATTACCCTTTGTTCTTTATCATTTCGTTTGAAATTGATCAACAGCCCCATGTAAGGCAGGCGAGATGATGGGCTTATTATTACCTGATAATGAGATGCTTTGTGGATAGCAGTGGAACTAAATCAGACTCAAATATCTGTGCGAGGAATGGGTCTGAGTGGAAACGTTCTGCAATCCAGGCAATCATCCTTGAAAGATTGCTCCAATTATAATCTTTTACACGTGATAATGAGCTTCCTGCACGTGTGCTCTTTTCATGTTTTATTCTTCTTCACACTAGGCATGTTAATCTTGCAAACATGTTCTAACACATGTAGTTTGTTCAATGCCTTCATTTTAGAAGTCAATTTACAATAAGCAATACTAAAGACATGATTGATAAAAGGCACGTGTTCCATTAAGCTAAGAAAAAGTTATAAATCAAATGAGAAAAAGATTCATCCAGAGTGTGTCCATCAATCACTGGTGCTATGAATACTTGGTGATTTTAGCCTTATAAAACTATTTAGAATCGAAGTTCAAAATTAAATCAAGTATCAAATCATGAATACATAATTTTATTCTTGAATTCAGTAAGTATCCTAGTTGGTGAGGGAAATAAAAAGTATTTGAAAATAAAAACTGAAACTCTCAAATTTCGTTATATTGAAAATAAGGTTTATATCTTTTTTTGTATTATTTTGTAGTGTAGCATTTATATAGCACTAACTACCCCTATGTGGGGTGCTGAAGCGCTTGCCTACATGGGTAGCATTCTACACCATGTAAGTTGTGTGGCTAGAATGATGTTACCTTTGTTTTGATCCAATGTGAGAAGTGTTTCCATGTTGTGTGTGATGACCACCGAGGTGAGGTTATCATGTTAGGGGACACTGCGTGTAGCAATTTGGTGGATAATGAAATATGAGAGACAGACGCGCAATATTATGGTTTTAAGGATTCTGGTAGCTTTGAACAGCTTTTTGCATGTTGTGCATTTGGTAAATGTCACAAAGGAAGCAATTATGTGCTGGGCACGATATGAAATGCAACAGGCACATATTTTAAGTCAGGAGAAAACATAGGGGCTGATTACGATGGCAATCGCAGGCACCTCAGCAGTGCTGGTGGTGGTGGAAAACGTAGATTTAGTTACTCCGGAAGCGGTCATCGCAACCACCATATTACAATGGGCAAAGATAGCCCTTTTCCCATCTGTCGCTGTGTTTCCGGATCTGCCAGATATTTCGTTATGCAACGGTGCCGGAGGGAGCCAATAGAGAAAAGTAGCAGTGCGGAATGACGTTCCCACCGCCCACCAGATCCCGATGCATCAATCAGGCCATCAGAACGCGGCGGTAAAACTAGCTCATCGTAGATGGCGGAAGCACAACTACGGAGAGAGAAAATCGAGTAAGAGACACCTCTCCACGTTCCTGCACATCATGGATCCTGCTCTACAAGCGCTGCCGCTGCTCTACCTGATCCACTACCAGCATATAAGACGCAGTCGTGGGCAACTGCAGAGGTAAGTCCAAAACATCTCCCGTATGCATCCCCTTGACAACAACAACACAGCAATTGCGCAGTTATAATTTACCTGTCAATATCGGACACTCTGATGGACACAGGAACATATACCACAGTCAAAGTACCCCTTTTTTCACAAAGGTACATTGTCACCTCAGCATCGGGGGCACCCATCTCGCCAGAAATGATGCCATCTAGCCTGTCCGTGGTGGTCACATCACAGCAGCGGTGAAGTGGTGGCAAAACTTGCCCATATGGTTGTAGAAGTCCAGCACATGATCCCAGGTTAGCAATATCCTAATACCATCCTTCAGCCCACACTCAATCCAAATGAGCCTGAAATTACCACAACATAGCTGCTGCAAGGAGTGATGTGCAGGCAAGGTGTTCATAGTGATATCTCAGTAGGACCATATCAAAATGTATAGCACCATGAGTGACGAATGAGGCAAGAGTCACCTGAGATGGACAATAGTGATCATTGTAGTCAAATCTGGGTCAGACACGATCCAAGGTGGACTAGAGGGGGCCAGAGCAACCAGGATGTGCATGGGGAGTCCACAGTAGTACAACAAGGTGTTGGATGAGTCAGAGAGCAAAGGCAGATGACAAATTAAGAGAGCCAACACTGCCACATAATCAAAGTTCAGCACATACCCTAAGCAGACATTGCCAGGTTCATCACATACAATGGCAGACCATACCAATAGTGACAGGCCATACCATGCAACACTGTAGAAATCATCTGACTCAAACTGCAAACTCACAGTAAACACCAGTGTGTATTTGTCTCATGTGTGTACTGCTGCACTAAATGACCCCATGTGAGTATGCCCTGTACATCAACAACACTGACTACTCTGGCACTTCACTGAACACCTCCAAACCAACACTCCACCACTCCAAATGTAGCAACAACTAGAAAATATTGAATGAATGCCAAAGTGTCAGGAAGAGGCCATCTTGATAGCAGCAAACTCTAACCTAAGACTCATGACAAACCTCTTCTTCCTCACACCTGCCTTCCACTCAATAAAATAAATGTGAGTAATTTAATTAATAAAGAGTCATTGTGCAGATTACAAACTTTGGAACTGGTCAGTCTGCATGTCAACTCCTTGATACAGCTCACAAACTCTTACTTTGCCTCCTACACAAAGTATAAGTCAACATCACTTTATGAGAACAAGTGACCTATTCAAAAGTGGAGGGAACAGTGCAGGAAATGTATGGAGAAATGAGTGGTACCAAATGTTAATGGAATGTAAGAGGTCCCACATATGACACTACACTCAGCACATAAAGTAATCCATGTGTGGCAAAGAGATTCTAATCAAATTAAAGTAATCATCAGTGCACTATCACTGTGATCCAGTAATGCAAGTAAGGCATTGGACCACAATGAGATGACCTGTCATTAGACATACAGTGACCAGCACCTAATTTGTCTGAACTAATATGTCATGTGTATGCCACTGGCTCACCACTCATGCCTCACGGTGATATTCCCTGACTGGCAAACTAAATACTAACCTTCACACTTACCCCACACCTAACCATCAACCACCTTCCCTGCCCTACACCTGGGACAATCTCTGAAAAAGTTGCTAATCTACTCCTATGAGTTCCCTGCTACACAATGCTACACACTGGTGTGTATCTCAAAATCACAGAGCTCAACTCAAGGATGTCTGATCTAATGCTGAACTCAACGCAATTACTAAATACATGTATAACAGACCACACCAAAAGAAGTCCAACAATCTTGATCATGTGCAGCAAAAGAGTGGATAGCCAATCTGCTCCCAGTCCTCCCTGGAACAGATATAACTTTTGCTCTGGCTAACTGCACAGATTGCATAATCCATCTAAAGGAAAATCTCCATAAACAAATAACACATCTAACCCCAAAGTGTGTGCATCCAGACAAATCTGCCAAGAAAGCCATAGACACTCCACCGGTTACAAAGTGACCATGGTGTCAGTGTGCCGAACAAGCATTCCCAGGCACAATCGTGACAAGTGGCTGTTCAAAGATAGGGGGACATAGCACAAATATGCACACAAAACCAGCAAATAAACAAGACTACACATTGCATTATGTGACATACACACAAGAAATGCACAGTACCAAATACACATCCATCTGAAGTCATTCAAATACACACACTCCTTACACACAATGTCCTGCAAAAAAAACATAACACACACATGGACTTGTCAGTAGAAAGAGCCAATACAGGCGAAAGACTGCAACCCTCCCCAACAACATCATAACATATGCACATCCTAAAACATCCCAAAGCAGTCTAAGCTGGACATCAGGGGGACTCACACCTGGCAAGGACAATGCATCATCCACTGACAGCAGTACATGTACAGTAAGCAGTGTATGAACACCACTAAATCCAGTAACAGACATATCTGAATTCACCACCATGAACAAGAACATCACAAATCATCACAGCACACAGATCACTCCACACACAAGATGG
This sequence comes from Calotriton arnoldi, assembly GCA_963921515.1. Taxonomy (NCBI): domain Eukaryota; kingdom Metazoa; phylum Chordata; class Amphibia; order Caudata; family Salamandridae; genus Calotriton; species Calotriton arnoldi. The sequence goes on along the minus strand of CAWUFW010000202.1, from coordinate 4,887,790 downwards.
GTAGCATTGCTTCAGCAAAGACCTACACACTTTTTCTATCACCTACTGCTACACAACTCAAGCAAACACATATTCAAGGAGCAAGACTAGAGGACTGTGCTGTAAACTCATCTGTACCATACAGGATTATCCATGACTGCAATTTGGTAGACTCAAAGAACACATACCAAATAGTAAAATAGTGCTGAGGGCCACAATGGTTTTGGACACAAATCATACACCCACAGTATAGTGTCACACTATGGAGTGGTGGGGAGGGTCAAACATTGGCATGGCATGCAGTGGAATATTGTTGAGTGAAGTGGTGTATACAGGAGATTTGTACAGGTGAGGAGTAGACAGAGCAAAAAGACATAGTGGAGTATCTCACATTGTGTAGGCCTCAAATGGTCTCCTTGTGACAGCACTGTCATACAGTGGTCACAGGTACACTGTCACAGCACACAGTGGAGTAACAGAGATTGGATTTGTGTACAGCACTGGTATGTTTCTGAATACCACATAGTGGAATAGATAAAGTGTAATGTGACATCAGTGTATGGCAAATGTCACACATAATGTATGTGTGCTATAGTCAGTCAGCACAGTGAGAACAAAGGTAAACAAGAGTTATGCCTGATCTCAAAACTCACATCACACACATTTCAGCGACACACTCTGCATACTCACAAATGATGTGGAGAACAAGTATGTGTACTCTAGGATTGCGAGGTCACACTGACACACTGCACAGGCAACAACTTCAACATGTGCACACAACCACCTGCAGGTGTCTCATGATGTAAACGAACAGGCACTTATAAACTGCATCATACATGTGTGATAGGGTCATGCTCAAGGGCACATACACATTCATACATCAGCTCATGACATGACAATCACACTGCATGAGTACTCCAGTGCACACATGTGAATGCACCCATGTGACTATGAAGTCATACCTATCCAAGATGACTACACACCTACACTGGTGTGTACCCATCAAGATACACCCCCCACATATGATGTACCCTGTCCACCCCTCAAGTCATCATGTTGAAAAAATAGCTGTTGTTGATGTAGAGGATCCAAATATGACATGTGTACAAAAGTAGAGCACAGACACATTAATGTAGAGGACAAGAGTAGACCATCACAGACAAGCATCATGGCCCCATTAACCCTCTGAGTCAATAAGCACATTACTTGCTGCAACCTCTGGGAACACCTGCAATAGCAAATCAAGACCAGTCCAATGTGAATGTTGCATTCAGAGCATGGAACAGATGAACATATACACATACATTGTACTGCATCATTAGCAATGCCAGCGACAAAGCTCAGAAGATAAATATACATTTTAATACATAAACTTTGTAACTTCAATGAAAGTGCAAAACATACAGGCCAACGGCCAGTCCAAAATAGAGTCCGCACTTGTGTGCATGTAAACTTGCACTACAAACTTGCAACACAGTCCACTGCCATGGAAATCTCCTCAGGATAGGGGCTCAAATAGGCAGTACAGGCACCTCTCAGGGAGGAATGGTGTGGGAAAGGGGACTCTGGTTTAAAATTGGGAAGACCTGGAACTGGGAGGGGGATGACTGTCTGGGGTAGTCGGAGGACTGGACCTGGGAGGGGGAGAACTGGCTGAGGTAGAGGGATCCCTTGATGTGGGAGCCTGAGGACTGGCTGGACCTGGTGGAGTCGTGGCACGGGGAGGTGGAGAAATGCTGGGGAGGAGGCTCAGTGGATGATGTTGCCTGTGGAGGGCTCAGTCTCACTTGCTTTGGGATACAATATCCACTAAGCGTCTTGGGCCAAGGGAGAAGTGAGGTGGATACAACAGCCTTCTTCTTGCCAGAAAGTGGTGCAGGTGATGGTGCCTCTTTCCGGTGACATTTACCAGATCTGGTGGTATGCTCTGGGGGGGTGGCCTTTTCCCCTGCCTTCCCTCTTGTGGAGGTACTTTTGCCTCTTTGGCCTTGTGTCCATGCTTCACAGGGCGGTGTGTGGGAGTGGAGGTTTTGGGCAAACCAGCCCTCTGAAGGGGGGGGGCAGTTGTGGCAGGCACCAGGTCCACCGTAGCCAGGGCAAGTGTTTTGGTGGGTTTGGGATGAGGTGTGGGGATGGGAGGGCTCTTGGAGGGGGAGGAAGCAGAGGTATGCAATGTGGATGCATTTTTTTTGCCTTTATGTTTCTGAGTGTCCTGTGATGGTATTGTTGTTGTGCTGTCATGTGTGCTTTTGGTGTGCTTCGGGGATGGTGTATGGTGTCTGTGTTGTTTAGATTGGTGTTGTTGTGTGCTGCCTGTGGATGATTTGGTGCCTGAGTGCTCTGGTGTGTGTGTGATGTGGTCAGGGGGGGCACTGAGAGGGTGGTTGCGTAAGGGACAGGAGCTGGACTGGAAGCTTGGTACTGCAGAATGGCTGCCGTCAGTGTGAAAGTCAAAGACTGGACAATTCTGTGCAGGCCACCCACGTCCGAATGAATGCCCTCCAGGAACGCAACAACCTGTACAACTTGTTGCCATGATCCTGGAGGGCATTCAGGAGTGCAGTCTGACCCACAGACAGCTGCCGCAAAATGTCTATGGCCTCCACACTGAGGGCAGCAGGGGAGACAGGGCTAGGGGCAGTGGTGCCTGGGCGGAAGGAGACTCTGCCCTTCTTAGGGCCGCGGGACCGGATACCAGTTTGGGGAGCAGCAGGGAGGGTGGACACAGGACAGGGTGAGGCAGACGAAGAAGCAGATGTTGAACTTCCTTTGTCCGCAAACACCGAGGAGTCACTGCTGGAGTGCGAAGATGTAGAGGTAGGTGTTTCTGGCCCGGACTCCTCCAGGGCACTCCTCTCCCCCTCCGAGGCGCTGGTCCCATCAGTATCACTGAACTCCCGGGGACCAGTAATGCCAACTGCTTCCCCAACGGTGTCGGCCCCTCTCCTTCCCTGCCCTCGGTAGATGCTGTAAGAGACAGAGACATAGGTTCAGTAAAGTGGCCTGCTCACAAGGATGACATGCAATACAAACATATTTCATTTGATTTAAGACCCACATTTAACTCGTACATGTACTGGCTGCATAAGCCCAATCTCATGCCAGATCACCTGATGCATTGACACAGGTTTAGTGGACATTTATGCTCCATGATGCGTTGACACAGCCAAATTGCTGTGTATGTGTCTACCTCTCAACATCACATCCTATTGTCTGTAGACACACCTACATGCCTTTAGTCAAGAGAGCTACACATCCAATTCTGTTGTGTTACTCCCACTTGAAGTATGAGTTCACTGAACCCCACAGATACAAAGTCAAATATGACTATTGTTAAGTGACATTACATCCTTCCATCAAACTATGTTGGTACTGCATCACAACTAATGCTGAACATTGTTTACAAATTTATAGAGTCATCAATGACATGGAAGTGCACACCACAAATATCTCAAGGCACCACAACATGATGCTCACTGCTGTTCACTGCCAGTTGATGTCTCTGAGGCTTACACCTCTGCATATGTTACATAGACACACTTTTTGGGATGAAGTTCCAAGAAGCACCATGTACTAATGTTTTCAAGAAGACAATGCACAATAGCATGACTAGGGAAATGTGACGCAAGGGCCCTGCATGCTGTGACATGTGACAAACCAACTCCATTCCAATTTCTGTCCAAGCCATCAATGATCCAAGGCATGAAAGTGCCATGTGTAGTTGAAGATCTGAGTGGCCTCCATAAGGACAGGCAATGTGTGCTAATAGCTAGGGTCTGGCATCTGACATCCCTACATTGTGCTGAATGCTGACATCCAGGACACATCAATGCCACAAAATATCACTCACTGATGTAAACCAGTAGCCACAACTTGACCATGCAATGATGCATATGGACACCCCTCCGCAATGCACACATAGTAGGTACTGCCACTCAGAGTGACATTGGCTTTTTGAATCAAAGGTTACAGTACAACACATCACTTACATCACAATTTGCCATCCACACTGATCACATCCAACCTGTTAAGCCCTAGGGCCAACTCAATCTCCCAATAGCCACGTTTAGCTCCATAGCTTCTACCTTCCACTGTCTAACCATCAGAAAGACATGTTGCCATGTGCACAATGAGCAAATGCAGATCATCCAATGCATCACTGCAATCAACACCATCTACACCATCAGCGCCTGTGTGCAGTTGCTATCACTGTGGCAGGGAATGACTTCATGTGATGCCATGCTGCTGATATTTGTCTAAATATGTTGGTGTAATGCTGTCATCTGTATCATTTTGCTGTACTCCACCCATAGGACAGGTGTAACCTCTGCTAACTCACTGCACTGTGAGTCCACATTTGAGCATGTCTCTATCCACTTGCACTTCATCATATGAGTCACAATATTGAGGGAGCTACACAGCACACACAAGGCTGATAAATGTACTGTGCTAGACACTTCACAAAAATTATTTTCCTGTGTATGAATGGCTCAGTTCAGACACCATTTTCAAGATGGTAGATGCAAACATGTAAAGATGATTTGCAATGACACTGTTCATGTATTCCCTACATGACAGTACAGATGTTGTACACATGCAGAAACACTGCCCTTGCCACTGAGGCTACTTAGAAGCAATTGCATCACACTAGAGACATCTCAGAGGTTCCTGGTTTGCTCATGGTTGGGATCAATGCTGTCAGTCATGCACCCAGTCACACTTAGCCAAATACTCACCCCCAACTTGCTGCTGTTGGGCCCTCAAGCGTCCATCCAGCTCTGGCTGTGTCACTGCCAGGATGCGGGCCAACAGTGGGGTCATGCTCCAGCGCGCCAACCTGCCACTTCGAGGGACCAGCCCCAGCATCATTTGTGCATCGTTTTTGCTGAGGCGGCAGATGTCATCCCACCTCTTGTGGCAGTGAGTATGTCGCCAGTTTGAAACCCCCAGGACCCGCACCTTGCGGGCGATGGCCCTCCATATTGCCTTTCACTGATGGACCTTAAGGTGTAGGCATGAATGAGACAAGATGAGAACTTTTTAAACAGTGTTGTGGACCATTATGTGCCAGTCATGATGCAGTTGTACACATACCACACACATAGATCTATAGACAGCAGAGTACATAGACCATGCCACATACTACACTCTGATCAAGCTTGCTGTGTCCAATGTACACATCTATGAGGATGGACCAAATAACTGCACACATCATGTACATGCAGAGGGCGTGCATTGAAAGCAAGGTGAAATAGGGCATCAGCTGCGGTGCATGATGTGAGTGAGCCTGACAGACAATACACTGTAATTGATACCTATTGGTCATACTTTCTGTGTCTAACACTGCACACGCCTTAATGTCCAGGACCATTGCATAGCTACACGTGTCATGGATGTCACGCTAAGGTACCTGACACTACATTCTCTCACTCATGTGACAAGGTGTAGGCCTGTCTTGTGTACTCCTTATACCTCTATATGCTGCTTCTAATATATAGGAGGGTGGACTGCTCATATCTCTTGCAAAGTCCTTTTTGTGATGTGGGCAGATACATTGTGCATTCACAGTACAGGACTTAGGGGTTTTAGTAGACGCAAAATGTGGGCCATCACAAGTTTAACATGCATGTAGAATGAGAATGATGACCCAGTACATACATATGTGAGCCTCTACACAAAAGGGCACCAAATATAAGGATGACATGTCCACTGTACATTTAGCAGATGTGTGAGAGGTGAGTTGCCACTAATCTAGACAGATACAGGCCTTGAACTCTTGTGCTGACTGGACTCATCTTCATAGTGTAACTGGCAAATCATTACACCCACCAATCTGTATCATCTGCCCAATCGACAGGTACCATCTCACTAATAATTATGGAAAAACTTACTGAAGTTGTACATGACATTTGACATTGAATCTGTGTTCAAAGTGAGAATTGCTCCAGTCATCAGTGTAACTGTACTACTGCTATAAACCGGTATGTACAAATCATCATTGCATGCAGTCAGGGATCAAGAGGAATAAGGCTATACACACCATCAACGTGAATTAATTCTGCTACACAGTGTCTCACACATTTTTACACATTTTCATGTGTGATTTAAGCTTTTAAGGGAGCTGCACCAGTGACAATGGTGCCATCCTCCTGACATACTCAAGTGCAACAACTTGTACTTATGTAGGGGCCATGCAGATGTCAAAATCGGAATGCATGAACATTGGTTTGCACTCTGAGGCACAGAGTAGTGTACAGACACATTGGATGAGCATTCTAATCACTCAAAAGAAGTTACACATTTACTTACCAGTACCTTTGGAGCACCATATAGCCACCCGTACTGGCAAAGGACCTCATCCACCAGGACCTCCAGCTCCTCTTTGGTGAAGGGACAGGCCCTGATGTTCTCAGTAGGAGCCATTACTGGTTCCAGAGATGATGTACAGCAGCAGTTGGTGGGGAGGAATGGCAGGCAGCAGTGTCTGTAGGCAAGTGACAAGTGTGGCCATTTCACACACATATATAGGCCCCTGGGGTTGTTTCTGTGTTACTCTGCTAAAGCCATTGGTCCGCCCCTTCCGCATTATTCAGTTGGGGCCAATGCCTGTGCCCGCAGTGGCAGCGCACGCCTACAGCGACATTCAAATATGTAAGGCACGACCGCGATGGCGGTTCCCATTGGCTGCAAAGTTGTTTGCATAGGTGGTGTCACACCGCAGGGGTCAGGATGTCTCCACCGCTACCCACATTATTCAGTTGGGGCCAATGCCTGTGCCTGCAGTGGCGGAGCACGACTATCGCGCCTGTAAACACATTGTGCATTTGCATTATCAATTTGCAACTTGCGACACTGATCCCAACACAATCATCCAAAAATAACTGCTCCTTGTAAAGGGATTGGAGAGTGTGAAATTTAACTTTAGTCTTCCCACACGTGTAATGTAAGTGCACATGGGACAAAATGCATTGGTGTGTCTGTCATCACATGAATTTTTCATCCATGTGTGCATGTATACACATTTCATGTGGATTTATGTTTCATTGTTGGGGACATCGCAATGTGTGTCATGCTAACTCCCACCACAGTCAGGCTGGACTGCCCACGTAACATGCATATATTTCTGTACACAGTGTTGTATATGCATGTATTATTGTCCAGCTTACACTCACTGGCAGCATTTTGTCATCATGTTGTGTTTTGTGGGACTCAAGGTGGATTTTGTGCACTGACAGCAGCTACATACAAGTCTGCATTGATGCTGTTTTCCACATGTGCTGTGTCATTTACCCACAGGGCTGGGTACACTTGATTTAGCAGTGTAACATATGCCATACACATAGGAGCATATTCTCAAGGACTTATCGCCGAGTTAGCGGCACTTTAGCGCAGCTAAAGTGGTGATAAATTTATCGCCCCATTCACAAGCTGGTGTTAACAGCCCATAACACCAGTTTACCCATGATAGCAGCCGCAAAAAACATCGCCACAGATGACCCCCGCAACTATCGCTAATGAGATGCAGAGTAGGCGTACCCGTGCAAAAAGCCGCGAAAACACCACTCCGCAACATTCACAACGACCAGCCAGATCGGCGATAAGACCACAAAACAGGCGATAAGGCCCGTTAGCAGCAGGAAACTAACACCTGCTCTGACCTGGTGCAAAGTCGGACCACAGCCTGCGCCACAAAATGGAGCCCAGCCCAGAGCCACACCTGAAGGGCAACAGATGCCATGGAGCCACTGATCATGCAGCTCGGAGCCCCAACAGGGCCACAACACCCACCGCCACCACCCCCAGGACCCCCCCTCCGGGCCCCCTCCCCCAGCCAAAGACATGCCACATCAACTACACGGAATTATGTACCATATAATCCGCCTGATGTCGCACAATCACATTTGGTGGCATGCATGTGTCGTCACAAAAATGAGCATCACACATCCACCTTCGATGTAACATGAAAATGTATTCAAAGAAACACAAAACAGAAATGAAGACACATGGCGGCTCCCCTTGGGACAATCCGTAGGTCACAGCCTGCAAGACAAAAGTCCTGATAAGAAGGTGTGTCTTGCGCACATCAAAAGACAGAGAGAGAGCGAAGGAGAGAGAGAGAGAGAAAGAGAGGGAGCGAGAGAAAGACGGACAGAGAGGGGGAGCGAGAGAACGACAGACAGAGAGGGGGAGCGAGACACAGATGACTGAAGAGATGGACAGGGAGAGAGAGTGCCCACAATGCGCACCCAGGCCACACTGCCCACCTGCTGCCACTGGTGTGTCTCCAACCACGTGCCTGTATGTAGTGCAGTTCACCAGGTCACACATCTGAAGCAGATCCGTCATCTGAAACAGAGTCCAGATACATGAATGGCAAAGTACATACAATTGCACAAGACATCATCGCCTGTCCGCCCCTGCGCACCCAGGCAGATGTACCCCAGCCCCTCCCGCCGCCCAGCAGTGCATGCCCGCCCCTGCGCACCCAGGCCTCACTGCTCACCTTCCGCCCTTGGCGTGTAGTAATGATGGCCTACCACGTGCCGCTGCAAGCCACATGCCCGGGGCCCACGGACATGGCACCCTCCACATCATGCAGCCCCGCTCCGTAGGCCACCAGGTCTCACATATGATTCTGGGTTTTGATTTCACCATGGCAGAGGACATACCAGTGCACCGGGCATCATCGCAGGCTGCAAACCCGCTCAGCCCTTGAGGTGCCACTAACTCTGTGATCCGGGATGCGACGCCATGTGGCAGTAGGCCCGCGCTGCCCGCTGGCTCTGGCCTACACTGCGGTCCAGCAGGGCACACAAATCCTGAGCAGTCCGGACGGCTGGGACGGGGCATCATCGCAGGCTGCACACCCACCCAGCACTTAAGGTGCCCCTACCTCAATGCACCCAAAGTCACCGTCCCGTGGTGGTGTGCCTGTGCCAGCCGCACTGTATCCGGTGCCACCAAGTCTGTGTCCCAAAGTCATGGACCCTGTATGATTGGGTATCGTGTTGCGGACGCCATCATGTCACCTCCGGTCCTGGGGAATGTGATGTTATAGGGCCCAAGGCCCTCATGCCTACATTAACACCACACGGATGCACCCAGATAGAGAGTGGAAATGGCGTCGAGCACGTGCGCCCGTCCCTTTTCATTGGCAGGGTCACATGTCCCATGACGCGTGTGCTGGATGGGTGTGGTGTGGGTGTAAACCAGCCGTGAGGGAGTGGCTGTGGCATGCTGACAACTAGACCTGTGAGCAGCAGATCACTACAGGAAAGTCAGGGGACATGCAGCGTTGCCGTCCCCCCCTGTGAGCGTAAGTGGAGTGGGCTGGCCTGGCGTATGCCAGTCCAGCATAAGGGTTTGTATATGACCCCAGGGCCCTGGGCGTGGTTCCGTACTGGGCTGGACAAGGAAGTAACTCATGCGTGTGTCCCTGTTGTTGTGTCAGCGCCACCCGGACCGCATTGGGCAATGTGTCACCCTGTGACCTCTGTTCTACGACATGAGCCACATGGACGTAAGAGGAGTCCAGTGAGCCTACATTCATCCATACTTCCACACTTGAAAGACCATAGACATGACACATCTTTGTGAATATGAATGTTTAATGCACATTCAGTGGAGTGTTGCATCTGGAGCAGTACAGGGCCATGCAAACCCCACATGACGATGTTGTCCCGTGGAGGGCCAGCCAGGGTCCTTCAGGGAATGACAAGTCCAAAGGAAGAGGAAGAGTTCAGTCCGCAGTCTGATTGCTGTGTCAATGGCGATCAAACAGCATATGGCAGTCTATGTTGAGGTCCAAGGTGAGTGTTGCAGAGTGCATCGGGGGACAGTGGAAGGTGATGATGCAGAGGGCAGTACCAAGCAGAAGCCGGACCTATGGATGAGATGCATGCTGCTGCGTCCTTCTTATCACGAGGGCAGTATCATCCGCATCTTTGTTCTCTGCTGTTTCATGTGCCTCACATGTGGGTGGTGGTGTCCTGTCTCCAGCACTGTGTGGCAGTGACACATCAGTGGCCGGAGGTGGAAGGTCTGCCGCACTGTGTGGCACTGACACTTCAGGGGGCGGAGATGTGGATGGAGTGGTGGCAGCAGCATGCATCCGCGCCAGGCCTTGTGGCAGAAATGCCATGAGGAGGGTCCTGAGGTCATTGAGGAACCCAGCTACCTCTCGCTGGTGTGCAGCCATGGCAGCCGCTCGTTCCGCATTCGCCCGCTCCATGGTCTCCATTTACCTCCGCATGTTTCCCAACTCCCGTGTGACATCGCTAGAGCCACTCGGACTGGACAGTTGTACTATTCTCTGAGTCAGGGCTCCAGCGATGTCAGCCATGGTCCATTGGAGAGCATGGAGCGGACTGTGGGTGTCCGTTAGGGACCGTGAGTGGTCCCTGATGGGACTTAGACACTCACATATGGCATCTAGTTTGTCTGCCATGTGGTCGAAGCCCACCCGTACCTGTTCAGCCAGATTCTCCTGGCACCCTAAAACACGGTGTTGGAAGGCCATTTGTTCTCCGTGGGGGTCCTGGGAGGCAGCAGTGGTGGTGGGTGCTGCCTGCTGTCTGGTCTGTGCAGGGGGTGGGGTCTCCTCGTAGCAGCTGGGCTGCCCAGCTCCTGGAAGTGGGCTGCGTAGGCTGTCCACGAGCAGTTGGAGGGCGTCAGAGTCGAAGCTGTGGTCGTCCTCTTCATCTCCAGGGAAGAGAGGGTCGGGCTGCTCTGCAGGAGGTGTTGATTCTCCCTCTGCAATGTGAAGGGGAGATGCAGTTTAACAATGTGTCCACAAGTATGTTGTCGCATTGTACATGTTTACATACAGACAGCATGACTGGGTACATTGTGGCTGTTTGGGAGGAGCTGCCTATTTGATGGGGGACAGTGGACATTTCGACAACAGACGTGTGTGTGTTTGTACTTGTACATTATCAACGCACATTTCCCTGCAATGCCAATTGTGATTGTCCAGTGTCTGCACCCAAGCGGCACCAGTTGTGTCCTGTGTTCTGTTGTAGGTGTTTTGCGGATTGTGTCACATTGTTGTCAATGTAGATGTGCTCTGCATGTGATGTGTGTGCTGCATTTTTGGGGAGTCGCCCCTGCAGCTCAGATTTTGCTGCCCCTTATCACTTTCATGAGGTGTACCTTTGACTTCTGTGCTTGTACAGTGTTGACATGTTGCATACTTGGGTACGTTGGTCTCTTGGTGGGAGTTGGTGGTCTGGGGCATGGTTTGTCCGCAGATGTGCTCAACTTAATTGTGCATGTGTGCCATTGTGCCCATCTCCCCTCGTCCCCCCAGGCCCTGGTCGTTACTCACCCTGTTGCTGTTGTGTCGGGTCCTGTTGAGCAGTGTCCGGGCCCCAACTCCTGCCACCGTCTCCCCACTGATGACTGTGGACACCATTTCCTCCATGTCATCCAGCTCCTCCTGTGTCGCTGGGCTCCCACCTCCCGTCTGCATTACTGCCTTCCGGTTGTTGGCGAGTTTCAGCTTGGTTTTGCGCTTGACATCATTCCAGCGCCTCTTGACCTCGTCCATTGTCCTCTTCAGCACTCCGACTGCATTCACCTTGTCCACGATGGACTGCCATATTGTATTTTTTGTTGCCAATGACACAGTGGAGGTGACGAACAGTTGTTGATGGTGTTCTGTCACCTCCGTTATCTGGATCCTGTTTTCCTGCTTACTGAACTTCGTCTTCCTCTTCTTCTTGTCCTTGCCCTTCCCTGACCCCGACGTCCCAGGATGGTCCTCCGGGGGACTTGTGGGGTTTTGGTTCTCCTCCGTACTTGCTCCGGAAACGTACATTGTGCTTCGCTGTTGTTTGTCATTTGTTTGTCTGTTTTTTTTCTACTTTTATGGTGATTGTTCCTGCCTGACGCGTGTGGATTGCAGGCCTGTAGCTGGCTTTTGCTGATTTTCATATCGCGATTGGCCTCATCGCAGCTTTTTTTGCGTTAGTGTTTCGCATTTTTGCGGCGTGGCGTTGATTTTAACGTGGTCAGTTGACGCGTTATCTGGGGACTATCGCATGGTACTGCCGTGTTGTGAATACTTGGTTAACAAGGCGTTAATTTCCCGCGATGGATTGCGATGTTGAAGGTTGCGTTAAGTTACTTTTGCGATGGTTATCACACGTTCTTGAGAATATGCCCCATAGTCTAATTGTGATTTGACAAGAGATAGTATGTACACCCTGGGTATCTATTTGACTACAGGGGATCAAGGTGTCTATGCAAGTCACTTGTGCCTTAAATGGATTCAACAGTCCTGTCAATGTTGTGGTTGTGTGAGTCATTCTGTAAGCTGTTACCCACATCCCATCGTTGACTCTTTTTGCATGTGTCCACTGCCAGATTACGTAGGAGAAGACCACCTGTGTATCGCCCTATACCAGACCAGTTGACAATGGATGATACAGACATCAGAAAGAAATTCCATCTCAATTGCCTTACCCTTCAAGAGCTATGTGCTCAGTTGGAGCCCCATTTGAGGCCTCACAGAAGCTACCCCACAGCTTTGACAGCAAAAGTGAAGGTGATGCCCGCCCTGCATTACTTTCCCACTGGTTAATTTCAGTACACAGTGGCCATCGCAGGTGGGATGTCTCAACCTATGTTCAGCATGGTGTTGCATGATGTCCTGTCTGCATTGTTGACATACAAGGACAGCTACATCCACTTTCCAAAGAGACATGAATTGGCAGATGTGAAGGGTGAATTTTATGACCTTTTTCACATCCCAAATGTTGTTGGTGCCATTGACGGCACATGCATTGGCCTTCTTCCACCACAGGCATGTGAGCACATCTACCGTAACAGGTAGCATTACCATTCAATAAATGTGCAAGTGGTATGCCAAGCTGACCTGATAATATCCCACGTGTGTGCCAAATTTCGTGGATCTGCACATGACTCCTACATAATGCAGAACAGCATCATCCCACAATTGATGGCAAATCTTCATCCCGAGAGGGCCTGGCTTGTTGGTGAGTGAGCTGTGTCAATAATTGTCGTGTATGTGTGACATGCTGGTCTTCTCAAATACTTCAATTACATTGTTGGTGTGTGTTTCTCACAACTAGGTGACTCAGCGTATCCTAACCGGCCTTGGTTGCTGACCCACTGAGGAATCCAAGGACGCCAAGGGAAGTCCGCTTCAATGATGCCCATGGGAGGACACGTCGTGTTGTGGAGCGAGGTTTTGGACTTCTGAAGGCTAGATTTAGGTGTCTGGACAAGAGTGGTGGTGCACTACTCTACTCTCCACAGAAGGTGTGTCAGGTCATTGTTGCCTGCTGCATGCTCTACAACCTGGCCTTGCGCAAAGAGATCCCCCTGATTCAGGACGATGATGAGCAGCAGGAGCCCCCCGCAGCAAATCCACACATGCCCAGTGACAATGATAGTGGTGTAGAGGAAGGTCTTGACCTGCGTCAACAACTCATCAACAACTACTTCCCTTGAGTGTAAGTTAGCATTGATCAGCTATGACTGTGTCAGTTTGCTTTGCTGTTAGGGCAGAAGCATTGATGACGTTTTGGGATGATGGCTGTTGTGGGCCCACTGGTGTGGGGTACTTTGTTCATCGCTGTGTTTGTATTTACAATTGCATGATGTCTAAGTTGATGGTGTTGGTCAGTGTTATCTGAAATGAATCTTGCACAGTGTTGACCAGTAGTGTATTGTTGCTGATATGCCATCATATGACAAATCAGTGTTATCTTCTTGTGTCGTTCTAGGTCCCTCCGCACTATCAATGGATTGTCACAATCAAATCTTGTGGTACATTGAAATCTGAGTTTACATTGTACTTACTCTGGTAAATATAGCAGTCACACAAAGGCATATGGGTGTTAATTGTCTTATTTTCTATCAAATGGTGTTTGTATTAAAGTGAGTGAGATGATAATTGTGCATACAGAGTGTTTCAGTTGTCAGTGATGGTAACAGAGACAAATAGAGTAGTCACCACATTAGTGGAATTTCACAGTCCAACAGACTCCTGCCATCAACATGGCAATGTGGGACAGAATGGTGAACAAAGTCAATGTCTGGTGCAGCACTGGTAACATCATGCCTGGCTCAGCGACCTGGGTTAGTTTGGTGCTATGCCACGTGATCCTCCCGTGGTGTTTCTCAGATGTCCCCTCTTGCATTTGGCAGGCTCAGAGGTGTCTGAGGACTCATCGGCTTGCAGCTCATCCCTCCCTGTGGCCGCGCAGGATGCACAGCGTAGTGTTTTTTCATAGTAGAAGGATGGCAAGGAAGGCGAGGAGCAGGAAGGAGAGCGGCCAGGCAGAGGAGGAGGCAACCACGCAGGTAAGTGCCTTCTTTTTTATTTTTTTATTAATTTGAGAGGGGGGAGGGAGCGTAGTGTATTTCCACATAGTTTTTTTCAAACTCTGTGGAAATACGCGTAGAGGCACTCCTGCTACGCCCACCCTTAGCGTTATTTGAGCTGCATGTATGTCCCTCAGAACACCCACAAGCTGGCCCATGAGATCTACCAGTTGTCCCATACGGGTGTCCATGAACCTATCCAGCAGGCGGAGCTCACTCAGTTCTTCTACAACCTGGCCCATCTGTCCCTGGTTCTGTTGGTACTCCCTAAGGACTCTAGCGACGGTGGCCAGGGCTTCAGTCTCAGTGGTCTCCTGTACGTGGCACCCAGCTGCCCTCCCACCTGCCCTGCTCACACGGACCTGTGGCCTTGGCTGTACATGCACCCCACACTGTCCCCAGCATCCTCGGCGTGGGTGGTGGTGTTGGTAAATACTGAAACAGGTACAGTGTTGCTGGCAGCGGTGGTGATGGTGGAGGTGGTTGCTACACAGGTAGTTGTTGCAGGCGCTCTGCGTTGTTGTTGCAGATGTGTTGAGAGTGGTGGTGGCGGTGGTGGTGGCAATGAGGCCCTGAGACTGAGTACACCCTGGCAGGCCTGAAGGGCCAGGTTGTTGCTCCTCATCCGAGAAATGGAGAGTATCTGCATCTGAGAGTTCATGCTCGGGGGGGAGACTGGCTCTGCTGGTTGGTGGTGGTCTCGCCAGCTGTTGATTGCGATTCACCTGTTGAACAGAGGTGACATTGTCAGCATGTTAAATACACTTCACAACTTTGGTGACACTGTCATTGATGTTTTAGTGGAGAAGAACAAACTTTTCACATTGAAAACTACTAGTCATTTGTAACAGTTCATCTGCTGTATGACATGATGTTGAGGTACATCCATTACTTGTTAGCAATGTGATATGGCAAAACCAAACATTTCACATGTACAGATAAGGTGTTTCAAAGGATATGTCATCATCTTTCAACTTGGTGCTCATCCACTTTAGTTTAGGCAGGGCTTTTGTAGACTTTGCTATTAATATGTTCCAACTATGCAGACACCTCCTAATTTCTGTATATCATTTTGCGTTAACATCATGTGTGTTGTGTCCTTTCTATGAGTGTCCATGCATGTATTTTGTGCATATGTAAGTAAAATAGGAGCCTTCAGGGTTTCCAAAACTGGGACTTACAAATATATTATTTTGTGCATATCGTGCTTGTGCTCTGCTTTTCTTCACATGAGACTTTGTGATTCAAAGTGTGATTCATGTGCCATATACGTGAGTTTAGCTGTGTGCACACTGGATGTGAAATATGGAGCAATTTAGATTTGGCTAACAAGTGAGGGATGTGTTGGTCATATTGCTCCATGCTGTTTGGGAGTGAGGCCAGGGGGCATGAGCATGCTACCTACCTGTAAGGTGAAGCAGAGATGGGAGATGGCTGCCCCATGACTCTGGGGTGGGGGAGTGTTCCATGCAGTTTGAGAGGGAGGCCAGAGGGCCTTGTGGGAGTTGTGGTGTTGATGTCATATCCCAACAACCCCCTCTTTACTAGGATGGCTACCTACCTGTAAGGTGAAGCAGAGAAGGGAGATGGCTGCCCCATGACTCTGGGGTGGGGGAGTGTTCCATGCAGTTTAGGAGGGAGGCCAGAGGGCCTTGTGGGAGTTGTAGTGTTGATGTCATATCCCAACAACCCCCTCTCTACTAGGATGGCTACCTACCTGTAAGGTGAAGCAGAGGAGGGAGATGGCTGCCACATGACTCTGGGATGGGGGAGTGTTCCATGCTGTTTGGGAGGCAGGCCAGAAGGCCTTGTGGGAGTTGTGGTATTGATGCATATCCCAACAACCCCCTCTCTAATAGGATGGCTACCTACCTGTAAGTTGAAGCAGAGATGGGAGATGGCTTCCCCATGACTCTGGGATGGGGGAAGTGTTCCATGCAGTTTGGGAGGGAGGCCAGAGAGCATGAGCTGGCTACCTACCTGTGAGGAGGTACTGTGGAAGGAGATGGCTGCCACATGACTCTGGGGTGGGGGTGTGTTCCATGCTGTTTGGGAGGGAGGCAAGAGGGCCTTGTGGGAGTTGTGGTGTTGATGTCATATCCCAACAACCCCCTCTCTACTAAGATGGCTACCTACCTGTAAGGTGAAGCAGAGGAGGAAGATGGCTGCCACATGACTCTGGGGTGGGGGGAGTGTTTCATGCAGTTTGGGAGGGAGGCCAGAGAGCATGAGCTGGCTACCTACCTGTAAGGTGAAGCAGAGGAGGGAGATGGCAGCCACATGACTCTGGGATGGGGGAGTGTTCCATGCTGTTTGGGAGGGAGGCCAGAGAGCATGAGCTGTCTACCTACCTGTAAGGTGAAGCAGAGGAGGGAGATGGCTGCCACATGACTCTGGGATGGGGGAGTGTTCAATGCTGTTTGGGAAGTAGGCCAGAGGGCCTTGTGGGAGTTGTGGTGTTGATGTCATATCCCAACAACCCCCTCTCTGCTAAGATGGCTACCGACTTGTAAGGTGAAGCAGAGGATCTAAATGCTATCCATGTGAACAAGTTTTTGAAAGAGTGCGTTGTACATAAATTAATTTTTCTCTGAGAATTGTAGCTCAATGGTTGTGCATGACAGTACATGACAGTGTGATGTGATAAATTAATGGTGTTATATTTATAATGTTTATTTTCCAGTTTGTGATTGAGAACCACTACATTCTTAATGGTGACAGAATGCTTGATTCTTCATTTGTGAGGCTACATTAATTTACACAACTGAAAGTTATAGTGATGACATAATAGGTACAGTTGTAGGCAAGAAATACATATATATGTAAGTAGTTAGATTCAATTCAAAGAAGACAAAGAAAAGCAATATTTTCAAACTGCCACACTTGTCACTCTCATAAGATAGCTGTCAGCGCACATGATCTCAGTGCATTTGTGAAAAGTACAGCTATGGAGATTAGGAATGAAAGATACCCGAATATTGTCAATGCCCAACACATCACATCTTATTGTATCTCCTTTTATCTATCAGTTCCTGCCACACAACATATTCCTACTATTCGAAGTGTAATTAAACCTTATTTTTTGTAAATCATGTATTTATTTATTTATATATTTATTTATTTGAAAAGCAACATAAGCATTTTGACAAAAATTCTGTGCATAGCAGCAAGTCTATTGTGCAAAAGCCAATGGATAAATAACCTGGAAATATTTGTGGTTATAGTAGTATGGTAAATGGTGAGAGTCTAAGAACATTGGAATGAGAACAAGATTCACCTGCTGCGCCCTAAGAAAAGCACAGAATAAATTATGATTTACTGGAGGAAGCATACTTGTTCCGTTACTCATATACTGGCCACATTAAGAAGCTTTCCAACACCATATATTTTACTAAGGGAATGAATAATATATTTTAATAGATAATATAAACATTTTTAATTGACTGATTAAAGTGAGAAAGACTGGTAAGTCTCTTTAAACTGACCTGAATGAAGTATGACTTAGTGATGTAATATAACAAGGTTCAAATGTGTCCTAATTTTACTCAGGTCAGTGTGATTATTTTCCCAAATGAACTATTTGTTAGTATGAGTTGACTAGGTGGAGCAGATAATGTACAGAATCCCTTCAAGATCACAATGAGCTGCAAGATGCTCATTAAATATACAACTTCTATTAAATAAATGTATAAGAATATTTTCACTAAGCAGAATCTCAGATTATGTTTGATAAAAGGGACTTCTTCAAGTCAATTCAATTCAATTTAATCTTTATTTATGTTTGAAAAACCATAAAAGATATACAATAACAATTTGCACATCATGATAATGAAACATTTCCAAAGGTATCGCTAGACAATTGCATAAGTATGAAAATTCATATTTTAAATACAAGACCTTTCTCAATTATAATAAATACAGTTAAAATTTAAGGTTGTTAAAAAAATAAAACATGTTGAGGAGTTGCAGCAAATATCATTATAGATAGCCAAGGACCATTAATATCTATCTGGCATCCTTTAAATAAAACTTCCTGGTTAGGAATCAACTCAAAAAGTACAAGTGCGAAGTGCAGGGCCCAATGGCTGACTAAAAATATGCAAAACTTTGAGTACGGGGAGAAGGCAGGCGCTCTATTGGCATGGAAAGCTAGAGTGGATCGTTCTAAGAACAACATTAATGAATTGATCATAAATGAAAACGGAGAGAAGTCAAGCAGATTAGAGGACATGCAAGTCTGCCTTCTTTCCCTCTTCTCAGAGCTTTACAAAGAGGAAATGGTTCCTTCCTCCGAAAGCATACAAAATTGGCTGAGAGGGAAATTTCTGCCGACTTTAACGGATGACAGCCGTGTTAGTTTAGATGCTCCAATTACCTTAGAAGAAATTAAAGATCAAATAAATAAATATAAAAATAATAAAGCTGCAGGTATGGATGCGCTCCCAAGTGAGGTCTATAAACTTTTATCGGATGAGTTGGTCCCGATATTGGGTACTCTATTTAATTCGGTGTATAGTCCGACAGGACAGGTCCTCAGGTCCTGGAAGGAAGCAACCATCGTATTAATCCTGAAACCGGCGAAGGATCCCCTAAAAGCTGATTCCTACCGACCAATCTCCCTGCTGAATGCTGATTATAAGATCTTTATGGGTATTCTGGCGGGGAGATTGGCCAAACTGGTTCCTAACTTGATTAACATCGATCAGAAGGGCTTTGTATCAGGGAGATATATCGAGGAGCAGACACAGCTATTGATTGGTAACATCGACCTGGCCATGGCAAGATCGGACCCCTTGGCTATAGTGGCCTTGGATGCGGACAAGGCATTCAACAGGATCTGTTGGGTTTACCTTAGGGAAGTTCTTGGTTCAATGGGCTTCGGCCCTATTTTTACTCAGACCCTGAGAAAATGCTATCAGGGAGCCTCTGCAAGGATCCTGTTGAATGGTATGTTGAGCTCCAGTTTTAACATTCAGAGGGGAACAAGACAGGGCTGTCCCATTTCCCCCTTGCTGTTCAATATTTATATAGAGCCATTAGCTCAAGCTATTTGACTAGACCACTTAATCCACCCTTTTAAATCTCAGCTCTATCGGTGTAAGTTAGCCCTTTATGCTGATGATCTGTTATTATATACCAGCAATCCGGGGGAGGTCATACCAAGGGTTGAAGCCCTTTTGGAAGAATTTGACTCTCTCTCGGGCTATCTAGCCAATACCTCTAAAACAGAGGTAATGTGCTGGAACATAGACCAATGGGAGGGCACTACAAGTAAAGAGCTAAGATACTTGGGCATCTCTATTGTTAAAGAGTTGGATAAAATCCCCCAGATCAACCTGAATAAGATCATTAAAGAAATAGATCGCCTCTTTGCCAGATGGAGAAATCTTCCCCTGACAATCTTTGGGAAGGTTGATCTGGTGAAGATGGTTATCCTTCCCAAGCTGACCTACCTGTTTAATGCAATCCCTTTGGCTTTTCCCAGCAAGGGCATTTGTAAGATCCAAAGTAAGATTGGGAGCTTCATTTGGGGAGACAAAGGAGCTAGACTGTCATGGAAGAAGCTGAGACGTAGGCTCATTAAGGGGGGGTTGGCTCTCCCGGATATTGGTTGGTACTCGGTTGCTTTTCAGTTTAACAGCATCCGGATATTACTTCTAAAGCCAGAGGAGACTTCCTGGGGGAGGCTGCTGGGCGAAATGGCCATGATGGAGGGTGGAGGTGGTGGAGAAGGATTCTTGTACAAATTTGGGGCTCCGAGGTTCTTTAAACGAGTTCGCTTGAAGGTTCTCAGAGCCGCCTTGGAAACTTGGTACAAAGTAAGATGTAGATGGGGGATCGGGTATTATTCAGATTTTGCACCTATATGGGACTCTCCCAGGACCCCGCATTGTCTGAAGGATAGCTTGCAATACCAATCATTTAAAAAAAATAAAAATTTATGCAATTTAACAGAAGAAGAAAAATACAAAAGGAAGTAGAATAACATAGCATAGCGACCCCCCCTCCCCCTACCCTGAGCCTAAAAATACGACAAGTTACAAAGATTTACAAAACAAATATTCATGTGTAGCACATAGAGCTAGATATCACAGTCAAAAAAGCCCACATAGGACGCATAAAAGATAAGAATAGAATCTAAACAATTTTGTTAGAAATGGGTCTCTAGAGAATAAAGTGTCTTGTGCAATAATTCATTATATTCTATAGCTAAAAAGGTTTGCGCAAGTGTACAGAAAATTAATTCATGTAGTAAAGTAAACGTGTTTCCCTAAAAAAAAAAAAAGAAAAAAGAAAAAATAAAGCAGTCTGTGCAGAAGTACATCCCAATACATTTCTAATATTTTTTCCATATATATAGATAGTTGATGTGCATAATTAACCTAAGCAACCAGAAAGGTCTACGCATAGCAATGATTGGTTACTTTTTAAAAGACCCCTTCATTAACATTTGTTCTCGTTGGAGCAAAAAATAGATGAGGCCAGATCTTAATTAGCCATCACTTGCTCCTTGATTAAATCGGAAATGCGGACTGGGACCCCCTCCTTCATTTATACCGCATAAGTCCCGGGTCAAAAGAAGATACCCCTCTTACCCGAGCGTTATTGCAAGTTGGTTTGGTTGAGCCAGCGATACAGAGGATCCCAAATAACTGCCCCTTTCTTTTTGCCCCAAATACCCTTTTTAGAGTAAATTGCTTTTTCTAGGGTAAATATTGAATAAAGCCGGGCCAACCAGTGCGAAAACACGGGAGGATTAGGATCTATCCAGGCTGAGGCTATACATAGTCTAAGGATTGTCATAGCGATGAATATTAAAGCCCCACCACTTTTTCTATCAACCGAGTCTTGTATTCCTAGCAGAATAACTGTGAGGGTTAAATAGATATTGCGGGATAGGACCTGTCCAAGAAAAGCTTGTATCTTAGTTGAAAGCGGGCCTAGCTTAGTGCAGGAGGTGAACATGTGGATTGAGTCTGCTCTGTATTCAGCGCAGCGTGGACAGTGTGTACCTTTTCCAGTCCCCCATTTCGCAATTCTGCTTGGTGTAAAATATTTAAAAAAGCAGGTTTTATAGAATTGCGCCTGTAAGCTGGCCGATAATAAGTCACTTTGGGCAGATTTAAATGCAAAGCAGAAGGCATTATCCGTAATATTCAATTTTTGCTGCCACTTATTTGAAATTTTTAGCAAGTCATCAGGCATTAGACGAGTTAAAAGTTCATAGATTACCCCAATTCGAGGGAGGGTTGGTGCACGTAATTTTTTGATTAGTTCACATTTTGTGAATCCAGCCGGTCCCCCGTCTTGCAAGATAGAAAGGTCCTAATTGCATAATATTTGAAAGCATCCCTATTGCTCAGATTATAGTGGATTTGAAGATCCTCAAAAGCCAAAACCCCTTCAGCCGAGTAGAAAACCCCTAGTTTGTTGACACCTGAATTGACCCAGCTTTGAAGGTATGAGGGCCCGAAGATATCTGGTAGGTTGGGATTCTTATTGATAGGGGTATAGTAGTTCAATCTACCTATTCCTAGATGTTTGCGTACAGCAGAAAAAACCTTATAAACTCCCAAAAGGGTCTTAAATGTAACTTTCTTGTAGTAGCTATACTCAAGTTGCCGCCACAGGCACCCCCAGGCAGTAGGGCCGAGTAGCAATTCAAAAGGTGATGGAAGGCCTGTATATGGGGTTAAAGATGGATCTTGCAGCAGTATGGGACAAGATTGTAAAACAGTAGCCCAATAATATAATTTTAAGTTAGGCAGTGCCCGGCCCCCTCTTTCCCGAGGAAGAGATAGAAATTTGAACGCCCTCCTTGGTTGAGAGTAAGCCCATATAAACTGGGAAAATAACTGATCAAATCTTAAAAGTATTGCGTTGGTAAACTCTAAAGGGATTGCTCTAAAAAGATACAAAATTTTAGGGAAAAAAATCATTTTAAGGATATTACAGCGGCCCACAATAGAGAAATGTAAATTATTAAGGCGGCTCAGGGACTTTTTTTTTATCTCTAGCGCTAAAGGGTCCATGTTTTCACAGACTATCAAGTCAACCTCCCCCAAAATATTTACCCCCAAGTACTTTGCATTCGTGACTACCCTTCTGTCGGTCCAGATGATCTCTTTATTTATTATTATTTGGGTTTTCCCTTTATTTAATGCGTATCCTGATACGGTGCCAAAAAGATGAGCTTCCTGCTCTATTACAAGCATTGGTCTCTCGGGATCCGAGGTCACAAGAGCCAGGTCGTCTGCTTAGGCCATAATTTTTGTCTCATGGCCAAATCTACAGATAGCCGGAATATCCTGGTTCTCCTCTAGTTTCTTGATCAGAGAGGGTCAATATACATATCGAAGAGCAGCAGGGAACAGGGGCAACCCTGTCGGGTCCCACGCGTGATTTTGATTTGCTCCGATAGCGCCCCGTTGATGGAAACCCTGGCTATAGGGAAATGATATAGCGCCTTAATGGCCTGAATGGCTTTAGGCCCGAAGTTCATTCTCTGCATGATGCACCAAAGAAATCCCCAGGAGACCCGATCAAATGCTTTTTCTGCATCAAGAAGTATTAAGGCCTTCAGGTCTCCTGTAGATTGTGCTGCATCAAGCAGAGTAATGGTCCTCCGGATGTGCTCAGTAGTCCCCTTGTTGGGTATAAACCCATGTTGCCATCGGGACACGAGGCTTTCAATTTTAGCCGATAGTCGAGACGCGAATATTTTAGAATAGATTTTCGAATCTCCATTAATGAGAGTGATTGGGCGGTACGAGCCCATTTCTAATGGAGATTTGTCTTTTTTAGGAAAGACAATAATCTTGGCGGTAGCCCAAGATGGGGTGGTATTACACCTTTAAAAATTTGAATCACCACAGAGTGAAAAATGTCCTTGATTTGAGGAAAGAAAACTTTATAAAATTCTACTGGAATGCAGTCAGGACCAGCAGCCTTCCCGTCTGGTAGATTGGTCAAATCCATAGAGATTTCGTCAGGAAAAGGAGGATCTTCCAATTGTTCTCGATCTTCCCTATCGAGATGTGATAGCGAGATAAGATTAAGATAGTTGTCAATTGCTAGCTGTCTCTCCTCACATGTGTCGGTACACGATTCAGAGTAGAGGTTTTGATAAAATTCCTGAAAAGCTTTTCGTATTTCATCAAAATCGCTGGTGACGGCTCCAGAAGATGTTCTAATGGACTGTATCTCATTGATGGTAATCTGTTGTCTACTTCTCAAAGCCAGCTGGTGGCCTATCTGCTCGCCACACTCATAGTTTTTTTCCCGAGCAGCAGTCCACTTGGCCGCGGCTCTCTCTGCCAGTATTGAGCTTATTTCTGCTTTAGTGGCCGCGACAGCAAGTTGTGCTGGCTCTAGCTCTCCTTGGGCCCGATCTGCAACAATAAGGTTTTCCTCAGCCTTTGCTAATTTTCGTTGTAATTCTATCATCTGAGCCTTTTCCTGTTTATTTTTTCTAAGTGAGTATTGTAAGGTCTCTCCTCGAACACAAGCTTTCAGAGTGTCCCACACTATCATTGTAGAGGCTGAGCCAATGTTGGCATCTAGGAAGTCTTGAATCCAACTTCTCATATGAATTTTATATCCCTCATTAAATAATAGTGCTCTCTCGAAGCTCCAGGACGAGGCTTCCTTACGTACAGCCGTATCCTGTATGCTAAAGGTTAGAGGGTTGTGATCTGAAAGTACTCGAGGAGAAATATCAATACCACTTTTATGTATCAAAGAAGATGAGCCCAAAAAATAGTCTAAGCGTGCAAAAGAATGATGGGGCGCTGAATAGAATGTATAACCTGGTTGAGTTGGTTTTAAGCATGCCCAAGCATCAACAAGTCCATGTACAAATAAGAGACTTTTAAGGGCTTGCAGGACCTTGGGTTTTTGACTTACAAACCCCTGTTGGTCATTTGCTCCCCAATTACTGGGCAGATTGATGTTAAGATCCCCACACACAATAGTTGGGAGAGGCCAGTGTGCTAGTTCCCCGGAGACCCAGTTAATCACTCGGGGTCGTCCATATTACTCCCGTATATGGAGCATAATGTAAAGGAGCATGTAGGGGATAATCAGCACTCTGCTGGTGCCCATCTCCCCTGGGGGTCAGACTTAGCCCGAGTGGGTTGAAGCAGGCGCTTGTGGCGTGCTAAGATAGCGACCCCTCTTGTGCGTGCACCCTGTGATGTTCCACCAATAAGGCTATAACCCATGGTCTTTAAGAGATGTGTCTGAGAACCCTTTATATGCGTTTCCTGGAGGCAGACTAAGTCGGCCCCCATCAACCGCAGACCTTGCGCTGTCTTCTGCCTTTTTCAAGTATCATTTAGCCCGCAGATATTTAAAGAAACAATTTTAATATGTGTTATATTTGACATATCAATTAGTTAAAGAATTGTTGAAAAATAATTGAGTCAGTTATAAATGCACAAACATAAAAACAAAAATTGGGAAGTAGTAACCCCAGCTGTTGTCTGTAGTCACCGATGTACTGAAAAGAGCGACCCATCATAATAGAGTTAAGGAACCAATTTTGAATTGTTACGTTTTCTATGAAAGCTAATACAAGCACAGGCACCCAAAACCAGTTGGCGTATGAAGAAAAAAAACAAGTAAAACTCAAATAGGCTCAGCCCCCCCACCCTCACTCCCCTCAGCCTAATCCTACCTCTACCCCCTGGGCCTCCCTCCCACCCTCCCCCCCCCCCAGATGTGAGCAATCAGGTATTACCTGAATGATGGATAACTGTAATAAAACCCCCACCGCCCACCCCCACCATGTAAAAAAAAAACTATTGTGTAGCAAATTACCGGCTCTAGGACTATGCTCAGGAATTCCCAGGGATTGCCCGAGTTATACCCCAGATCGTGACAGCCTCTTAATGTACCTATGTGAGATCTGCCCCACCTCTGACCTCCCCCCTCAGAAAAACCATAAAACACAGTAAGGAGAAGGCATATATATAGTATTCATCAGTTTAAGAATGATGTCCCGTATTAAACCTTAGAGGGCGTTATGATAGCCCCCTTCTAGCCTTAACCTCGGAGAAGTACTCTAGAGCCTTAATCTCAGATAAGAAAGTACGTGTGGAAACGTTCACAATAACTTTCAGCTTGGCAGGGTTCATGAGGAAAACTTGTGCCCCTTGTTGTTGGAAGGAGGTAATTAATTGGCGAAGACGCCATCTTCGTTCCACTGTTGTGTGGCAAAAATTGGGTTTCGCGAAAAAAGACACTCCTTCATAGCTCTTCTGAGAGTTTTGCCGGGCTTGGTCAAAGATCATCTGTCTGAGGAGGAAGTTCCAGAAGAAAACCAGAAAGGCACAGGGTTTTTCAGTTCCTTTAGCGTAGGCGCTAACATACTGTTTCTTCTGTGTAAAAGGAAAACGATGAGCTCGTTGGATTTCATGTTCCCAATTCCAGTCAGTGTGATCAGGAAAAGCCCCCCTCAGTAGTTTTAAAATGTAGCGCCGAGGATCTTCCCCCTCCACCCCTTCGGGAATCCCTAGTAGGCGGAGGTTATTTCGGCGCTGCCGGTTTTCTTGCTCTTCCATCTTCCACATTACGTCGGTCATGCAGTCACTGTGGGAAGAGCACTGGCTTTTCAGAGAGATGACTTCTGCTTAAAGGTATTCGGTGCGGCCATCTATCATAGTGACTCGTTCGCCAATATCTGAACAGGTTTCATTTAATTTCCTGAGGCCCCCTTGCAGTTTCATGGTGGCACCTTTGGCTTGCTGATTATCACTATGTACTTCTTCTTGGTATTGTTTAATTGAAGAAAGTATGGCTGCCATAGAGGGTTCTTTTATTTGATCACCCATGATCTTATCAGGATCCTCGCTACACGGAGAAGTGAGTTGAGACTCTGAATAGTCCCATCTTAGCTGACCGTGCTTTAAAGCTCGTTTCGCTCTTTGTTTAGCAGACATAAGTTTTTGTCGTTGAACTGTGTCTGCGCCTTTAGAGAAGCTGTTGTATTTAGCGTCAGATAGATCGCCATCGCTAGAAGTAGTGAAGCTTTCTTCAGCCATGGAGTTGGACCCGTCTGATACTGAGAAGAAGTGTTCACCCGTTGGTTCGGGGGTTACCGCAACCTGAGACCATTGTGTCGAACTGACTTTGGAGTCGATAGAGGGGGAGCCCCAGAGATCTTGCCCCTTCTCCTTGGACTCAGTCCCGACTGGAGTCAGATTTTCTCCTCCACAGGCCCCCAAGGGTATATCTGAAGCTTCGGTATTTGTACTGAGGCCAATCATGCATGTAACTAGAGTTGCTAAAGTCTCTGGTCCACACGTTTCAGCTATATGTTCTGGCTCAAGATTTCCTGATAATTGTTGAGCATTTTGCGGGGCAGAGTACATGGCTGACTGTACTGTGTTAGCTTGGGTCTGGTTGTCTGAGATTGGATCTGATGTTTCATTACTTTTGCTGCTCTCGAGGTTATTAGCAGCTTTTTCACCCTTGGTATTTAGAAAATTAGCCAGTGAGCCAGCCGCGGAGAACATTTTAGCGACTGACGGCTGAAGACTACCCCCATCCTTGGGAACTCTGCCCCCGGCAGGATTGTTAGTGCCTTTTTGTTGCCCCCAGCCTCCCGTTTACCTTTGAGTGCCAGTTCAGGATCAGGCTTTGAGAGCGCAGAGGCAGAGGCGGAGGATCCAAGATCACTGCTGGGGGGTAGTTTGTTTTTTGAGCCCCTGACTCCGCGGGACGCCATACTCCGTCTTGCTCGAACCCACTGCCACAAAGGAGCCCAGAGAAAAGCAGCCAAGCAGTGCAAAATATGCTCCAGGCAGACCGCACAGACAGAAGCAGGTAACAGAGCCGTCCAAGCTGGGACCTTCAAATTGAAGCTCCGTGCGTTGTTACTCCCAAATCCAGCAATCGTTTTCGGCGGGAAGCGGTGTTCACGGCAGCTTCGGAGCAGCGCACACAGAGCCCAGCACGGCAGTACCACAGAGCCAGACCGCATAGCAGACAGCCGATTGAACTTGTGGTGCGAGCGGCGGTGAGGCGGAGAATTACGCGGAATCCATCTTGCTCCTGTCAGGCAATACCAATCAAAAGAGCGGGTATCACTATCTGGTCAGATGTTTTAGCAGTAGAAGGAATCCATCCTTGGGAGGTATTAAGGGCTAAGGTTGGAACTGGTTTTTCCAGGTTTAAATATATACAACTTGTAGCCTAGTTTGAAGCGGAAAAGGGAATATAAGGGGAGACTGGGAGACGGAGCAGGTCCTTCAAACAGTACATCTAAGAAGGAAAGAGATTTCTACCTGGTATAGGAAGCTTTTGGATGCGGAAGATTTGGAACTTCCCCCACAATATACTGTCTGGAATCAGTCCCCATTTGAGTCTAACATAGTAGATCTGTATGAGCCCTCGTTGAAGCTACTCTATAAATTTATTAAACCGGCCAGCTTAAAGAAGAACCATTTTTTCGTCATCAACAGACTTTATTATACACCTGCTAAAATAGCCAAGTTTGCCCCACTATCCACCCCAAAATGTCCAAGGTGCAAGACTCTCAATGCTAATGATATTCATATTTTCTACGAATGTTCTGAACTTAGAGCTTTCTGGAGGGGAGTGGGGGACATCCTATGTGGCATTTTTAAAGTCAGAATTGAGGTTAATGCTTCTCTACTATTCTTTGGTGAGGATGGAGTGTTTAGTTTGAATTTATCACAGATTCATAGGGGGTTGTTGCTATATTTGGTGTTACTCGCCCAGAGAGAGATCTGCATGAAGTGGAAAGAACCACGGCCCCCGAGATGTGAGGATTGGCTTAAAGCCATGTTTGCCATGGCTCGTTTAGATCAGAGAGGAACTGGGGAAAATACGGTGAACATCTGGCAGCCCCTAATGATTTGGGGCCGGGATTGGAGACTAATATAGTTTCAGCTGCCTTCTCCCGGTCCAATGATTACACCAAGCCTTCATCAAACGGGGCTGGTCTGGTTGACCTAAGCAAGTGCAGTAAGCCGTAGGGCGCCCAGTTGGTAATGACGGATTTTACCAAGATCTGCAGATGCTTATTGGTGAGATGAGGACAAAAAAAAAAAAAGTGCAAGTGCTTTAAGTGCAACATATATACTTGGTATGTCATTCCACTAGTTTCCTTGTTGATTCATAAAGTGCAAGTACAAAACTAGTATAGTAACAGTATTACTAATGTAGTACATAAGGTGCAAGTGCAAAGCTTATGTGTTGACAATATTCCAAGTAAAATACACTAAAATTTCAAACCTTCCTTTGCTCTTATTAAACCTACAGCAAACAAGTACCTACTGACGCTAAAAACGACCTTTTGAGAGGTATCAGTTCTCAATATTCTTGCTGCCTCATAACATGACCTAATTCCCAATGTCCGACAAATGGGTTTGATCCATTTCCTTCTGGATTTTACGTAAACTGGGCAGAAGAATAATAAATGTAGGTCATTTTCTCTTGCACCAGATTGGCACAATGTACAGCACTCAATATTTTCCTCCCCTTGTTTGCAAGCCCATTTCGATGTGTTTGAATTAATATGGAGTACACCGTATCGAAATTTCATATATAGGGATTTTGCTAACTGCGGCTGCACCTCATTCAAAAATGGCTCAAAACTCCAAGTTTGTTTCATTAAAAGGAACCGTGCTGTTAGTGTACCAATGCGATACAAAAGGGGATGATGGACGGAACGTTTGAGCCAATCAAACACTCACCCCCAGTCAACTGATCTGGGTTTGAGTGTCCATCATCCCCTTTTGTATCGCGTTAGTGTACCAATGGCTGAGCTATGAGACGCACTATCTTGGATATAGGCCCAAAAAGTTGATTTTAATATTTTCTTAGAAACCATAGACAATTGATCAGGCTCCTCCCAATAGTGCTTCAGCCCTAATTTATTGAACCAACAATGAACATGCTTGAGCCACGGTAAACCTCTACCGTGGTTGAGCCTTAAGATTTCCTCTAGCCCTTCTTTATAATGCACAAGCTCTGCTGTAGACCACAGCCGCACCCAGAACAATAATGGTCTTAAAATTGCCTGGTGATCCATACTGCGTACATTTAGGTTCATTACAATAGGTATTAGTGGTGTACGCATAGAAAGGCATAGTAATTTCCTAAAGAACTTATTTTCTCCTACCATAAAAGTATTATTGCTTGAGGGCCTCCATAATTCTGCCCCATAAAGGGATGCCGATTGTGCCCTATACTTATATACCTCAAGGGCAGGGGATACCGCTTTAGACATGCTACTCTCATGTTTCTTTACTATTGGTAGAGAGTTTTGGAGTAAAATGATCTTCAAGTCATTTGTGTGGAGTGTTTTCAAGAAAACATTAATAAGGAAACTACATTTCAGCTACTGCAAATTATAATGTAGAGGAATACATCCAATCATTGGAAAATAATTTGAAAAATGCAAAGATGCCTTTCCTGGAGAATGAAATTGTAGACAGTATAAATGACCTTAAAGGAAATAGAGAATACTAAAATTACAGGAGTTTGGGTATGAAGAGCTCGCATAATTAAATTCGATCAAAGCAAGACTTTTATAGGTTAGACAGCATCCAAATGTTGGTCTATTGGAGAGCAGTGGCTAAAGCTCACTTCCAAGATTGTTTCCAATACCTATTTTAAGAGAAATAAAGTTAAAGCAAATTTGAATTCTGGTTTGATGAGGTAAATCTAAATGTTATGCCACACAAGAGGATAGCCAATGAAGCAAAGACAGTGAGACAAGAAGGTCCCTCTGCCCAATAGAATCACATCTCAGCCTAGATTATAGCCCACACTTTATTGAAGTCCATATTTAGGCTGGAAATAACTATCCAAACTCACAATCAAATGCAAACATTACTCCTATGTTCAAAGTAAACCCTAATACGTGCACAAAGTGTGAAGGATACCAACCAATTTAACTCTTAACTAATCATCTAAAAATCGTTTTGAATTCCCTGCCCATATCTTTGAAGGCAAAATTAATCTAGCCCAGAATGGATTTGTCCGTAATCAATGTCTGCAGGAGTTTAGGTATGATTAGAGAGGAAGTATAACTATAGAACATTACGTTGGTCAGTTATCAAAGTTTATAAAAATCAAAGTTATAAAATACCAATGCTGAAAAGCAGTTGTGACCTTATAATTCTTAATTCAGTTTAAATATTATATGGTCAGACTGGGCCTAATTTATGAATACATTGAATTTTCGTAAAAAAATTTGATGAGTGCAAGACACATCTTTATCCTGCATATGGAAACAAAAATAGAAACCTTCTTTATTTCCATCAGTTGAGAGTAGTGTTCAGTCAATGGAAAAAAAATCTGTATGCAATTGACTTTGTTGTTTTTGTCCCAAATTCTTACTCATTTTTTGGTGTTCCAATACTGAGCCATTAGTAGGATTTCTTGTAATATGATTAATAATGATAAAACTTAAATCATGACTTTTAGAACTGTAATACAGAGTTACATTATACTTGAGGTTACAGGTGGATTGTGATGTTTAGGGGAACTTATCAGAAAAGATATCTTACCAAACTAATTTTGAAAAAATGCTTACTACATATTAGGGAGACTGAACACAAATAAAATGTGAAATCTGTCTAAATATTATTTGCTCTTTGAAAAACTCGAATTGAACACCGATACAAATATTGAAACTGACTTGCAGCCTGTAACTAAACATTTCATTGGCCTCAAATGGACTTATGGTATCTTGGAAGAACCTAGCATATTGCCTTCTTAATGGACGTTGGACATTGTCAAATTTCCAAGTTTACTTTTAGGCAACTCAGATGAAGTATGCAAGATTCTTAATCATGCAATTTGGCAGAAGAATGGTAATGTATGATTTTAAGTGCCATGATCAACCAAGAGGCCATCCAGGGATAGTTCTACATATTTACACAAATAAATTATTTATCAGATGAACAAGCATAGGTGAACCCTCAGTGGGATTCACAGAACTTATAAGGACTGTGCTGAATTTGGAGCTACAGTTCTACAACACGCTTGGGCTCAAAGTCACCAGATTTATATCATGCAGCTTCCGTATCCTCAGGAGATTGGAGTAGCCCATCTTGTGTGCCTTTGCCATCGCTGACAGACTCTTGCGCATACTCATGACACCAACAGACAATAAGGACATCGCCTTTATCAACAATGCAGTTTCAAAATGATCAGCATCCTTTTCACTGAATGCAAAAGAATATTGGTGAATGTGCATATTTTCATGCCTGGAGCACTATAAAAGGAGTTCCACTCCCCTCTATCAACAGTTCTATTATGGTTGTTTGAAGCCCTGTTTCAGCACCAATTGTTTTTCATTTTCAGCAGTCGTCTGCTAATCATGATCAATCTAGTTGGTTTTCCTGTTCTACTTCCTGAATTCCTATGCCTACTACCTCTTCTTTCCTTTATTCCAGTATGGTCTATACAGCTCACCTACCAGGTCTTCAGGTCACACTACACTTTGAGACAAATATACCTCTCCAGTACTCATCAGATTATCACAGAAAAACTTTACTGCACTTACCCTCGCAGAGTAAGGAAGAGGGCTTACGTTTCTCTGCTATCATCTGCAAGTTCTGATGGTTTTCAAGAAGTTGATATTGAATTAATGAAAGTGTACCTCAAGTGTTGTATGATATTAGTCTTAGGAGTAATTTAGAGGTGGGAGCGGTAATGGGAGATCTGCTGTAAATCAGCAGATGTCCTGCCCTCATTTAGAGGCTGGAAACTGCTCAGTTTTCAACAGTGAAATCGTGGTCACCATTAAAAACACCTTGCTGGTACCCCATCCACTATAGGCTTACTGGCTGAATAGCATCAGAAGACCAACATTATGTAGAGACTAGGGAAAGTTTAAGTCTTAGGCAATAAATATATAGCTTTTAAAAAGTTCAAGTTAAATGTTCTGACAGTTTGGAATTTGTTTGCACAATATGAATTGACTTCCCTCTATTTTCAATGTCTTTCAAAGAACTGAAATGAAAAGGAACAGTTGTATACAAAGGAAAACCTAGACCCATGTAGCAAGATCCTAGAGCAGCAACATAGTTCCATGATTGCTTAACAAAGCCACCATTGACTACCAGGTAAGTTGTATCCAGAATCCATGATGGCCACTGCCTCTCCAAATATCTGGGAAATGTATTTTGCCATTGGGGCATTGACGAGCAGTGCGGTCTCCACATATGCAAAGTCTCTCTCCAGACAACATAGACACTTTGCAAGTACTACCATCCTAAGTGGATTTGGAGTTTCACTACCCCATATTTTCCAATTCCTTCATAGTAAACTATTTCTCCAGCTATGTTTCCTGACCTTTCCTGATTAAAAGACTTTATTTAAAGTAATCAATGACAACAAAGTGGCTAAACAGTAAGAGTAAGAAACAATTAAATGAAACTGAATATTTAACTCACTAAAGTCTATAAAATGTATGAGGGAGAAACAGAGAAGAAAGAGGGGAAAGTACTAATATATCAATTACATACAAAATATCAATAATAATAATATAATAATACTAGGAAGATAACAGTAGGCATAATAATAGTAACAAATGTCCTCATAAAATACCTAAGACTCTAAAAGGTACTAGGTACTAAAAATAACAAAGAGCAGAAATATTCACAGGGGTTTGAAATCTTCAGGAGTTATATATTCAATGGAAGAAACACAGTTATGAACTTGATTCAAAAAAGTAGTCAAGGATAACCATAACGATTGGACATTCTGAAAGAGTGAATATTGAGTAATGTAAATAGTATCCAACTTATGTTGTGAGCAAACGCAGTCTCACCAAGTCTTATACGATAAGTTAGAAGAACATTTCCAATTAAATGCACATTTTTTAAGAGCGATTGCTAATAGAATATCGATTAATTTATACTTAGGAAACCATGTGCTAAAATGAGAGGTTAAACGACCTAAAAAAGGTACTGAGGATTAGAAACGTGTTACAAGTTAAAAGTCTTTTGTGTTTGAGAAAAAAGAATAGTATTAGGACACCTAAATAACATAAGTATAAGGTCACCTTTAGGAAAGTCACACAACCAACATATAGGGGCCGATTCCGATCTCGCTCGGAAGGGCACCGAACGGGATCCGTAGCGAGCGAGTCCGATTCGTAGCCCCAGTTTCCAGACGACTCGTACCGCTGTACGAGCGAGCAAGTACGATGCGAGGATAGCCTCGCGCTCCGACCGACTCGTACCCATCAGCGATGCCGTCCGGACGACTCCGACTTCATCGACGCGCACCGCGCAATAGGTCTGATTTCCGAGCGACCAAGTATGATGCCCACGTCGAGCAGCCGGATCGAGTTGGAGCCACCGACTTGAAAAAGCTCCGGGAAGCGGACTTCAGGTGTCCGTAGCGGACCCCCCTTCACGCGCAGCCCTATGACTCGATCACGGGGGGGTCCCAAGGGTCCCCCCTACACATGCCTGCATGGTGCGGGTGGGACCAATGCGTCCCCATGACAGGGGGCACCCTTGTCCGAGACGTGCGTTTTAGGTCTATTGGAGCCCATGTACGCAACGTACACCAGGCTCCCATTGACTTCAATGGTGCTCCGAGCAACCCGAGTCCGTCAGCGCTGCAGCGCATCGTACTCTGTCGCTCGGAGCCCCGGAGCCCGGGTCACAAGGAAAGCTCTACGGGCGCCAGTCGCCCGTAGGGCTTTCCCAGCAAGATCGGAATCGGGCCCTTAGTTGGTGTGTCTGTTGAAAATTTGGCACATTGTATTGGGGTAAAATATAATCTGTGATAAAGAAAAACAAGGATTGGGGAATGCTAGTTGTTCTAGAAATTTAATAAATATGTGACCAAACCTTATTTCAAAATTGTACATTCCAGTTCACGTCAAGATCATTTTCCCATAAAAGTTCCGTTTTGGACTTGGTTCTAGAGGAATCAGGAAAATACATACATTTATAAATAGAGGAAGCTTTAGGACCAGATGTAAGAATAGTAGTTAGGGAAGAAGAGAGGGGGACAGAGGTAGAAGTATGTTGTATAAAAAAGTATGCATCTAGGACCGCATTCATAAGCAGCAGAATAAGAGTATGAAAATGTTGGGGACAGTGAAAAAGCTGCTGAAATTGGGGTAAAGAAATAGGAGTACTGCCTTCAAATAATTGCCAAATCCAAATTAGGCCTTCATCCTTGAACTCCAAAATATCAGTCTGTTATTTATCTTAATAAGTTTGTTACACTATATTGGCATAATAAGAAGTAGGGCAGGAGTTAGGATAGTTGGAGAGAATGTAGATTTGATCAAAGAAGCTGTGTGATGAAAGATGGGAGAATTAAGAAGAGGAGATTTAGAGGAGAAAAAAGAAACTTCTTTAGGAGAAAAGGGATGTAAAAGAGTTGTTTCTACTGTCAACCATAAAGGGGGCAGGGAGAAAGCAAGTCTAAGATCGAAAAAGATGCTTGACGTAACCCAAATGCTCCATATTAACGATACAAATCTGGAAAAGTCACCCCTCCTTCCAACTTAGACTTTTGTTAGAAGGACAGAGAGATCCTCAATTTCTAATTATTCTATGAAAATGTAATAAGCAAGGAATGTATTTAAAAAATAGATGTTATTAATATGAACTGGAGGCATGGATATAAGATAAAGAACAAAAGGGGATATCATCATCTTTTTTTAAAAATATATCTTTATTGATCTTGTAAACAGATAGGTTGTACAAGTACCAGCATGTGCCAGGGTATGGGTATAACACATTGAATGTTCACCATCCAGATCTCGCAGGCCGTAACCTGCGTACAACATCAATAATATGCAAGCTTTTCCCAAGTGTCCCTTCCTACTGCTTTCCTGTATGTAACTTCTGTATCTTGCTGTAATCATGAACGATCTTACAAGTCCCTGCCCCGATCCACGCCCCGAACTTCTGCGCTGCGGATCAGTTACCCTGCCTCCCCTCCCACCCCCCTTTTCCCAACAAAAAAACTCCCCCCACCCACCCAACCATGTCTGGTGTAGGATCCCGTATGGCATACCCTGATGGGCCGAATCTCTCCATTACTGTTGCCCCTTCTGGTAGAACCATCCTACCCCGCATCTCTCACCCTGTCACTATTTCCCGTCTCCCGCCCTGAGTGTACGCCCCCCATTGTATCGCTATCTGCTCCGTACGTACCCCCAGTTACCAGCTCTGCCACCATAGCCCTCCAAGCCTGTATGTCTTCTTCTAGTTTCTCATCTTTTCTAAGCCGCTGCATTCTAATCACCTCGGCAGTCGCCCACTCCTGCACATCCCGCACCCACTGTAATATGCTGGGCGAACGGTGGCCCATCCATGATATGGCAATCCGCCTCTTTTCAAGCACCAGCCCTAAGAGGACTAGTTTTCGACTAAGGTTCTTCTTCTTGGGACGAGGCAACAATCCCAGCAATACCACCTGGATCTCTCCTGCTATCTCCCAGCCTGTCGTCCCCCTCAGTGTCTCTAGAACCGACGCCCAGTATCCCTGCAGCACAGGGCATGTCCAGGCCATGTGTATGAACGCAGCCTCCGCTTCTCCACACCGTGGACACTGCCCCGACCGCTCCGGATAAATCTTGCGTAACACCTTCGGGGTCAAGTATGTTTGGTGTACATAGTTAAATTGGATTAATTTAAACCTCTTGTTTGCACTCACTTGTTTGACCCCTTCATGGATCTTGACCCAGTCCCTGTCGCTAAAAGTAGCCCCTGTCAGTGCCTCCCACTTCTCTTGAATCAGCAACCCCCCATTTACTCGATCATCCCGGATCGCCCGATATAAATGTGAAATCATCCTTCTGCCTTTAGTCATCATTAACAGGGTCTGTAGGATCCGGGAGACTGCAGGTTCATCCGGGAACGAGGGCCAAAGGTCTCTCGCCACCTGAGCAATCTTTTCATATTGCAGAAATTGCCCTGGACCCAACTCAAACCTCTCCCGAGCCTGTGCACGTGTGATGTATTGCGCATTATCATATAGGTCGCCCATGGTCTGGCAGCCCCCCTCCACCATTTCCGTAATGACATTGATGTGGCAATCTGCCAAAATGGCTGGACCACCCATAGGGGCATGTCCGGAGCATACGGAGCCCCCTTCATTACTTTCCGGACCGTCACTTCCCACATCTCCGCCACATGTCGCACTATGTAGGGGCATGTCAGAGGCTCCCCCGCCCCCATCATCAATAACTCGGGTAGCTCCCTGTCTCCAAAAGACCCCACCAGCAGGGTCTTTTCCCAGTTATTGTCCCCATCCAACCAATGCACTGCTTGCTGGAGCTGTGCGGCGATGTAGTAGTACTCCAGGCATGGGACCTCCAACCCCCCCGCCTGCCAAGTTCGTTGCAGAGTGGCCAAACTAACTCATTTGCGTTTGGACCCCCATAACAGGTCTACAAGAAGCTTGTCTAGTTCAGCAAAAAAGGAGCGGGGGATCCGGTAGAAGGAGTGCTGCATCGTGTACAAACACCGGGGCAGGACCATCATTTTTGTCAGCGCTATCCTCCCCATAAGGGAATTCCCGCCAGGCAACTCCCGCCAGAAACGTACCGAGCCTCTCAGACCCTCCACAACCCTACCGATATTATGCACCAGAAATTGCTCCGCGGTATCTGCTAGCCGTACCCCCAAATATCGTGGTACGGACCGGACCCAAGGGAGACCCACCTCCGTGAGGTCCTCATCCACGCGCATGGCCAATCGTCCTAACGGAACCAACTTGGACTTCCCCGGGTTGATCCGCAAGCCCAACACACTCCCAAACCCCTCCAAAGCACGCAACAGCACCGGCACTGCCGCCCCCGGATCCCTGACGTACACCAAGGTGTCGTCCGCATACATGGACACCATGTGGTTAGATTCGCCAACCTTGATCCCGAATGGTGCCATCCTTGTTCGGAGGTCCACCGCCAGGGGCTCCATCGCCACCGCAAAAAGTAGTGGCGATAGTGGGCACCCCTGCCTGGTGCCCCTATGCAGTCGGAAGGCCCGAGACACTAGCCGCCCCACTCTAATCCTAGCACAAGGCTCTGAGTACAGCAACTGCACCCATTGTAAATACCGGTCTCCCACTCCCATTGCCCGCAGAACCTCCCAGAGATATGACCACCCCACAGAGTCGAACGCCTGTTTGATATCAAGAAGTAGTAACGCACAATCCTCCTGCTGAAGCACGGATGAGTGCCATACATGAGACAGGCGTCTGAGGTTCATGACTGTGCTCCGCTGAGGAATGAAACCCGCCTGATCCGGGTGAACAAGCCTACACAGGTATGGTTGCAAACGTGCTGCCATAACCCCGCAAAGGATCTTCATGTCGAGGTTAAGCAGGGATATGGGCCTGTATGACCCTGGAAGTTGATCGTCCCTATCTGCCTTAGGGAGCATCACCACCACTGCCTCATTCATGGAGGGCGGGAGCGCCTGCGACTGAAAGGCTTCGTTATATACCTCAAGGAGGTAATCTGCCAAGACATGCGCAAATTTCTTATAGAATTCGGCCGGTAGGCCGTCACCACCGGGACTTTTGGCTGATTTCAGAGACTTAATCCCTCCCAGAATTTCCTCCTTCGTGAGTGGCGCATTCAGCAACTCCCCGATCTCAGCCTCCAAGCGGGGGAGCCCTAACGTAGTAAGAAAATACCCCAGGTCGTCCCGCTTGGTGTCCTGGCACCGCGCGTATACTCCGGCCATATGGTCCGCCAGGGTATCCAAAATGCCATGCTGGCTGTATACCATATGCCCATCTGCAGTCCTCATCTGCACTATACCTGAGGGCTGCGTCTCAGTACGGATCAACCTCGCCAGCAGCGCTCCAGAGCGATCTCCCTCCGCATGTAGACGCTGCCTGTATGCGATGTAATGAAACTTCTCCAGGCGGCACAATGCCGCCAGAAATTCCTCCCGCTGCTCCCTCCACTCTGTCCAGTATTGAGGCTCTGACGGCAACACCCCTTCCAATTCCGCCAGTCATCGCTTGGCGGTCTCCACGTCCCTTTCTAGTTGCTTCTGAACGCCATAAGATGTGCTGAGGCAAACCCTCCGCACAACCACCTTCATCGCTTCCCATTCCATGCCCCACGACATCGCTGAGCCCCAGTTAATCCTGAAATAAGACATACGTTTCTCCTCCAGCTTCCCGGCAAAAGGCGGGTCCATAAGCGCCTCCGCCTGGAGCCACCATGTAGGAATCTCTGCTCTGGGTCTGGCCATACTCAGCATTGCCAGCAATGGGGAGTGGTCCGAAATGTGCCTCGGAAGGTACGTTACCTCCTCCAACTTAGGCATCAAAGTCTGCAATACCAAAAACTGATCCAACCTACTATACGTGTTGGATGCCAGGGTGTACCAAGAGAACACCCGTGATGCCGGATGCCGGGCCCGCCATACATCAGTCAAGCCCATTCCACTCATCACATCGGTCAGAGCCCCAGTCATGCCTGGTTTTGTATTTGCGCGGGTAGGCAATGGGTATTTTATATCTCCGTAAAAATGCATGTACCCTTCTCCGTTTGTCTAGCGAGGCCATTCCCGTATGTTCCATGTAAGTCGCTTTGTCAAGGAGGGAGCCATAAGCCAAATACATCTGGCGGCCCGATACCATTCCCATCCCGCCTGGGCATTCTCAACCGGATCATTCAATGGCAAGTTTCGACCCAGACATGTATCCCCTTGTCGTCCCCAACACCCAAAAACATCAACCGCAACAGTGCGAACTCCCTGACCCACCCCCTGGGCAGTGAAACAATACCTTCCCCCCGCTAACATAGCAAGTGAGCAGTTCCAGGGGATATCATCATCTTAATGGAATCTAAGCAACCCCATGAAGAGAGAAGTAAAGGATTTCAAGTAAAAAATAGTAGATTCAATTTTAGTAATAAGTTCCTTAAAATGAATGCTGATGGAGTCTGAGATCGAAGTAGTGAAACAAATACCTAAGTATTTAATTTTGGTGGAAGTAGCTCACTGAAATCCAATGATCATAAAGGGTTGTTTCATAGTATATTTATTAAGAGGCAAAGTTTTCATTTTATCTTTATTAATCTTGTAACCAGAACCATCAGAGAAAAGGGCTATTTCATGAAGTAAAGCAGGTAAAGAAGTTTCAGTAGAGGAGATGAAGAGAAGGATAACATCGGCATGAGCTGCCAGTCGTAAATGTTGTTCACCATAACGAAAGCCAGATATAGAAGAATTAGATCGAATGCAACATATGAAAGTTTGAAGAACTAGAACAAATTTTAAGGGAGAGAGGGGATATCCTTGCCTAACGCCACGGTGAAGAGGAAAATAAGAAAAGACTTTACCATTAACAAGAACAGATGCACATGGAGATTGATTTAGGGCCAACTCCATGCCAGGATAAAGATGTTAACATGAAGTCCCAATTCACTTTATCAAAGGCTTTCTCTGCATCTATCATAATACCTGCGAGAGAAGACTTGAGAGATGGAGATTTGCTAAGTATATTTAAAAATAACCTAGTGTAATCTTTTGCCAGCCGACCCTTAATGACACCTGGCTACTCTTTTCCAATGATATGTGGAAAAATAGATTCTAAATAGAGAGCGAAATGTTTAGCATAAAATTTATAATCGACGTTTACCAATGAAATGGTCCTATAATTTTTTACAATGAGTGGAGTCTTTACCATCCTTATGGATAAGACGACTGAAAGGTGTCAGAAGAAGAAATAAAAGCAATAAAGTGATGAAATAAATGAAGTAACTGAGGAAAAAGGATATTAGAAAAGTGAAGATAAAATTCTACAGTAAAACCATCTGGTCCAGGTGTTTTACGCACTTTTAGTGCTTTAAGCACTCAAGAGATTTCAGTAAGGTCCAAATTAACTTAGAGCAAATCAAAATCTAATTCTGAGTGTGAGGGCGAGGGACAGAATGCAATACCTTTCAATATCACAACGTTGAACTGAGATCTCAGGGGTATATCAAATTTGATAAAATTGAACAAATTCCTTTAAGATATCCTGTTGATTTGTAATCGAAGTGCCCTGCGAAGTTTTTAGGGAGGGTGTGCAGACAGAATATCGAGTAAAAAATATTGAGGTGCACAAATATCGAGTAATAAATATCGTGGTTCAGAAATATCGACAGCAAGAATATCATGGTCAAGAATATCGACTTAAGGTTAGTAATATCGATTTAAAAAAATATCAAAGTGTTTAATATCGTTTGCAAAAATATAGCTGTTAAAAATATCGTTTTTTAATTAATGTAATGTTTTCTAGTATGTATTTTATATGTATGTGATGTATGTTTTTTGTATGAGAATTATTTGTATTTTTAATATATATGTTACATTTTTAGTAGTTATTAATTTTTTTTATTTGAATTTTGTGTTTTTAGTTCCGTATCGGGTTGTGGGTTTATAGGAGAAAAGGGTGGGAAGTAATATAATTATATTAAATTAATTG
Organism: Calotriton arnoldi; assembly: GCA_963921515.1. NCBI lineage: Eukaryota > Metazoa > Chordata > Amphibia > Caudata > Salamandridae > Calotriton > Calotriton arnoldi. The sequence continues at coordinate 4,847,011 of CAWUFW010000202.1, read as the reverse complement.
ATTATTTTGTATTTATTAATATTTGTTTAATTGATATTTTATAGTTTTAAATGTGTATAGTAATTTATTATTAATTAAATAATAATTGGTTGTTAATTAAATTTATTTAATTAATTGGTCATTAATATTGGTAATTGTGTAATTAGTTTTAGGTGTGTGTTGTGGTGTTTATAGGTGTAAAAGGTGGGAAGTAATTTATTTTTAATTGATGAATTGATAATTGGTTGTTAATTAATTTTAATTATTTAATTGGTAATTAGTTATGATATTTGTGTAATTGTGTGTTTTGGAGTTTATAGGGGTAAAGGGTGTTAAGTAGTATATTTATTTTTTATTATTGATTTTTTGTTAATTGATAATAATTAAATTAATTAGAATTTTATTATGGTAAGTGTGTAATTAATTTTAGGTGTGTGTTGTGGTGTCTATAGGAGTAAAGGGTGGGAAGTAATTTGTGTTTAATTAATAAATATATAGGGGCCGATTCCGATCTCGGCCGGTAGGGCTCCGAATCGGATTCGGCTTTACCGGATCCGATTCCGGATCCGATTCGGAGCCCTGTTTCCCAACCGATTCATACGCGGGTCCGGCCGAGCGAGTACGATGCAAGCGCCCGCGAATTCACCGACCGACTCGTACGTGGCTTCAACACGCTCCGACCGACTCACACGGACCCGACTCGCACCGCGCAATGGAGACGTTCCCCGGCCGGGTAAGTACGATGCGCACCGCGAGCAGTCCGACCGACTCGCGCCGTCCGGCTCAAAAGAGCTGTCGGAGCCAGACTTTGGGGGTCCGCGTCGGACCCCCCTGTATGCGTGGCCGTGCGAGTCGCACACAGGGGGGACCCATGGGTCCCCCCTACCTGTGCATGTACAGCACGATGCGCTTCACCGCGTACACGCTGTAGGGGGCGCCCTTGTCCGCCTCGCACCCTTTGAGTCAATGGGAGCCCTCGTACGCGTTGTACGACCGGCACCCATTGACTTCAATGGGAGTCCGACCGAATCGAGTCCGATAGCCTACGAACGCATCGTACTCGTCCGGTCGGACTGCCAGAGTCCGATTCGGTCGGAATTCTCTCTGGGTCCGGCTCAGTCGGAGAGATTTCCGGCCCGAATCCGAATCGGCCCCATAGTTTTTAATTAATGTTCATTATTTTATATTTATTTTGGGTAGGTGTTTACTGTTTTGGGTGTTGGTTTCACATTTAAAGTGGTGAAGCGTGGGTATTAAATACATTTTAATTACTTTATTATTAGTTGTTAATAGTAATAGTTTTTAATTTAAAAATAAGTTTTAATTGTGTTTTATTATTTCATAGTTTAATTTAGGTGTGTGTTGTGGATATTATAGTGTTAAAGTGTGTGTAGTCAATTAATGTTTATTCGGTTTTTTATAAAAAAAATTATTGATTATTAATTATTTTAATTATGGAAGTAAATTTAATTTAAAATGTTGAAGTGTTTTGTTTTTGGTGTGGTGTTATAGGGTAGGAAATAAAATAATTACATTTATGCATTAATTAATTTTTTTGTTTCTAAATATTTTTTTAACGTTTAAAAAAAATATATTTATTATTTTATTTTATATAATATTTCTGTTTTTGCTAAATGTAATTAATATTATATGTTTTCTTTTTATATATTTAATATATTTGATTTTTCATTTTTTAAATATTGTTTATATTTATGATTTTTTAACATTTTTAATATATATATTTTTTTATAACTCTTTGAGTGTGAATAGTAATTTTTACCTCTCCGCTATCCAGCACTTTCCCTACTGTTGCACTCACTTGAGTGGGAATAGTAAGTTTTTACCCCTCTGCTATACAACACTTTCCATACTGTTGCACTCACTGGAGTGGGAATAGTAATTTTTACCCCTCCGCTGTCAAGCACTTTCCCTACTGTTGCACTCACTGGAGTGGGAATAGTAAGTTCTACCCCTCCGCTATCCAACACTTTCCCTACTGTTGTACTCATTGGAGTGGGAATAGTAATTTTAACCCCTGTGCTATCCAACACTTTCCCTACTGTTGCACTCACCGGAGTGGCAATAAAACTTTTTACCCCTACGCTATCCAACACTTATCCTACTGTTGCATTCAGTGGAGTGGGAATAGTAATTTTTACCCCTCCGCTATCCAACACTTTCTCAACTGTTGCACTCTTTGGAGTGGAACTAGTAATTTTTACCCCTTCGCTGTCCAGCACTTTCCCTACTGTTGCACTCAGTGGAGTGGGAATAGTAAATTTTACACTTCTGCTATCCAACACTTATCCTAATGTTGCACTCACTGGAGTGGGAATAGTAATTTTTACCCCTTCGCTGTCAAGCACTTTCCCTACTGTTGCACTCAGTGGAGTGGGAATAGTAAATTTTACACTTCTGCTATCCAAGACTTATCCTAATGTTGCACTCAATGGAGTGGGAATAGTCATTTTTACCCCTCTGCTACCCAATACTTTCCCTACTGTTGTACTCTTTGGAGTGGGAATAGTAATTTTTGCCCCTTTGCTATCCAACACTTTCCCTACTCTTGCACTCACTGGAGTTGGAATAGTAAATTTAATTCCTCCGCTATTCAACACTTACCCTACTGTTGCACACACTGGAGTGGGAATAGATATTTTTATCCCTCTGCTATCCAACACATGAGAGAAGAGTCATTAAGTGTAAATAATTCAGATGCAAAAGATAGGAAAGAAGTAGAGAATTGAGATTCCTGCAATAGAGAATTGTTAAATCTCCATCTTTGTAAATCAGATTGAGGGGGCACCAAGTCCAAAACTGTAACAACCAGGGCGTGATCGGAAAATATTATGGGACTTATGTAAGAATTTAGAATTAGTTGTGGGAGGGACTTAGAAACAAAAATATGGGTAAAGTCTAGAAAGGGCAACATGTGATGCTGAATAAAATGTGTAATCCCGAAAAGTGTGATTTGACAGTCTCCAAGAATAAATTAATGCCCCATAAGAAATAGCAGAATGAAATTGTTTATGCATCTTATGAGATATGAATTGAACCGGGGATTGTCTATCTAAAAATGGATCAATAATTTGATTAGTCGCCTCCTAAAATAAAAGAGGAATTTAGATATTTTGTAAATGTTTTTGATATTTTGGGCCAGAAGGTATGATCGGGTTGAGTGGAGGCATAAATATTCAAAACTGATAGAGGAATATTATCTATTAAAAAATTAATACCAATCCATCTACCCAGATCATCTTTCTCTTGCGATAACACAACAAGGTTAAGAGTTTTCTTACATAGAACTATAACTCAATTTTTCTCATTGGAAGAAGGGTATACAAATACCGAACCCAGCCAACCACGTTTTAGTTTTAGGACTTCAGTTTCGGTGAGATGAGTCTCCTGGAGTAAGAGTAGATCAGGATTGAATTTTCCCAAATGTGATAGTACTGACTGTCTTTTAACAGGATTAATAAAACTTTTCACATTCCATGTGATTACTCTGAATATAACAATAAATGCAAAATATAAATCTTATGAGGACAATGCAATATACCATAACGTTACACAATAAGTCAAAATCAATATATGAAAAAAGAAAAGAATAAGTGAAAAAATACAGTGAACAGGAAAGGAAGAAGGAGAACATGGGAGATAGAGGTGAAGATAACAGAACAAGAAAAGACAGTACATGTAAAAAAATGCCGGCTGAAAATACATACATGAATAAGTAACAAAAGGAAAAGAATGGGGTAGTGACAACACAATTGAGGATGGCACAACCGAAAAGGGGAGACTACGCACCACTGGGGAACAAAATACAACCAGGAGGAGGCCATATCGGACGAACAACATGGTAGACCTATGGGAGGAAAAAGAAGGACATATCAATAAATATTGAGCAACTTCATATGGAACAATTCATATACATTGGCAATTTAAGAATAAAGTCAAGAAATTATAAAGAAAACAGTTAGTGCATGGATGGTCAAGCTGTTAATAGTCATATGAGTTTTAGTACATTTTTTAAGTTCAGCTGAATCCTCACAGGAAGAGGTGCTATTCTGATAGGTGATCATGAAGAGACAAGGATGGAAGAGTCCATATCGGGCACCAAGGCTGCGTAATGCCGGGCAAAGATTGAGAAACTCTTTTCTTCTATTGACTGTGGCATTGGACACATCCTGCGATATGAAGATCTTTTTACCCAACCAGAAAAGTTGTTGCTTAGATTTGGTGGCATTAAGGGTCTTTAACAAATCAGTGAATTCCAGAAAAAGAAGAATGATTCCTCTTGGCCTAGTAGAAGAAGCAGTTGTGGAAAGACGTGGACCAAGTCTGTGAGCTAGCTGGATTTTGAGCATGGTAGAAGAAGGTAAAACTAACAATTCAGGCAGAAAGGAAGTAAAGAAGGAGACAGGGTCAGAGCCTTCAATTCCTTCAGGAAGGCCGTAAATGCGAAGATTATTTCATTGATTCCTGTTCTCCAAGTCCTCCACCTGCTTTTTTAGTTGAAGAATCTTCTTTTCTAAATGAGCGATTTTATTTGTTACATCATGCAGGTCAACTATATGCTGCTCCACCAAAGAAACCTGATCTCCATGATGGCCCATTTATCATCGTGATTCTGAATACATTTGCTGGTTTCTTCAATAAAAGGTTGCAGTGCTTGAATCTCTTCCCGCAATAATTCCATAGAAATGGGAGATGTAGACTTGTCTGGTGAGGGAGGGTCTTGTTTCAAATGCTTAGTAGTGGAAGAGGGTGACTGAACTTTGTTTGAGGAACCAGGTAAAGAAGAAGCACTAGGAGTAGCAGAAGTCAACATGCTAACTGTATTAAGCACCCTGTCCACCAAAGAACTATTTGAGATGGAACATGCAAATGAAGAAGGGGTAGATTGTGACATTGACTTGCTACCAAAATGTTGTTTCTTTAGTCTACCCATACACCTTTACTGGGCAAAGAGACCAAGCAGGCCCACAAATAAGCAATGAGATGACCACCATCAGTGCTATAGGAGACACAGAAAAACATGCAGTAACTGTAGAGTGTTCCACAATATCAAAAAGCCATCTAAATGAATGCAAAGAGGAGGCAGAAACACTTTTCAAAAAGCCATGTTGCTCACTCATATTATCCGCAGGAGACTAGAATCCGAAACATCCATGACATGGGTTTCAAGACGCGAGAAGAGCATCAGTAAGTAACCGATGTAGCAGAGCTCCTTGTTCAGGCGGCCATCCTGGATGGCGCTGAAGCAATGTCCCATTTCCTGACCTTTAAACCTGTCTCTGTAAGATTGTGAACTCACCAGAGCCCTGACTTTGGTTTTCGAAATGGCTACTAGGAGATCGCTGTCCCAACCTTTATTTTTTCTTACCTCAATTGCTTGATGGCAAAGCCATCTGAGAAATCAGTACTTCAGGATGGTGGATTTGAGGCCCAGGCCTGTTCAGCTGTCTGGGCCCAGTAAGCCCGCTCTTGGGGTTGCCTATTCTAATTAGGTACTACCCTCGCCTCATCAAAAAGAACTCTGCTCAAACTGATCACCTTCTCTATTTTCCACTTTGGGATCAAGGACCAAGTGTGTCAATGGAATGTCCCACATCAGTTGTTTTCCCACTGCGCCCTGTCACAGAAACATGCGTGAGGATGACCAGTGGACCCGCCTGTCTTTGAGTGGGTCAGCTGGACCCAACTGACCCCTTTCCGTTCACAACTAGCTCAAAGATGATATTTCCTGGTGGTGTGAACCCCTGTAATTATATTTATTTGTTTTGCTAATAATCAGCCCATGGCAGGGGCTACTGCACCAGAAGGTCTATTGTCATTCAAAAAAGGAATTAATTACACTCCATCATACTAGCTGGACAGAGCTCTGGAGTGATACAATTCTAATTATAATCAATAGAGGAGGCTCATGGGTTACCAAAATTGGTTCTGCAACCCTGGTCAAAAGTCAAAAATTAATAATTTTTGTAGAAATCAGGTAGAGAATTTTGTTCTAAAATTCTAACTTCACCACAGAATTAAATATGTAGGAATGTATGAAATGTGAGAAAAATGGCATTTCTTTACTGTTCTCAAAACAAAAAAAAGCTATCTAAAAATGTAAAGACTTTGTCAATAGGAAGCTGCTACAAAGTATGCAGTAAGTGACACTTTTAGTACCTGTTACTGTAAAAAGAAACCCGTCTGTACAGCATGCATTTTTTGGGGGGGGGTTTATCGGGGGAGTTTTATAAAGTGTGAATTCGACCTGAAGGTATCAGAATGCTTTACATGAACACCAGTTGCGTTACAGATGGACACATTCATTTTTCTTAGGCATCGTGAGATTAAGTGATTTGCCCAGAATCACAGGATATTGAGCATCCCTGATGAGACTCGAACCCGGATCCCCAGCTTTGAGTTTAACCGCTCTTGTCATTAGAGCATTATTCGATAGGGCTGTGCAGGCTTTAACTTCACAGTTTTTGGAAACAAGCTTAAATTTCTCAGATGTTTTTAAACAGATACGCCAAGGATGCATTTTCTAATTCTTTTGAAGTTGGGGCCTTTTGGAGGCTATTAAGAACTTTCATGTTGCTCTCTGCAACGGCCCCCCATTCTTGAAAGACTAACAAAGTCAGCTCAATACACTTTCCAAATTCACCCGTGATTCCCCATATACTTATGGACTCTGATCTATTTTAAGTGTGCGAAAAAGCATATGGTTCTAGGTTGAAACTCACAGAATTACAGAAAATATCTACTTTTAATGATTAAATAGGATTAACAACATACATGGCCTAACTAAGACCTTTAGACGCCCTAAGCACTTAAACGATTTTGGTGCCCCCATATATATCTAACTCAAGATATAAATAAAAATAAAACGTAAAATAAAATTTTCTTTTTCGAAATGAAACAAAACTTACAGTAAGATGGAAAATAATGTTTATATTTGTAATCTTTCCCTTTATTTATAGGTTCAGTTGCACCATTTGCAGTTTTGCACCATATGGTCCATGGTAAATCAGAGAATGGAAGATTTCTGTGTTGTCCCCTTCCCTTGATGCCCTAAGCATGTGCTTGTCTAGTTAATTCAGCTCAGTCAGCATGTATAGTATGTTGGACCATAATTTTAAGAAAATGCAGAAATGCAGTAGCCCCTTTGCATAACACAACCTCTTTTTTTAGTATGGTTGGGCGTGTCTGTATGGTAGCGGTCAACATCCTCTAGGACAACATCCTCAAAGCACCAAGGTAGAAACAGTTTGCTTCAACATGCTCACCCGGAAATCAGTTGTGGCCTAAAGGCTAGAGTGGCCGACTTTGTTACTAAGGAACCAAGGGGCATTTGTACAAGGAGTTAACGCCGCCATAGCGTACATTTTTTTACGTTACGGCAGCTTTTCTTTTTATCGCCTTATTTAAAGTTGCTGCAAACCTCAGGTATTGGCAGTTTTCTGGCGAAAACGTGAATTTTTAAGATCGCCACATCTGTTAGCGGGAGTTAACAAAAATGAGATGCAAGGTAGACTTTTCCGTGCAAAAACTGCTGCTGATCCCACTTCGCGATATTTACAAGGAATTCCTTGCATGGTGCAAAACCAAAAAAAACTGCCTCTAACTGCAGTTAGAGGTAGTTTTTTAAGACCAGAAAGTAGCTGGTCTCAAAAATGGTGCAAACACTTGAGGCCTCATTTCAGAAGGTTTTGGTGCTGAACAGCGCTGCAAGGAATGTTGCTGCGCTGCCCTGCAACAAAACTACATGGCAGGAATGAGCACCATCAATAAGATAGTGCGCATTCCTGGGCCTCATTCATGAAAAGTGTTGCGTCGCTGAGACAAAACAGCGTTGCACCCCTTTCCACTTCGCCCTTCCTGCGACACCATGGATGCGCTGTATTTACTATACAGCGCTCCATGTCGCAATTAATGACAGATACATCTGGAATCCTGACGTATCTGTCATGGCTAAAGTCAACCATTGCTACAGTTGTGTCACAAGCATGACACAACTCCAGCAATGCATGAGCCCAGCCTATCCCTGTGGCTCTGCGTCACCCTTACACCTGCCATTAGGCAGGCATAAGGTACTGACGCAGTGGCATCCTACAATTGTTGCAGTGAAATCTGATGGATTTCACTGCGCCACTCCTATGACTCTTTGTTGCGTTGGAACACCCACCCTGCATACATCATACCTGATGCAGGTATAATGTGGCCCAGGGCTTCACAATGACACGAATATGCCTAGATGCGTCACTTTGCAAATACGGCGCAACGTGGTGCAAGAATGATGCTGCAAGTACATCAAGGAAATGACGCACTGGCGGGGTGAAACTGTCAGAAGGGGCTCATGAATAAGTCCCCCTGTCTTTTTCCCCTACGCTGGCGCACAATGGCTGCCATGCACCAACGCAGGCAACCTTGCGCCACGGTGCAAGGGTGACTGTGTTGCAGAGTTTATTGATGATGTGGCTCCATCACTTCTCGAGACGTCTGCAGGTGCGTCTGGACTAGTGGAGGGTGGGAGTGAACCATTTGGCCTTCTTGGAGTGTTGTTTGCCTGGTCTTTTCTTGAGGGGTGCAAGGGTGTCGGCGCAGTTGGAGATCCATCGGTGGAGGGCGCGCTGCAGTGTTGTCGTCTGTAAGCGTTGGCGGAGTGGTGGTGCTGAGGAAGTTGACGAGAAGTTCTTTGGTGGCCTTGATCCAGCTGCAAGGGGGGGCGATGATGGCGGTGGTGTATGGTAAGCATGGTGAAGACGTGATGTATACAATGATGGTCATTCCAGGGGAGTCTGGTGGTGTGGCTGTAGTTGAAGTTCCCGCTGGCGGAGAAGACGTGCTCGAGTGTGTGTCCGGCTATGTGGGTTGGTGCGGTGACTAGCTGCTTGAGTCCGATGTTGGCGAGGTTCCCCAGGAGGGGGTTGGTGTTCTGGTCACTGGGGTTGTCCAGGTGGAACTTGAGGTCTTCGAGTAGGATGTAGTCAGTGGATGGGAGAGCCTGGGGTGCAATGAGGCCTACAATGGCATCGGTGAATGGTGCTACATAGCCTGGGGGGCCTGTAGATGAGGGTGCCGCAGAGGATGGTGTTGGGGTTGGCTGGATCTGGAAGTAGAGGTGTTCCATGGTCACCATTGGGTCATTAGAGTGCGTGGTCAGTCAGAGTGTGCTTTTGTAGACGATGGCAATGCCTCCTCCTGGATGGTGTGGGTGGTCCTTGTGGGTGATTTAGTAGCCGTCAGGGATGGCGATGTCTGGTCCGGAGAAAAGGTCGGTCCAGGTTTCCGTGAAGAAGGCGATGTCTGAAGAAGTGGTGTCAAGGAGGTCCCAGATGTCTGTGGCGTATTTGTGGAGGGACCGCACATTGAAGAGGATGGAGTTGAGCCGGTCAGGTGCGCTGTTCGTCGGCTGGGCGGCAGGAGGTGCTGGTGTGCTGATGTGGCGGAAGGTGCGTTTGCAGTTTCAACAGGTGCAGGTTGCAAGGGTATTCTTTGGTGATGCTAGATGGCAGGCTGCGTGGCGTCCATGGTTGAGGGCGAGGAGGGTGCTGGCGTCGTAGCGGTGGAGTGTCCGAGAGGCAGGGTCCCTGGTGCTGGGCACAGTACAGGGCCGGACGGACACAGACGGGCTTGCCTTTGGCTTCCCTTCGGTGCACCAGTGGCACACCCGCTGCGCATTGTCGCACAGCGTCTGCCATAAAGTAGTGCTGCAGGGGGGCTGGGCAGCTTTGAGGTGGGAAAGAAGGGAAAGGACACTGGAGGGGGTGGGGACATGGGTGATCGCAGCGGCAACAAGGGAGAGGATAGGGAAAAAGGAACTGCAAAAAAGCACAGGAAAAACAAAGCCAAACACAGCAAAGATAAAAAATAAAGAAAAAGGTAGGAAAGCAACGGAGAAGAGCAGAAAGATGAACAGGAACAGCAGACGAGAGAGACAGGAGGGCAGTCAAGCTGCAGAACAGTGACGCTCTACAACTGGACCACCAGGGATGAGGCGCAGGCAGGAGCCTGCGGGTGAAGGAGGGACTCGAACACCTGACCTCCATGTCAGAGGAACCAGCAGCAGCAGATGGGGACAGCAGCAGCAGCAACCGGACGGCGCAGCGCTGTGGAAAGAGGAAGTCCACTAATGGTTAGTCCCACATACACACAAAAGCAAACTAACAGGGGGCAAGGAAAGGCAGCACAACCCGGTTGCCTCTTCCGATCTGACAGTGGCGACCAGATTCCGTGTTCCCCAGTGAGTAACAGCGGGTCAAGCTGCATACCCAAGTGCCTGGGCCAGAACCGGCCCCATTGCCCCTGGCACCCATAGGCCGTTCCCAGTGAACTGAGCAAGTTAGTGGAGCCTCCCAACAGTCTTGTGCAGTGCCCTCGGTAATGTAGGTCAGCCTCAGTGCAGGAATTGCTCAGGGCACGGTGTGCGTCACCCACAGGTGCTAGGCCTAGGCCCGACTCACCTCCGGGCCACCTCCGCTACGCGTCCCACCTTCTCCTCACCTGTACATTGACACCGGGGCTCAATGCGCTGCACTCTCTCCAAATCTGTGACTCAGCCAGCAGAAGCCTCAGCCAGGTGGGATTTCACAAGCCTGTGTACAGCAGTCGCCGCCAAGTCTGCTGGGGAACCTCCTGATGCAGGTGTGGCATCAGGGCCTCCTTTTGCGCAAAGTTGCAGCGCTCCCACCACACAATTTTGGTACAGCTCAGGGGCCTCACCCTCCACAGCGTCCGGCCAGAACAACATCCTACAGCCTCTGATGCAGAGGTGTGCGGCACACCATTGATAATCTCCTCCATGCACCCAGTGGCAGTGGTGGATTGTAGTATGCGATGCAGACCTCCCTTCGTTGGTGCGCAGGAGCGCCTCTACCGTTCACAGCTCAAAGGGGTGCAAGGCGGTCTTCTCACACAGGTCAGCAATGTGTCTCCATGCGACCTGCCAGATGTCACCACCAGGTAAGGGCGATCGGCACGCCTCAATGTCTACCGCCACGGCCCAGCAACTCCACAGTACCTCCGCATCCCAATCCGGGTCCCAGACGCAGGCCCAGCAAGGTCTCCGGGCCCTGGGGACTGTCTGTGCTTTCAAGGTTTTGGATGCCATGGTGTTGCAAGGAGTGCGCAATGAAAAGTGATGCATCACTGGTTTGGCACAGCGATGCGCCTCTTTTCATGGATGCAGCCCTGAATTTCCTCTTCCAATGGGACTCTGGCTGGTCATCCTGGCTGTTGGGGGGTTTGGGAGGGTGTTGATCTGTGCTGCACTTAGCCCTGGCTGCTCCATTCTGCATTCCATTGGTTTTATTTCCTATTTTTCATTGGAGGTGGACTTATAGACTATTTTTGCCTCTAGAGGCAAAAAAAGTCACGTTGGGCTGACTAACGTGAGTTTTTTTGCCACTAATGGGACTTTCGTCAGTTTTCGCCTGCTAACGTCAGAACTTCTACAGCCTTCACGCTAGTGTTACCGGCAGTTTTCACCGCAGCTACCTGAAACTATCGCCAAGTAGCGACGTATTGTAAATACATCGCCAACAGTTAGCGTTAGTTAGCAGCAGTTCTTGTACAGATGCCCCCAATTTCGAATTCGTGGCTCAGCTTGGCACATATTCTGCATATATCGCTTAACCTCCATGTGTCCAAAAAATGTGTAAAATCCTAGTTCTCGTGTAAAGCGCTCTAATGCCTTAAGGCCAAGTTTGCGCTGTATAAAAATGCAAAATACAAAAAAAATCTGCTACAGGCTTTTCAAATATCATAGAACACTTTTCAAAAACAATATCCCGGTGCAAAAAGTCTATGAACAAACAACTAGCGTCAAGAAAACCATGTGATTTAGTACTTAGAAGCAATTAATTGTTATTTGGAAACTTGAAGGGAAGTTGGGAAATGCTTGTTTGGAAACCCATACTTTCAGTTTAACAAATTTTGCAATGTTATGGGAAGTGCATCCTGTAAAGTAGAACAACATTGCAACTTGCTGAGAGGTTTTCATTATTTATGTATGAAGCTTGACAGTGTTATCGCTTTTTCCCTCTGAAGATTCTTCATCATTATGCTGTGTATTTCCAAAGGCATTTAACTCTAGTACACAAATATATAAAACGTTTAGGAATATAATAAAACATTGAAGTTCCAAAACACAGAATATGTGTTATAGCTCTTCCTCTAGGTATTAATGTTTTCAGAATGTGCTGAATTTCCTCTGGACAGACAAATGGTCTGCATGTCTACAGTTGCATATCCAACCTTACACCGATAGGACATTCCCTTTAATTTGTTTTTCATGTAGGTGTATTAACATGACTTTTAGCATATCAGTTTTGCTTTGCAGTTCATCAATAGCATCAACGTAATACAAAATTGCATTTTCAGTGGAACATATGACCCCTGGTGTGTGCGTGCGTGTGTGTGCGGTTGTGCCTGTACACACACAAAACGTTTCCAGAAAATCATCCTTCTCCTCCCTCCTTCATGGAAAGATTCACATTGACCCGTCAAGCAGAGGCTAAGAAAAAGTGAGGGTCCCCAAAAGTGTGATTTCCCTTTTAAATTTCCATAGAAAAGTTTGCTTTTCCAATACAGAAAAAATGGCAGAACGGAATTACACCAAATTCTGAAAATGAATTGCATATCCTGACCCCCCCTAGTTAGGGCTCATCAGCCAGCCGGTCCTGTATTGTTTGTGTTTTGGTTCAGGGAAGACATGTCTTGGCAGTTCAGGCGGGACTGTTCCCATTGGAGCAGGGTCAAGACTGATTTGCATATGGCAGGGTCCAAACCGAGGTGCCATGGGATGCAAAATAAAGATGGAGTGAACTTTTTTGTCTACATTAGCGTTTCAAATTTTTTTTTTCAAGTATTTTTATTGATGTTTTAACAGAACATTCCGATACACAGTGCCTGATTGCAATTGATATGATATCCATGTACAAGTTCCTAAAGCTGATACTGCCAGCAGGAGAACGAGAGGCATGGAATAGGTGTGCTAGTGTGTAGCCAACGGTCGTTGTATGATTATGTTAGCAACTCAATAGTGATGCAATTAGACTATGGGACCAATTACGATGCGGCGCGTAAAGGCTCCTACGTACTGTTGGAGCCTTTACAGCCGCATCGCAATGGGCCGTTTGGTTTCCTTTCCGACTGCCTCATTATGATGGAGGCTGTCGGAAAGGAAACTGGCCAGTCATTCCGACTGTCTTTCGACAGGCTCAGAGAGCCCATCCGCCAGTCAGGATGCAGCCTGTAATCTCAATAGGCGGTTCTTTCCTCCCTTGAGATTACGATGCACGCTTTCCGACATGGTTTCCATGACGGTCTGTCCGACATGGAAACCATGTCGGAAAGCGTGTAGGGGGCCCCCAGCAGGGCTGCTTTGGTGCATGGTCTCCGGTTGGAGGCGCCCTGCTGATCCCTGCATCTTGTGGCAGGCACCTTGAGGTGACTGCCACGGGGTGCAAGGATGAATTGCACCTCCCATTTTACAATGGGAGCATGCATTGCGGCCGGTTTACGGCCGAAATGCATACCCCATAGGGAAATATGGGAATGCGACTTAACAAGGTTTTGGTTGCATCCTAATGGGGTGGTCAGGACCGCTGACTGGGTGTCAGTCGGTCTCATGACCGATGCAGTGTCGGGCGGAAATGATTCCACCCAACATCGTAATGAGCCCCTAAGTGTCTCGGGGTGTAACATTGTGGGGGGAAGAACTAGGAGCTGAGGTGGAGACTAGGGCATTGCTCGATGTGGATTGTGGTTCATGCCTGGGGGCATACCAGATGTGTCTGGGGCAGCATTAGCAGGCTTCATGGAAGCCAAGGCTCTTGTGGAATACATCCAGAGGAGGCTGTGGAGGGGGGGATTGCTTGGCTGCCAAGAGGGTTTTGGTTCTAGGGTCATGGTGGTAGGTCATTCTCGCAGATGTGTTGAAGGAAGTGGTCGAGGAGGGCGTCCCATGCCAGGAAGATGGGGCATCTACAGATACATCGGACATCTTCAAAACACAGGGCCTCTCCCTCTGCCAACGCTGCATTGCATTGTTCCAGGCCTCTAATCTGGGGGCCTGGGTGAACGTCAGTGGAAGGTGATAGCAAGTTTGGCTAGAAGTAGTGTGAGGTTCACGAGGCGTGCCCATAATGCCAACCGCTTTCTTTGTTTGAGTACTCCGAGGGCACAAGCTTCCCAGGTGCTTTAGTCCAGGAGCTCCATCACTACATGGAGCTTTTCATGAATAGCCTGACAGTACATAGAGAGGGAGGAACAGGACCATAGCATGTGCTGGAGGTCAGCAGAGTCCTCCTGACATTGCTGACAGCCGAGACAGGCCTTGGGGAAAAGCAGTTAAGCTGGTGTGGCATCAGGTAGGCCCTGTGGAGCATAGTGAATTGAATGCTCTTGAATCAGGAGTTGTGTGAGATCTTGTGAGGGAATTCGATAGCACTTTCTCACTCAGAGTCGTGCAGTGGTCGCTCAAAGTCCATGTCCCACTTATTTATCTCTGAGTGATGTGAGCGAGGCCACTGTGTACTCCTTTATGGCCCTGTAGTGCCATGTTATGAGGTGGTGGGTGGACTAGGTTTGGTAAAATCTGGGTGTATCATTCGGACAGCATTTTTCCCAGGAGTTTACAGTCCATGCCTAATATAGTGATGGTGCAGTAAGACTCGAGGAGGGTCAGGTCTCGATCTAGCTTCGGAAGCGAAGCCAATACTGATTCACATAGAGAAAATGGTAGGAATTTGACTTGTAAGGCCTCTTTGTACACCTATGTCAAGCAGGGATCTAGGAGAGTACTGAAGGTGCTGTAGTATTCGATTGGGAGGCCATCAGGGCTTGTGGTTTTGTTCCTGGCTATGGTTTGTATAGCCTGTTTGACCTATTGGGGTGTTATTGGTTTGTCTAGTTCCTCTTTACTGACAAGTATGACCTTAGAAAGGGGGCATTCAGCTAGGAAGGAGCTAATTTCCATTGCTGGTGGGCGAGGGGAGGTGACATAAATTGAGGAGTAATAGTTGAAAAAGGCCTCTAGGATGGTCTGTTGAGTGTAAAGGGTGGCGCCAGCGGGTGAGGTGATCTCAAGAATGGACCCAGAGCGGGTGTCTAGCCATGCGAGTATCCTGTCCGATCTGTCTCCCTCTCTGTGCATTCGACCTTCATAAGCTTTAAAGTCAAAGCAGCGCATTTGGTCAAGGATTATCACATATTGGGTTTTTGCATCTGTGAGGGCTGTCTTTTTTGAGGTGTCTAGGATTGCTCATGTGTTGTCACTTTAAAGGCATCTCACTCTATCATGTGCGAGGAGGCCGAGCTGCTATTTTCAGAGAGGAATTGAGTTATGTGTTGGGCGTACAAGGCCTGGAAGGAAGAATTCTCCAGTGTTTCCCTGGGTAGTCTCCATGTGGGTACTGTGGAAAACATTTTTCCCTATTAAGAAAGCCCTTCCTCCACACCCCCACAAAAACTCTGGGCGAACTGTTCCCCTTCGCATCCTGAAAGGGGAGTTACTCCAGCCCCTGGTTAGAGTAAATAGCTGATCATTTTCAGGGAGGGAAAGGGTCAGATATAAATTTATGATTGCCCACAAATGTACCAGTTTGTGAGTATTTACAAACATACCATGTTTCTAAAACCAATTTCCAGAACGTTGTGTGGAATGTATTACTAGGAATGCCACTGTACTCATTGGGGAGACATCCCCAGTAGTAAATATATTTAGGCCTGCCAAAAATCGTATTGTAAATTTCGGCAGGCATAAATGGAGGCATTTATGACCAAAAATATATGTTTATAACTAAATATACATTTGTGAATTTGGCCAAATAATTTCATTATAAGAACCTTCTGTACCCCTCTCATTCAATACAGCTTTATTTAAATATCTAATTTTGCAGTAGAAAGCAACACAATCACATGTTGAGGAGGGTTCTTCTGGTGTGGACCCTGCCCCCAAGAGTGGGCAGGGTCCCCACCAGAAGAAAGAGGGGGAGACAAGCATAAATACAAGGAGTTCACTAAAGGACCCCAAACTAGTTCTGAGGGTCAGAACTCCCAATTCTAACCTGAAAAGAAAAAGAAGTGGTTCCCTGATAATAAGTCCTCAGGGAGGGCACCCCCTAAGTTCCATGAGTGCCAACAGGTTGGCCACTGCAAGGGGGATGCCAAGTGTTGCTAGTGGGCATAGCCCCCCAGGGAGGCAGAAACCGAGGCTGGCTAGAGTAGTGCATGGGGAAGAGATTGCTCCAGACATTATGGGAGATAGCATAGAGGTTACCTCAGTGTCCCTGGGTGAAGGAGAGATGGTGTAAAGGGCTCATATGCTGTTGGACCTGGCCCTTTCTGCAGGGTCAACCCCAAACATTTTGCCTTCCAACTCCATCTTTCCAGACCTTGTTTTTGTTGGCCTTAGGACTCTGGGCACTTTATCACTGCTAACCAGTGCTAAAGTGCATATGCTGTCTCCCTAAAATTTGGAAACATTGGCGTATCCACAATTGGCATTTTTAATTTACTTCTAAGTTCCTAGTAAATTTCACTATAAGTGCCCAAAGCCGGTAAATTAAATGCTACTAGTGGGCCTGCAGCATGTATCGTGCCAACCCCTTCCACACCGACTATGAGGCTCGACCCCTAATGCATTAATCCAACAGGGTGAATCGGAACTGACGCAGGGAGTCCTTGATGCTGACGCTTGCTCTGTACAAGGTACTTTTCTTTCACATGCGTGGGTCCTGTAGCCGGTCTGCCCTCCATCACAGTCGGCCTGAACTTTGAATTTACTCCAGTCTAGCATGACCTCAGGTACCCTTTGAGCGCTATTGATTTCTAAGCACTCTTGGGATTTAATCTTTAAAAATGTATAGCTCAACTTCTTCTGATTGGATTTTTGTCATTTTGGTCTTGTTTTACTCAAATAAACAGTTTCTATTTTTCTATACTGGTGTGGAGTCTTTTTGTGATGTTTTTAGTGTGTTACTATAATTAATGTGTTGCGCAAATACTTTACACATTGCCTCTTAAGTTAAGCCTGACTGCTCTGTGCCAAGTTACCAGAGGATGAGCACAGGTTCATTTAGGTTGTGTATCTGACTTGCCATGACTAGGATCATGCTTCCTGCTTGAACAGGGTACATACTACTAATACTAAGAAATATAAGCAGTGGGTCATCATCAGTAGGCAGAGAGTAGAGGTACTGAGAGACACTGGAGCCAGCTTGACAACTGTGAGATGTCATAAGGATACCTCAGAGCAGGTAGTCCCTAATGCATACAACCAGGTTATTGTTGCTTACAAACATGAGAGTCATTATCCAGTGGCTCATGAGAGTTACTATCCAGTGGCTCTAGTTCCCTTTGGGTGGGGTTCTCAGGTTCCTCTAGGGTAGCTGTGAGTCCATCCGTGCCTGTGCATTGTCTGTTTAGCTCAGTTCACACCAGGAGCTGTTAGGGTTGCCTGATTGTGTGTGCCTGACCATACAGTATATGGCCTCCCAAGAGGGTAGTCAGGAGGACCTGGAGCCTTGAAGAATGGCCTAAGTGCCTATCAAAAAGAGGAAGGGCGAGGGGAGTGGGGAGTGGGAAACCCACTCCTGAAACTCCCATGCTCCGGGAGTAGGCTGAGTCTCCAGGTGATGCCCCAGAACCTTCAGGGGAGGACACTGCTGCCCTGGGGAACCTACCTGTACAGACCAACTGGCAGAAGGAAAGGAGTTTTGCAAGGTGCAGGTGGAGTGCCCTACTCTGGAGTGCCTACAGTGGCTGGCCAAGGCCTGGCATCTGGTGATACCCATGGTGGCTTGCTGTACGTCGTCTGTTAGTATTGGAGGCAGAGCACCCGATGAAAGCAACAACAGGTATTGAGGACGCTCCACATTCAGTGAGACGATCAACAAATTATTTGCTTAACAATAATTATTTGAAGTGAGATGGTGTAGTGCACTCCGACCTTCATCAGAAAAAAATATAGAAGCCTAAGAGCGTTACTTATGAATGAAGTCTACATGCACCATTCATGCGACATCTGCAATACTGATTCTTAGAGTAGTGGTGCATCTAGGAGATTCCCTATATTGCACCTTGTTATACCCCTACTACTGGCACACAAAAAAATGGGTAAAATGCGCAGTCCTGAAGAAGGTGGTCAGAGCGTGATTTATACCACTGAAACGTGCGTCGACCTGTTAGTGTATACACCCAGCCCACAACACGGTCACGGAGACTTTTAACATTCTTGTCCCTTGTTTGACCCCCATGTGTATGTGTCTTTGGGCGGGTTGATAGTATGAATGGTATGGATGAGTATAAATGTGGATACGAGAGGTGGTATCAGTATGTGATGTATTGTTAGGGGTTCTGTTGAGAAAATTGTTCTATTTCCTGTGTATAAAAATTGTTACGAGATCTACTCATGCACAAATGAAATATCATCTATGTTAAACAAGTAAAAAAAGAATCAGTAAAATGTATGTTTTTAATGTTTTTGATACAATAATGAAATAATTGAGAAAAAAACAATAAAAATGTTTTGATACAGGATTATTGTTGCATGTTTCAGGGAGTACATGAGTAATCCGACAGAGCTGTTCTAGCCACAAAGAACAAAGAAATAGAGGTCAAGTGGGAGGTTATTGATATCTTGATACCTGTGGTGGTCGCGTGGTCTATTGGGAGAATTGTCTCCTGGATAGAGAGCCTAAGGTTCCTGAGCCTGGTACAACCCATGTGTTGGTGTTCCCCGAGTGCTATTTGGCCTTCCTACTAGGGCAGGGCAAAACTTTGAAAAGGCTTGCCACCCACTTTTATTGACCCCGAATGAGGATGGTGTCAGATGCGTTCTGCAAGTCATGCCCTGCCTGCCAGGCTGATGGCAAGTTAGAAGGGAAGAGCAATGCTCCCCTGCAGCCATTCTCTGTCCTTGGCTGGTTGGTCCCCAAGTCAGATTCTCCAGGTACCACTCCAGAATTTAGGTTCTGCGTGGCTAACTGGGGGCTCAATGCCATCACCAAGGCTGACAGAGATATGTTGGGAGCTGACAAGTTCCTCAGAACGTTTGATTTAACATGTGGGTACTGGTAGATGGCCATGACCAAGGGGGTCAAACAGAGATCAGCATACTCTACCCCAGAATAATGCTTCCTGTTCTGAGTAATGCTCTTTGGGTTGAAGAATATCCCTGCCAACTTCCAGAGGCTGATCAATGAAGCATTGGTTAGATTGGAGAACTTCAGTCCTGCCTATCTAGACAACATTGAAGTTACCGTATTACATTACATAAGTGCTCATTTCCAAATGGGCATTACAAACTAATGGGGTAACCCATAACACACCAAAGGACCTGGGTATAAAGTGGTAAAGACACAAGATGGTCCTGACATCCCTTCTTGGAAGAACCCTAAATTAAATTGGGTCAGTCACTAAATTGTTTAAACAAATGATTGATATATCTTTGGCATTTGTATGTATTATTTACTTTGATATTTTGTATAATAAGAGAATATAAAGGAGATTTTTTCTCTAAAAAATAAGTATTTATGTCTTTTTCTCTGGTGTGTAGAGAATAATTTTCTTTTTCTCTTGTATAACAAATCATTTTGTTTAAACAATTTAATGACTGACCCAATTTAATTTAGGGGTCACAGTTCTCTTGGTTCTTCCAAGAAGGGATGTCAGGACCACCTTGTGTCTTTACCACTTTATACCCAGGTCCTTTGGTGTGTTATGGGTTACCCCATTAGTTTGTAATGCCCATTTGGAAATGAGCACTTATGTAATGTAATACGGTCTTTACCACATTTCCAAATGGGAGCAGGTATCAGTTCATGTTTGGTGTCTCATGGTGAAGTTGGATTTTCAATTACAATTTTGAAAATGCCACTTTTGGAAAGTTGGCATTTTCCTACCTCAGCCATTTAGTGCCTGCAGCATGTCTCTGGGTCACATTACTGGGTGCAGCTTACAGTTTGGCTTTGTGTATTCCTCCTAGACAGCCACACATAATAGAGAGCTTAGGTGTGCCTGGATGGGCCATCACTGGTAGGATGGGAGGACGGAGCTTGAAACAGCCCTACTTGTACTTGAATAGACTGTGTTTTGCCTGCACATAAATGACTGCATACCCTCTTAAGTTAACCTGGAGACAAGAGGGGGAAGGTCGGAAGCCTGTGCACAGAGAAAATTCTAGATGCTTCTCCCACTTCAAAGGAAGGCCAAGGTAGAAATATTGGACCCCAGACAGCAACTCTTCAGTTAACTTCTGGACCTGTGGATATTTTGCCAGGAAGAAGGTCTGCCGTGCTGCTGAGAAGACTGCCACTCTGCTGGACTGCTGTTCTGAAGGACTTCAGCCTTGATATGTGAACCTGTTGCCTGCTGCCCTCTTGCATGGGGGAGAAGAACTGGACCTCCATCTTTTGAACACAGGCTCCAGAATGACTCCAAGATCTAGTTGGCTGTCCTTCTGAATAGAGCTTGAGGGACAGAAGGCTTCAACAACCTTGGACCTAGCGCCTGGATTCTGCCATCAATGAGCTCCACCCTGCAAAGTGGTGCCACCCCAGTCCTGGACCCTTGGAAGTGGGTCTGAAGGTACTGTGCCCGCCCATCTGTGGATCCATCAGAACCAACGCATTTCCTCTTCTGTGCAGCGCAAATCTGAGCAGAACCGACGCATTTTCTCTGCTGCAAGAATTCCCTCAGCGCAAGGACTTCACATTGACCTTGTAGACTGCATCGGAACTGCCACTGAGTCTAGCTTCACCAATGCATCACAAATATCTTTTTGACAGTAGTCTCAACGATGACTGAGGTTCTCACATCGCAGTCCCCAGCTCTTTCAGAATCGACGCGGGTCCTCAACTGCTCAATGCATCCTTGATGTCGCATCAAAAGCCCTCATCAACTGGATCCTCAATGATGATTCAGGATCATGCAACGCAGCTCCATGGAACCGAAGCATCGCCTTGGCTGCAGACGCATCCTTGACCCGAGACCTCGCAATGCTCTGCAACTAGGATTTAAGCAACTCTTGCTCAGCGTGACTAACTGAGTGCTTGTAGCCGACCCATGTTCCAATTCCGGTCAGCCTAAACTTGTGACTTTGTCCCAGTCCTACATGGCCAGATATCCCCAGTTGGTGCTTTTTGATTTTGCCACTATATTTACTGAATTCTTTAGAACTGAATATTTCCAGTTCTACTGATTGGAGTTTTGTCATTTTGGTCTTGTTATATTTATTGAAACAGACTCTATTATTCTAAATTAGTTTTGGACTTTTCTTGTGTGTGTTTTAACTTTATTACTGTTTGAAGTGCTGCATAAATACTTCACACATTGCCTCAAATGTAAGCCTAACTGGTCTGTGCCAAGCTACCGGAGTTTTGAGCACAGGTTAATTTGGTTTTTGCTTGTGCCTCACCCTGATAAGGATTGTGATTGCTGCTTGAGTAGGGTTTCACCCCCTCAACCAGTAACCCAATTTCTCACACAGTTAAATTATGTAGAATGGTTAAAAATATACATATCGATAATTTAAAGTTAGCAATGTATTAAAATTGTACATATTTATTAATTAATTATGAAATAGTTAATAACGAATTTAGAAAATAATGTAACAATAAATGTTATTGACATTCTTACAACACTATTAAAAAGTTATTAAATATTTTATAATTAAATGTGGCAAGCATCCATTTACAAACTTTTAACCTTTCTTCTCAAGATTGGTTTTGCACTCCATGCAACAAAGTACCATGGGCCAGATGTGCAACCCTATTTTGCATGCGCCAGCGGGTTTGCGACCCGTTTGTGCATGCAAAATCTAATAGGGCCATGTACAATACCTATTTAGTAAGTCACAATTTTTATGCGACTCGCTAAATAGGAATTGCGAGCCGCTATTAGGAAGGGGCGTTCCAAGGACGTCCCTTCCTAATAGCAAGTCAGAGGCCTATGTAAAAATGTTTTGCGACCGCAATTGCGGTTGCAAAACACTCGCAATTTACTGCCCTCCTCAAGAGGGTGGTAAAGCACTTGCAAATGGGAAAGGGTCCCCAGGGGACCCCTTCCCCTTAGCGATTACAGGGTAAAATATTTTCTATGGGCAGGCAGTGGTCCCAGGGACCACTACCTGCCCTTAAACAATGAAACGCAAACGTTTCATTTTTCTTCTTTTAAATGCATCCCGTTTTCCATTAAGTAAAACGGGATGCATTTAAAAAAAAAAAACTGCTTTGTTTAAAAGCAGTCCCAGACATGGAGGTCTGCTGAGCCCAGCAGGCCACCATATCTGGGAGGGCCAGCCATTCTTTATGGGGTCGCAAATTGCGAGTGCCTCATTAATATGCATGAGGCATGCAAATTGCGACCCCACTAGGAATCGCTAACAATGTCTCAGACACTGTTGTACATGCCATTTAGCGACTCGCAAATTGCGACTCGCAATTGAGCGCAATTTGCTAGTCGCTAAATGAAATGGTCGTACATCTGGCCCCATTATGCTGACTGAGGTAGAGATTACTCTCTAACACTTCCTGCAGCACCTCTGTGATACATTTTGGGGGTCTCTGATTTCTGGTTTGCTGGTGTTTATAGTTTATTTCATGGTCTTCCAAGAACTGTGATGTACTGCTACTCATGCTTTTACTTAAGTTGTTGTCACATGTCAAGGTCCCCAAGTAAAAGAGGTCTCTCTTCCCCATGCTTAGCTTTTGGCCACATAGCTTTCAAGTGACACTCCTCATTTTGAGGTCTCCTTCTTGTCACAAAATTGTGTATGTGTCTACTGTTCCAAAAGTAAGAGTCGCTTTTTTACATAGTGTAATGCCATATGAAGGTTCAATCAGTAAAAACATCAGAATGCTCTTTCAACTCCCAAAAGGTCCACAGACTCTACCCCAAGTCAATGGACTCTAGAGTAAGCCTTGTTGATAGGCATGCCAGATTCAGAGATTCAGGCTCATGTCCATGAACATGACACGCTTATAAAAATGACCTTCCTCTTAGCCCTGGAAAGGCCAATGGGTGTTAACTGCTGACCATGTAGCAGAAAGTAATCATCTGGGAGCGGTCATGAACAGTTGGCAGAACAAAGGGCACCACTTGTGATGTGGAGATGAAAATTACAGATTCTCTTATTCCTTTCCAGGACCCTCCCAGTGAGGCAGGTTCCAGTCACAGTAGGAAGGAAAACCAGCTTTGCCCTGTCAGGTGGGAGGAGAGCTCATCTAAATAGGGAAGGGGCTTAAGAGCTGAAGACAGGCCTGACTCTTGGCAGCTGGGTTTTGTCATTTTGAAACATGGGCTCAGGGGTAATTTCAGAGTAAGGCATAGAGTAGGTCCTGCAATAGGAGGTGAGGGCTGCTACAAAATAATTAGGATTGGGAAGTAGAATTCCCCCAAACAGTGGCTGGTGTACAAAGATATCATGGCACCTTTACCACCACTTCACGCAAACATTTCTTAACCTAGGAAGACTCCATCTGAAGAAGAAGGCCTTGTTGAAAGAAGACTCCAGACTCTTGACTCCTGGTAGATGAAGAGGTCTCACAAAAGGACTCAAGGGCTCCTAGCTCCTGCTAGCATCCCGTGATAGGACCTGCTCTTTAAGGGTCAAAATGTTTGCCTCCTTTTTAGCCTGCTTCAGTGACATAAAGCAGAAGGACTCCATATCCTAAGAAGGTCCAGCTAACCATTGAAGTCTGGCTCCCACAGGAGACCAGGCTAGAGTGAGTCCTGGTTCACAGAAGTTTGCTCAAAAGAGACGAGGTTGTGCAGCCAGGTACCTAGACACACAGTCTAAGGTCAAGTGTAGTGAATGTTTGCATACAACAGAGTACTGGGCACAGGGTATAGGACTAGACCAAGCATTGGTTAGGCCCTTCAGCCAATCTCCCCTTTGCACGGCCAAAGGCCATAGGCAACTGGGAAGGATATACTTTAACAGAAGTTGGATATAGTATACGACTCAGTGTAAAAAATAAAGCTTAAGTGAAATTATGGTCAGGTTGTCTTACATTATTTTTTTATATTTTTGAAAAATCTCAGAAACTCACTTAAACTGACAATGGCAACAAATTAAAATCAATAAGGCACTGAAATTTGCAATTTACGGTTGATTCCACAATCCATAACCCCCAGAAAAACCATGCAAACATTACTCACACACCAAATGTAATGCAAATGACCTCAAGACATTTACACCACAAAGTAGCAGCAGATGAAAGTGCAACGTAAATAAATATCAAAACAAATTCTAATCAATACTACTACATTCATAGTTTTCTCTTTCATAGTGGTAATGGTGATGTGATATGATATTCAATTTAATCTGTAGGGCTATTTCACATTAAAGATGAGATTATGAGCAATGCATTTGGGGTGTGAATCAGTCACACAGTCACTCAGATGAGATATGTTACAAATAGTATGACTAATTACTAGTACAGAAAGAATAGTAATTTAACATGTGCTGTGGCTTAGAATATATCTTTAAGTCTCAGAAACGTTTATGAAACACTTACACACATGGGATGATGTCATGAGTGATGTCATTTGATATGTGATTAATAATGTCATGAGTGATGTCACTGACCATTTCATGAGTGATGTAATATGTGAGGTCATAAGCAGCGCATTGCGGGGGCTTAATTTATTACTGTAACTATTACTGCCGAATTTCTATGGTGTTGTGCATGTAAAATGTGAACCTAACTAGAACGTCCCTGTAACCTTTGCTTTTTTCAGTGAATTTCTAAGATATTTTTTATTTTAGTTCCTAACTATAACATCCCTGTAACCTTTAGTTTTTTCATTGAATTTCTACTGTTTTTAATGTTATTTCCTTACTATAACGTCCCTGTAACCTTTGCTTTTTTAGTGAATTTGGAAGCTTGTTGTATTTTATTTCCTAAATGTAACCTGTACCCTTTGACAGTGGGTATGTGAGTGTCTGTATAAGTGGGTGAGTAGGTGTGTGAGTTTGCTGTATGGGTCTGTGAGTGGTTTTGTGGGTATTGGAGTAGGTGTGTAAGTGGCTGTATGGCTCGGTGAGTGGGAGTGGGAGTGGCTGTATGGGTCTGTGAGTGGGTGTAGTTGCTGTATGGGTTTGTAAGTGTTTATGTGAGTGGCTATATGGGTCTGGGAGTGGGTGTGTGAGTAGCTGTATGGGTCAATTACTTAGAGTGTGAGTGGATGTCTGGGTGTGTAAGCTGTGTGTGAATGTATGTATGGGTGTCTGAATGGGTATGTGAGTAGTTTTCAGGGTATGTGAGTGGGTGTGTGAGTAGATTTGTGAGTCGGTGAGTGGTTTTGTGAGTGGCTGTATGGGTCTGTGAGTAGGTATGTGAATGATTGTGTAGTGTGTGTGAGCGGTTATATGGATGTGTACTTTGGTGTGTGAGTGGTTGTATGGGTCTGTGAGTTGGTATATGAGTAGTTTTGTGGGTTCCTGAGTGGTTATGTAGGCATTTTAGTAGGTATGTGAGTGGCTCTATGGGTCTGGTAGTGGGTATGTGAGTGGTTTTGTGGGCATGTGAGTGGCTGTGTGGGTCTGTGATTGGATTTTAGAGTGGCAGAATGGGTGTCTGAGTATGTGTCTGAGTGGGTGTGTGGGTGTGTCAGTAGCTATGTAAGTGACTGGGACAGAACAGAACCTCACCTGCCCCTTTATCCAACAAGAGTCCACAGTTTTGCACAAAATGTATACCAAACTGGAGTACTTTCTACTGGTTCATTAGTAAGTGCTACCTCGTTGGATAAATGTTTAGTACATTTTCTACACTACAGCTGAGTAATGGTCCATGAGGAAATGTCCCCAGTGACCGTGTGTGATTGTTCCTCGTGCGTCTTCATCTTGAAATCTGTGATAACATGAATCCTCGTATAGAGAAGACAACGAGACTACAAAGAGGTAAATCTTCACTAAACAAGGGTACTTCCTATAAAATATATAAAGCAAGTGCTTATTTATTTGGTGGAGATGTTCTCATATTCTTAGGTTCTTGGAGTTTTGCCTACTCCACACTCTACTTGGAGCTCGAAGTATGGCAAAAACTCAGCCAACCCAATGTGGCAGAGTTTATCGCCCAAGTGTGGGTACAATATCTCTGTTGAGCAGTTCCTCCACAGCCTCAGGGTTTCACAGCATGCTGACAGAGTTGTGCTATTATTGTTGCTTTGTGGGTTTGAGTTCTTTGGGGCTTTGTCAAAGATAACGCAGCTTGCTGTGCAATTGTCTTAGAGGCACAATGTAGTGAAGGCTCTGATGTCAGACCTGGCTATTCCTCACTCCGGAGTTTGCGCTAATCCCTCAGCCCCTATGTGTTATTGCAGGCAGCCCACCATGATTCACCCACCACCGCTGCCCCACCCAGCGGATCCAGCTGTGATTTTGAGCCAAAATTGAGAAAAGAAAATGCTTTTTGGACCTGGTGGGGTCCCTGGGGGGACCCCAGTACCGGGTCTAGGGGCTCAGGGTAATCCTACCCTGCCCTATTTTCTTTTTTTTGTGACTCAACTGAGTCCCAATCTCAAAATGGCTGCCAACACTTCCTGGTTGAAATGTTTTCTGCCAATCGGATCTCAGTAAGAGATCTCGTGGATTTGCGGAGGGTTTGCATCCCTAGACATCTATAGTTCTCTTTTCTTGAATAACTCCCCAACTACTGAAAAGATTTACACCAAATCACAAAACGCACTCTTTCTGGGCCAAGATCTAGCTTTCTGCCAAATTTGATGCAATTCCATTCAGCACTTTGGGCTGTAGTCGTTTCTAAAATCCCTATGGGAAATTGCAAGGAGAAAACAGGTTTTGGGACCCACCTTTTTATCGTCCTCCACTTTCACCCCAAAACTTCCAAAATACCAGCTGAAGTGAGTGGAAAACTAGTTTTGAAAATTTTCATGAAGATTCGTCCTATGGAAACTATGTCCTAACTATAACTACCTACTAGCGATTGCCAGTAGGTGATAGATAGAATATATCTATTACCTACTGGCAGTGGCCAGTTGGTAGTTATAGGTAGGACTTAGAGCCTGATTATGAATTTGGCAGATGGTATACTCCGTCAAAAACGTAACAGATACCCCGTCCACCATATTGCAAGTTCCATAGGATATAATGGAATTGTAATACGTCGGACGGAATATCTGTCATGTTTGTGAAGGAGTAACCCGGTCCGCCAAACTCGTAATCAGGCCCTTAGTTTCCATAGACAAAGCATTTATTGTTTTGTTAATAACTTTTGTGCTGTTTGAAGACTCTTCCCTAAAGTTTCAAAACTAATGCGCCAGTAACTTCAGTCGCTGCCTGGAAAAGTTCAAGGTGATAAGTCAAGTGGGGGCTGATAAAAAGGGGTGGGGGTCCCAAAACATGTTTTCCCATGCTAATTCCCATAGGGATTTTAGACATGACTACATCCCGAACCGCTGAATGGAATTAAAACAGATTTAGCAGAAAGCTAGATCTTGGCCCAGAATGTGTGCTTTTTGTAATTTGGTGTGAATCTGTTCAGTAGATTTGGAGTTATTAAAGACAAAAGATTTATAGATATCTAGGAATGCGGACCCTCCGGGGATCTGCCAGATCTCATGGTGAGATCTGTATGCCTGCCACAACTTCAACCAGGAAGTGGTGGCAGCCATCTTGGGATTCATAAGTACATACAAAAAACATTAAAGAAAGACAAGACAAGAGGCCAGGGTAGGAATTCCCTGACCCCCTAGGCCTGGTGGTGTTTATTTATTATTCTGCCAATAGCCGCTCTGACATTTCTTTTGTTCTTTTGGAAATTCGTGGATCAGACTACCAGTCAATGATTGTGCTATTCTCATTTCTTGGAAACTTTGCTCCTTCTTCAAAATTTCCCAAAAATGATAAAAGTTTGGGTGAAGTTTTCCGATCAATTTGTTGAAGGAGCTGTGCCATCCCTCTATGGCATTATTACTCTTTGCTCCTCCCTCTAAGCAGGTCATGTAACAGTTCCACCACTTCACCGGAAACTTTGGATTCCTCCTGCAACCCAACCTGCTTAGATGGCCAATACATGTGTCCTCAAAGTAATTTAGTAGTGCGCCCAATTTGTCTTTGTTTGTAGTAAAATATTCTGATTCAGTAATTGATATGTAGTATTCATCCACACAGTCAAGAGGAACAAAGCATAGGGCTGTTAGTTAACTTGAATTGCAGTTTACTGTCTGATATGTAATCTTCAACTAAGGATGTTTTTTGAATTTTTCTCCAATATGCCTGTGAAAAGTGAAAAAAGCATCCTTGAATTTGGGTATCTGGATACATTTTGGTGGTGCTGTTAATCATGGGTAATTCAAAATTATCACTTTTCTAGGACTTTTATTCTGTGTTTTAGATTTTACCATTGTTAAAAATTCAGTGTATGTTGAGGTTTGCTTATCAGGGAGTAAACTGTACACGAAGGGGACTACAGTGTTATTAATGTAGACATGAATAGTGTATATTTGGGTGAATGGATGGGGTGTGGATTTAAACATCCCATCCATCATCCAAATATCACTAGTCTCCAATTTTACAAGGTTGTGGGGTGTGCTAAAGATTAGTATCCTTTTCTGAGGGTTTTTGTTGTCATGCAAAAGAAAGGTTTTATTATTAACCCTAACAGTTAGTTCAGGAGGAATGTTAATATCAGAGAATCTTTGGGGTGTTATACGTTGGGGGTTACTTGCCTGTTTTTTCCTCTGGATAATTCTGCATAAATTAGGAATTGTGGGCATAGAACCTGCTACATGCATTGGAATGGTTTGGGATATCTCCCTCAAAACTGCACCACAGGGTTCATTGGAGGTGGATGCAAGTTCTTTCATTTGGTTTATGTTTTCTCTAACCTCAATCTCCATTGCTGAGGCAGAGTGGTTATGCTCTGTGGTTCTTTCAACAGTGTCCCCAGGAATAGCCTCTCTGCCTGTGCAATGGGATTAGTAATACTGCACACACCTACAATGACTCATGGGCTCAGTTAATCTCTCCTTACAATAAAGGTAGCCACCGTGCTTTAGTAGTCAGTTTGCTCTTTGGGATTTTACATAAGTAGTTTGTCTTGCTGATGTCATTTTGGAAATGTCTGTAAAAGAAGGGACAAAAGAGTTTTTGAGTTATATGTTTTAAAATGAACATTTAATCTGAAAAGAAAAATGTGTTAGTTATACATGTTTGACTAGTGACATTTCAGAAAACATGTTTTACAATGTATTGCTGTTAATATGTGCTTTTGGAATTTGATATTGTTTATTGTTTTGAACCTGCAAAAAAACTAGTTAATAGTTATTTAGTTCTCAATTGAGATTTCGAAGAACATGTTCTTTGTTATATTGTTTGATTTGGATTTTGCGAGCTGTAATTTTCTAATATGGTTTGTAGTTGATTCTTGTTATAAGAAAAAGAGGCATTTCATATAGTTACCATTGTTTGCCTAACCTTAGTAAGGTTCCTTTTGTTACTTGTTTGTCTTTTTACTGGTATAGAATTGTTTCTTCAGCTGTTTTTGTGGATTTCAGTTTTCTCCCTTCTGGGAAGGTCTAAAAGGAATAGTAGATTTTTAATGAATGATGTTTGCTTAGCTTTTGGTTTAGTGAAAAGAAAGGTTTTTCAACTATTTTACCTGTGAAAGGCCTTCTGGTTGTCGAACTACTGCTGGAGATGTTTTTTTGCAGTCCAGATGATGGTTTTCTGATTATTTAAGCTGTGCAAAATTATTGTTTGCATTTATTAAAGCAAGAACTGACCAACACTATCACTAAGGCAAGCAGCTGGTGGCATTAGAATAGTAATTTTGACCACTACCACTGACCAGCACCTTCCCTGAGGCTAGCACCCGTTGTGGTTAGAATAGTAATTGCCCCTCACCACTGACCAGCACCTTCCCTGAGGCAAGCACAAGGCAGAGTTAGAATAATAATTTTGCCCCCCCACCAGTGACCAGCACCTTCCCTGAGGCATTCACACGGGGAGATAGAATAGTAATTTTGCCCCCCATCACTGACCAGCACCTTCCCTTTGGCAAGCACCCGGAAGAGTTAGAATAGTACATTTGCCCCCCCACCAGTGACCAGCACCTTCCCTGAGGCAAGCACCCTGCAGAGTTAAAATAGTAATTTTGCCCCACACCAGTGACCAGCACTTTCCCTGAAGTAAGCATCCTACGGAGTCAGAATAGTAATGTTGCCCCCCACCACTGACCAGCACATTCCCTGAGGCAAGCACCCAGCGGAGTTAAAATAGTAATTTTGCCCCCCATCTCTGTCCAGCAATTTCACAAAGGCAAGCGCCCAGCGGCGTTAGAATAGTAATTTTAGCTCATAGTACTGACCAGCACATTCCCCAAGATAATTTATTAATTTAAAACTGGAGATATAATTTCTTTGTAATACAAACACCTTACAGTATACTTACAGAAGACTTTCCTCTGAATTTTGTTTCAATTTGATTGTTGTATGTCGATGTCAAAGTCTGTGAATGTTTTAAAGATTTTAATTTAATTTATGACTTTGTTTTTTTTCACTTAAAGTTAAATCAGATTTATTTTAAACATTCACTTACTTTTGACAGATTATGTGTATTGTATTGCTGGATCTGTTTTTCAAGTTCTGTGAATATATTAAAAATGTAAAAATATTTTTAGGTTTGGCAATTAATTGTTTTCTATCTAAATGTGTTTCGTTTTGAACTTACACTTACTTCTGTCAATAGATGGTCCAAGCTGGCACTTTTCTCTTCTTGCTCCAGATGAGTGTGGTTACCAGGGAAGTCAGTGCACCACTGAGCACAACATGGTGGTCGGCTTGATTTATACGTTTGTTAGGGGTAAACAAAAATATGTTTCGAAAACGATTTTTCCACGTGATTCATAACCTGACAGAATGTATATTTATTATGTTGTGGGTGAAATCTTGGTTTATACATTACATTTCAGAATGGCAGTCAATTTGAGTGGATGATGGGTCGGTTGCTGTAGTCGAAATAGTGGAAGGACACATGTTTCTTTCTGCTTTGTATGTGGATGCTGCTTTTGCCACCGAGTGTAGAGTGTTTTTGTGTAAAATGTGATGTTTATCCAAGAAAATTTCTATATATAAAAAATCTTTTTATCACATTTTTATATTCCAAAAAGCAGCCTCGGGTCGAAGAGAAAAAAAAGGTTCAAAATACAAAACAAAAACAAAACTAAATAAAGCAATACAGAGTGGTCGTACAATCGCCAGATTGGTTTTATTCACAACCACACACATTAATGCCACTTTACAGAGTTTGCCAGTAATAGAGCTACTTTCGTTTTCTTCTCTTTCTTTGAACAACATTGTTTTCCAGGGTGGTGAATTGCACCATTTCTGGAGGTACTGCAATTCCTGGTTGATGCGTAAATTGGAAAATGCTTAATGTGATCCTTATCAATGGTTTTCCTTATTTTTCTTTATAAAATGTATACCACAGCTCTGTGTTCAGGGATGAGGTATTTTTAAACCATACTGCTTACGTTTGGTAAGGATATAAGCGATTGACATTGAAACAGGTCTCTTCCGCCTCTAGTCCTATTCTTAACTTTTCAGGCAAAAACACTCAATGATTTCTGAATAATAAGTGTAAAAGCATTAACTTAACTATGTTGTTCCTGCTTACATTTCACATGCTTTCCTTAACCCCTTCGATGCTCATGACGGAGCGGTTCAGTCATGTGCATCGGTTGGGCTGTGCTCATGACGGAACCGCTCCGTCATGGCACCCACCCATGGGGGAAGCCTGGCGCTCCCCCATGGGTAGCCCAAATTCACACCCAGGCAGGGATGGCACGGAAGAGTTTCTGCTGCCACCCCCGCCCCCCCTTGGTGATCCTGTGACGTCAGCGCGCACAGCGCGCGCCGACGTCATCAGGAAGCGCTGGGATGCCTGGAAGCCATTTGCTTCCAGGCATCCAAAGAGGGGGGGTAAGTGTTTCTGCTCCGGTGGGGTGGGGGGGCCAGATCCACATGCCTTGAGCCATCGGAGGAGAGGAAACAGTGTTTCCTCTCCCCTGATGGCTCAATGCAGGGCATTCCTGCTGCACGATAGCGCACAGCGTCGTGATCGTGCAGCAGGAATGCCCCCACTAGACACCAGGGATGTCTTTTGTAATGAAAGGAAGCGACCCCTCGGGCAAGGGTCGCTTCCTTAGGAGGATATATATTTTGAAGACTTTTCTGCCCCCCCTGGGGACAGATCGCCCGATCTTTGGGGCGTTTCTGGCCCCAGGGGGGGCAGAAAAGCCCACTAGAGCCAGGGATTTTTTTTATGGAATTGGAAGCGACCCCTTGGGTAAGGGTCGCTTCCAGGGGCCTTATTTAAAAAAAAAAAGTATATTCTGGCAGATCGGTTTGTTTGTTTGGCCTTTCTGCCCCCAAGGGGTGCAGAAAACCCCACTAACACCAGGGAATTTATTTTAATTAAATTGGAAGCGACCCCTTGGGCAAGGGTCGCTTCCTTAGGGGGATAATTTTTTTGAAGACTTTTCTGCCCCCCCCCCCCCTGGGGACAGATCGCCTGCATTTTGTGGTGTTTCTGGCCCCAGGGGGGGCAGAAAAGCCCACTAGAGCCAGGGATGTTTTAAAAATTAAAATGGAAGCGACCTCTTGGGCAAGGGTCGTTTCCAGGGGCCATATTTTTTTTTAAAGTATATTCTGCCGCCCTGGGGGCAGATCGGCCTGTTTATTTGGCCTATCGGCCCCCAGGGGGGGCAGAAAACCCCACAAGACACCAGGGAGTTATTTAAAATTCTAAATTAAAATGGAAGCGACCCCTATTTGAAGGCCCATCTGGCAGATTGACCATTTGGGTAGTGACATAGCGTGTTATAATGTTAATTGTTTTATTTCTTGTGAATTGCAATTGTAATGCTTTATTTCTCCCTTTTTTTTTAGTTCAAGGCTTTTGCTCTTTAGACTGTTCCAAGTTGCGGTTTCGTTACTGGTGGTTCTGCTGTTTGTGTAGTTGCATGTGTTTGGTAAGAGAGTTTTTTTGTACAATGTAAATGTTTTTCATTTCTCTGCATGAATGTGTTTTTTGCAAATGGTGTAATAATAGCAGTATGTTTGGCTTCTGTTTTTTGAGTGTCAAAAACTTTTTGCATTTGTGCTCGATGTGTATTTTGTTGTCTTGTGAGTAATTGGTTTTGGTTTTTTCTTTCTAGTGGGATATCGTTGGTTTTTGCTGTCTCTCTGCAGAGTAGGTGCTGGTGAGTGTAGCTGTCTCTTGCAAGTGAATCTTATAGTTTTTGAGTATATAGATCTTTGTGATAAAGGCCCACATTTTTTTTACTTACTTATTTTGCACAGTGTTGGTTGTTGTTGACTTGTTTGTGCAGTCTCCTTTCTTAGTAAGGATAATGGCTAGCCGCAGGATTACTGCTCAGCAGGTTGTTGGTATGCTTTTTGAGTCTTCCTCTGACCATGGTTCAGAGACTGACTCTGCATCTGAGGCAGAGGAGGGAGGGGAAGATTCAGGCAGTGAGTTTTCTCTCCACATAGAATCATCGGATGATGAAGCTACTCTCAGTGCGGATGAAGAGACTCTTAGTGCGGATGAAGTGCCTGTTTTAGAGGAGGACATTGATGTGCCGATAGTGCAGCAAGAGGCATCTGGGTTGCAGCCTGGGGCTGCAAGGCTTCCAGTTGGAAGTGATGACCTCTGGGTTGACCCAGGCATGGTGCAGTCGGCATTGCCAGACTTTACTGGTGTTCCAGGGTGTAGAGTGAATACAGAAATGTTTTTGCCGATAAAGTTTTTTCAGTTGTTTGTGGATGATGTGTTTTTGACAGAGATTGTTGAGCAGACTAATTTGTATGCCGAACAGTTTTTGAGGGACAACAGTGCCAGCCTTAAGCCCCATTCTAGAGCTACCCGGTGGACTCCCATAAATCTGGAAGAGATGAAGAAGTTCTTGGGTTTAACTTTTTTGATGGGCTTGCTAAGGAAGTCATCAATGTCTTCATATTGGTCTACTAGTCCCTTGATGGCAACGGCTATATTTCCGGCAGTCATGAGTCGTGATAGGTATTTGCTTCTGCTTCGGATGCTGCATTTTGTCGATAATGGTTTAGCGTTGCCACGAGATTACCCTGAGTGTGACCGTCTTTTTAAGATTCGGCCTGTCATTGATCACTTTGTAGATCGATTTTCTGAGATCTATGCTCCAGGGAAAGAAATAGCAGTGAATGAGTCTTTGGTGTTGTTCAAGGGCCGCTTGGTTTTTAGGCAATACATTCCTAGTAAGAGGGCACGCTATGGAATTAAGCTGTATATGCTGTGTGACAGTAGGAATGGATATGTCTCTAATTTCAGGGTGTACACCGGTAAGGAATCCAGGATTAACCCCCCTGGTTGTCCGTCCACTTTTGGAGTGACTGAGAAAATTGTGTGGGAACTTGGTAGAGGACTTTTTAACAAAGGTCACCATTTATATGTAGATAACTTCTACACTGGTGTGCGGTTGTTCAGGGAATTGGCCAAAGTGGACACTGTTACTTGTGGCACAGTCCGCTCTAACCGTAAAGGTTTCCCTAAAGAACTAGTTTTTCAAAAGCTTGTGTGGGGACAGTGCAGTGTGTTGCGTTGCGAGGAACTTCTAGCTGTGAAGTTTTCAGACAGGAGAGATGTCTACATGCTGACTACCATCCATGATGAAAGCACTTCACCTGTGACTGTTTGGGGTCAGGTTGCTGAAGCGCGCAAACCTGTGTGCATTTTAGACTATAATAGGCACATGGGTGGTGTTGACAGAGTAGATCAGAGGTTGGAACCTTACGCTGCTCTTTGTAAGGCTTACATTTGGTATAAGAAGTTGGCTATCCATCTTTTCCACTTGGCAACCTTTAATGGTTTTGTTGTATTCAAGGATTCTTGTCCTGAGTCAAAGACGACTTTTGCTAAGTTTCAGGAGTCTCTAATAGGCAGCCTTGTTTTCGTGGAACAGGCAAGTTTTCCTAGAGTTGGAGTGGTGGAGGATGTAGCTAGATTGAAAGATCGCCACATTCTTGATCACATTCCTCCCACACCCTCAAAAGACTTTCCCTGTAGGAGATGTAGAATCTGTTGGCGAAGAGGTACGCGGAAGGAGACTTGTATGTACTGCCCTGAGTGTCCTTCTAACCCTGGGCTGTGTGTGCCTGCTTGTTTTAGAATGTACCATACGCAAAATAATTTTTGGGAGCATCCATGAGTGGTAAAGTGAACTGCCTGGTCTCTATTGTTTTATATTTTTTGTTCAGTTTCAAGGTTGGCATTTGTGCAATGTATTTAGTTTTCGATTTTGTGTTAGTAGATTTGTATCTATTTGCAATTTGTTTGTGTTTTCTTTTTTGTATAAAAAAATCCTAAATGTGATGGCGGTGTGTGTAGGCTGGCACTTGGCTGGTGGTGTGTGTGGACTGGTGCTTTGCTGGCGGTGTGCGTGGACTGGCACTTGGCTGGTGGTGTGCGTGGACTGGCGCTTGGCTGGTGGTGTGCGTGGACTGGCGCTTGGCTGGCTGTGTGTGTGGACTGGCGCTTGGCTGGCAGTGTGTGTGGACTGGCGCTTGGCTGGCGGTGTGCGTGGACTGGCGCTTGGCTGGCGGTGTGCATGGACTGGCGCTTGGCTGGCGGTGTGGGTGGACTTGTGCTTGGCTGGCGGTGTGGGTGGACTGGCACTTGGCTGGCGGTGTGTGAGTAGTGACTTGCTGCTGGTCACTACACACACTGCTAGCCAAACGCCACTCCACGCAGTCCGTGAGCTGGTGTGGTTGCTGTGTCAGGAATGTGAGCATGAGAAAGTGATGGGCCCTTGAATGGCGCTGTCTGCTGCTGTGAGTGTTGTAATGTGCTGGGCCCGCGGCTGGCGGTGTGAATGGTTTTGTATGTGTCACACATATGAAAGGTGTATGAATGGCCAGTAAAGAGGTTGGTGCGTTGTCGTGGCTTTACAGCTCACGAGCTGTGAGTCAATGGTTCAGTTTCTTGTCCTTTCAATTATTAACAGTGCATTTCATTTTGGGGTAGGACATTTGTGCCGGCATGGTGATTCCACACACAAATATGTGGAAAATGTGTTTTTTTCAGCTAAATTTGAGGTTTGCATGGCATTCTGGGTAGGAAAACATTGGGGGATCCACGCAAGCCATACC
Source organism: Calotriton arnoldi (assembly GCA_963921515.1). Taxonomy (NCBI): domain Eukaryota; kingdom Metazoa; phylum Chordata; class Amphibia; order Caudata; family Salamandridae; genus Calotriton; species Calotriton arnoldi. The sequence goes on along the minus strand of CAWUFW010000202.1, from coordinate 4,810,876 downwards.
TCATTGGACTCCCCTGGGTGTCTAGTTTTCAGAAATGTTTGGGTTTGGTACTTTCCCAAGATGGCCGCCGAGCCCGGGGCCAAAATCTCAGGTGCCCCCCCAAAACCAGGTAGTTTTGTTATAGGTAATTTTGAAGTCTCCACAGTACGATTTGGGCCATTTACTGTTGCAGCCACTATGCCTACCCACACAAGTGAGTTACCATTTTTATCGGGAGACCTGGGGAAACGCTGGGTGGGAGGAAATTTGTGGATCCACACAGATTCCATAACTTTCCTACACAGAAATTTGAGAAAAAAGTGATTTTTTCAGCGAAATTTGAGGTTTGCAGGGGATTCTGGGTAGGAGAATGTTGGGGGACCCACGCAAGCCATACCTCGCTGGACTCCCCAGGGTGTCTAGTTTCCAGAAATGTGTGGGTTTGGTAGGTTTCCCTAGATGGCCGCCGAGCCCTGGGCCAAAAACTCATGGGACCCCCCTTGCAAAACCAGGTTGGTTTGTGATAGGTAATTTTAGTGTCGCCACAATAGGTTTTGGGCCCTTGCCTGTCGCGGGTCCTTGACCCACCCATGCAAGTGAGGTACCATTTTTCTCGGAAGACTTTGGGGAACGCGGGGTGGGTGGAATTTTGTGGATCCACGCAGATTCCAGAACTTTCCACCACAGAAATGTAAGGAAAATGTGGTTTTTTTGACAATTGTTTAGGTTTGCAAGGGATTCTGGGTAACAGAACCTGGTGAGAGCCAGTCAAGTCACTCCATCCTGGATTCCCCTGGGTGTTTAGTTTTCAAAAATGTATAGGTTTGCTAGGTTTCCCTATGTGCCGGCAGAGCTAGGGTTCAAAAACTACAGCTAGGCACTTTGCAAAAAAAGGGTCATTTTTCACTGTGAAATTGTGGTGTGTCCACGTTGCGTTTTGCGCCGTTTCCTGTCGCGGGCACTAGACCTACCCACACAAGTGAGGTACAATTTCTCTTGGAAGACTTTGCGGAACGCGGGGTGGGTGGAAATTTGTGGATCCACATAGATTCCAGAACTTTCCAGCACAGAAATGTGAGGAAAATGTGGTTTGTTTGACAATTATTTAGGTTTGCACGGGATTCTGGGTAACAGAACCTGGTGAGAGCCAGTCAAGTCACCCCATCCTGGATTCCCCTTGGTGTCTTGTTTTCAAAAATGTATAGGTTTGCTAGGTTTCCCTATGTGGCGGCAGAGCTAGGGTTAAAAAACTACAGCTAGGCACTTTGCATTTTCACTGTGAAATTGTGGTGTGTCCACGTTGTGTTTTGTGCCGTTTCCTGCGGCGGGCACTAGGCCTACCCTCACAAGTGAGGTACCATTTTTATCGGGAGACTTAGGGTACTTCAGATTTGTAGAGCAACTGTTATTACCTATTGACTTTCGATGCATTTCGGCCTTCCAAATGAAAGACAATGTGTAAAAAAGAAGTCATTTTGAAAAATGACCGATAATTCTCATGCTAGTATGAGTATTCCCAATTTCGGAAATGTGCAAATATCTACTGTTTCTAAATTCTATATTTTGTTCCCATTTCAGAAATACATAGGTGTCTTTCATACCGATTTTTCCATGTATACATTTTCCCAGAATAATTGCTATATACCCGATACATAGTAAAAAACCATTGCAAGTCGCTGCTCAGTTTTTGGCTCTGGGTTCGTCGGGTTCTTGGTGAACCTACAAGTGCTATATATCCCCACAACCAGTAAGGTCCAGCGGATGTAAGGGTTTATTGCTTTTAAAGAGCTGTCATAATTAGAAGAAGTTACAGGTGAAAACGTTGACATAAAAGGCTGTTTTTTTTCAACTAATTTTCAATTTGTCCTATATTTAACTGTTAGTTTCTATAAAGAAACCTTGAAGGATCTACACAAATGACCCCTTGCTGAATTTAGAATTTTGTCTACTTTTATAAAATGTATAGCTTTCCAGGATCAATTATTGCTTTCATACTCATTTCTACCATTAACTGGAAGGAGGTTGAAAGCACAAAAGAAGCAAAAATAGGCTATGTCCCAGAAAAATGCCAAAACTGTGTAAAGAATTTTGGTTTTCTGACAAAAGTCTGTCATTCCCTAAAAGCTGGGAAAATGGTGATTTTAGCCCCACAAACCCTTTTTTGATACCATTTGCAGGGAAAAACCCAGACGCTTTCATTTGTAGCACTTTTTTCCCATTTTTCCCCCAAAAACAACATTTTGCTGTATTTTGGCAAATTTCTGGGTTCCCTCCAGGGGAATCCACAAACCCTGGGTACCTTTAGAATCCTCATGATGTTGGTAGAAAAGGACGCAAATTTGGCGTGGATACCTTATGTGGTCAAAATGTTACAGGGGCCTAAGCGCGAACTATCCCAAATAGCCAAAAAAAGGCTTAGCACAGGGGGGGAAAAGGCCTAGCAGCGAAGGGGTTAATCTTGAATTCCCAATGAGTGTTTGCTATTTCCAGGATGTTGTTACTTTTTTTTTCAGCCAGCATCTTACTCTTGTCTCCCCTCCCTCATAACCTATTTCCCATTTTGTGGTTCTCCAGCGCCACCAGGTCATACAAATGGCAACAGCGCTATGCAAATATCATCACACTACTGCATACAAAAAACAAAAGTAAAAACATTGTCATTTTCAACACCAATAGGTCTAACTTTCACAAATGTGAAACTGATTGCATTGCAAATGCTTGTTTATAAGTCCATTCCATTCCAAACCAAAACACCTGGGTAAAAGACATTGTCATTTACAATGCCAGTAGCTGTAAGTGTCGCAAATGTGAGACCTATTGCATTGCAAATGCTTGTTGTTATGTGGTGTAAATCCATTCAGCAGTTTTTGAGATATTAAAGGGGATATACATTTGTATATATAGGAATGCGGATCCTCCGAGGATCCAACAGTCCCCATGCTGAAATGTGATTGGCTGCTAACACTTCAAGCAGGAAGTGTTGGCTGCCATCTTAGGACCCGGCTTCAGCCAAGTCCCCCCCCAAAAAGTAAAAAAAAAGAGAAGGGGGCAGGGTAGGAATACACTGACCCCCTTGTTCTCTTGGAAGTGTCCCATAGGGACCCTGCCTGGGCAAAATAACATTGATTTAAAAAAAAAAATCAATGGAAATTGCACTGGATCCACAGCTCCCACCGCAAAATAAAAAAAGAAGCCTGTGCTCCCGCCCTTCTCTATTATTTAGCCCCACGGTGGGCCAGGTCCCAGGGGCATGCAGGTTTACATAAAATTTAAAGGAGGTGGGCACATGGGGCCCTCCTCCTTGGGCATTTTTATGTCCCAGTGACCACCACCTGCCTGGGGTTTATACTGTGTAACGGGGGTTACACTGACCCCCCTGGGCCCCAGGGATCGCCATCTTCCTAGGGCTGATTCTAAATAAATCGGGAGCCTCACGGACCCCCCATGCCCCGGCGACCACCACCACCCCGAGGCTAAATTGTTTGCAACGGGGGACCTCACGCTCCCCCTGAGTACTGGGGACCACCACATACCCAGGGCCAAAATACTATTTTTAAAATGGGAGGGGGGCGCACATCCCCCCACCCAGGACATATTCAGCCCCTATGGCTGGCCCGTGAACAACAAAGGAGGAGCAGTGCAGTCCCCCTCCTGGAGCCATACTGGCTCTGGGGACAGCCATCCCCCAGGGCTGTTGTGCCCGGGTCCTGGGTTGCCCACCCCTGGGACATAGTTGTTTGCTATAACATGGCAGGAGCTTTGACAGCTCCTGCCAAATCCCAGCAAACACTCCGCTTCTGGCAGTCGAGAGCTGTTAAATGATTTCGCTCGCTGGAATCAGAGTTTTCTTCTGTTTCTTTGCCTGCTGTCGAACGGGCAGGGATACAGACTAAAGGATTGCAAAATAAAGGTTGGAAAGAGGCAGACTAAAGTCAGCAACAAGCAGAAAGAGGCTAAATAAGGGTGAGAAACGATCAAAAAGAGGCAGGATAGAGACCAGAAACTAGCAGAAAGAGCCAGAACAAAGAGCAGAAATTAGCAGAAAGAGGCAGAATAAAGGTCAGCAACACGCAGAAAGGGGCAAAATAAAGGTCAGAAACGAGCAGAAAGAGGCAGAATAAAGGCCAGAAATGAGCAGAAAGAGGCAGAATAAAGGTCATCAATAAGCAGAAAGAAGCAAAATAAAGGTGAGAAATGAGCAGAAAGAGACAGAATAAAGGTCAGCAACGAGCAGAAAGAGGCAAAATAAAGGTAAGAAACTAGCAGAAAGGCAAAATAAAGGTGAGAACGAGCAAAAGAGGCTTAATAAATTGAGAAACGAGCAGAAAGAGGCAAAATTAAGCTGAGAAATTAGTAGAAAGAGGCATGAAAAAGGTCAGCAGCGAGCAGAAAGAAGCTAAATAAAGGTGAGAACGAGCAAAAAGAGGCTTACTAAATTGAGAAACAAGCAGAAAGAGGCAAAATTAAAGTCAGAAACAAGCAGAAAGAGGCAGAATAGAGGTCAGAAACAAGCAGAAAGAGGCAGAATAGAGGTCAGAAACGAACAGCAAGATGCAGAATAAAGGTCAGAAATGAGCAGAAAGAGGCAAAATAGAGGTCAGAAATGAACAGAAAGAGGCCCCCAATGTCCCTCAGCAGACAAGGTGACTTCATCCCCCAACCAGTAGTGCGCCAGCAGGTGTATTTGCAGAGTGGTTGAGGAAGGGGGTGGGGCCTCAAACAAAGTTTCAGTAATCCCGTTGTGGGGGACTTACTTGTGGCATCAACAGGGGTTCTTGCCTCCAAACGGCCCTCAGCAGCCAAGGCGAGTTCATCTCCCAACTAGTAGTACACCAGGTTTTTTCAGTGACTTTATATATATGCATATGACAGTTACCACTCTTTAGTTATAGTTAGGACTACATTACATAGTAAATGGCTTTCTTGGTCGGCTAAAAATGTTCGTGCCATTTGACAAACTTTCATGAAACTTTCCAAACAAGTGCTCCTTTTTCCTTCTTAAAACGTTTTGGGGTTATCCATCAAGCAGAGGCCAAGAAAAAGGGGGGGTCCCAAAAACATTTCCTCATACAATTTGCACAAATTTTGGGGGGTTTCCATGATCCCGGGGGGTGTCTTTTGGGAACAGCAAGGCCCCTGGACTCCTGCTTAAGTCACACTGGAGCATATGGCCTTTCTGGATGTGAGTGTCAATTCATTGGCTGCCTGCAGCTAACCCCACAGCGTGCATGGCCAAAGGCCAGGCATGACAGGGGGTTGGCTGCCCATGGTAGGTTGGATGCGGGCCAGGCTCTGCTGTCAACCCCACACCAGGCATGGCCCAAGGCATCCTGCGGCCAACCCCATGACGTGTGCGCCAGGAGTTGGCTGCCCACAGGGGGTTGGCCCAAGGGCATGCCCTGCAGCCAAAAACACACTGTACCCCAGCCAAAGGCATGGTCTTGGTATCCTGCAACCAACTCAGTGACTCATACTGCTGAATAAAAAGCAGACATTTGAGGTGAGCAAATTCTGAATGTTGCTGGTATTGTAGGATGCTCTATACAGGAGCTCCTCTCCACCTAAATTTAGAAATTACCCGAGTTCTCTGCTTCCTTTTTCCATATATATATATATATATATATATATGTATATATATATATATTACCTACTGGCGGTCGGCAGTACGTAGTTATAGTTAGGACCTAGTTTCTGCAGGAAAAGCGTTTTTTGATGTGCCAATATCTTTGGCACCGTTTGACGTATTTTTGCGAAATTTTCAAAACTAATGGGGTGCTCTGGTCAGCTCCTGTCTTGAAAGTTTCGGGGTGATTTGTCAAGCGGGGGCCGAGAAAAAAAGGGGGGTCCCATAAAACAAGTTTTCCCCATGTTAATTTCCATTGGAACATTTGTCGCGGCTACAGCCCGAACTGCTGAACGGAATTACACCAAATTTGGCAGAGAGGTAGCTCTTGTTCCAGAGTGCACTCTGTGCTTAAAATGGTGTAAATCCGTTCAGTAGTTCCTGAGAAATGTAAAAATTAAAAATATTGATATCTGGTGACCACGGTGGATTTGCGAACCCTCCCGAGCACAAGATTGACATTGATTGGCTGCCAACACTCCAAACCAGGAAGTGTTGGCATCCATCTTGTGACTTGGTAGAACCAAGACCCCCAGGGTCAAAAAAAGCATTTTATTTGTATTTTTTCGGCAGGATTCGTGCTGGGTGCGCAAATCCCGATGAAAATATTTTTAAAAAATGAAGCGCGGTCTCCCGTGCTTCTTTTTAATAAGCCCCCGGGTGGGCCAGGTCCCGGGGGCAATATGCCAAATATATGCGGGGGCCGCATGGCCCCTGCAGCCCCAGGGACCACCACCTCCCCGGGGCTTTATTAATTATGTGCGGGGGCACGCAGCCCCCCGCAGCCCCGGGGAATGCCACCTCCCCGGGGCTTATTTATTAATATAAGCTTGGAAGGGCTCCTGCCCCCCATGCTGCCCGGGGACCACCACCTACCCGGGGCATTTGAAAATAATAGGTGGGGGCCTCGCAGGCCCCCCAAGCCCCAGGGACCACCACCTCCCCAGGGCTTCAATGTTTAAATGTGGGGGGGCTACTTTTAAAAACTGTGTGTGGGGAGGCTCGAGCCCCCCCACACTGCTCCAGGGACAACCACCTCCCCGGGGCATAGATCAATGAAGTGCGGGGTCCGTTGTGGACCCCCGGCCCCGGGGACCACCACCGCTTTAAACTTGTTGGAGGGGGGCCGAGCTCCCCCCTCGAGGCGCCCGAGTTGGCCCTGGGGACCGCCACCCCCAGGGCCAGCTCTGGCAATATCCCGGAGTGCCCACCCCCGGGACATTGCAGTTTGCAATGACAGGATGGGAGCACTGCTCCCGCCCTGTCAGTGAAAACTCTGCTTTGCTTCATGGAAGTGAGAGCAGGAAACCTGCTCTCGCTTCCATGAAGTGAGGCAGAATTGCTTTTGAACAAGGGGAGCTGCATGTTAGCAGCTCCCCTTGTCCAAAAGCAATGCCGGCTCCGCAGGAGGCGGGGAGCCAGCAGGGACCATGGGGGCATTGAGGCTCCCCCCGTGATCGCCAATGTGAGGGCCGTCCCCATGGGATGGGGTCCCCGGGGCCAATGATGGCCCAGGGAAGGGGGGCCACGTGGCCCCCCTCCCGTTAAATAATAAAAAAAATTAAAAAGAGGCCAGGCCCTAGGAGATGGGTCCCCGGGGCCAAAAGAGGCCAAGGGAAGGGGGACCATGTGGCCCCCCTCCCGTATATATAATTTAAAATTAAAAAAAGAAAACGAGGCCAGGCCCCGGGGATGGGGTCCCCGTGGCCAAAAGAGACAAAGGGAAGGGTGTTCGCGCAGCCCCTTTCCTGTTTGTTTTTTTAAAATTAAAAAAAAGGCTCAGGGCCTGGGGGATAGGGTCCCCAGGGCCCAAGAATTACTAAGAGAAGGGGGCCACACAGCCTCCCTTCTAACAAAATAAATAAAAGAGAAGCCAGCATCTTGCCAGAGGCCCCGCCCCCTCCCTGCACCACTCTGAAAATGCACCTCCTGACACGTTGGGGGTTTATGTCCCCTAGAATCTTAAGGGTCCTTAGGAGCCAACTAGCCCACCAGGTACCTCCAGTAAGCCCCACACAGTGGGATTGCTGAGAGGTGGTCCGAGGCCATGCCCCCTTTTACACCACTCTGCAAACGCGCCTCTTGGCACACTGCTGCGGGGGCGATGAGGTCCTCTTGTGTCCTGAGGACCTCAGGACTGAAGTGGACTTCATCCCCCAAGCAGCAGTGCGCCAGGAGGTGCATTTGCAGAGTGGTGTAAAAAGGGGGCATGGCCTCAGACCACTCTCAGCAATCCAGCTGTGTGGGGCTTACAGGAGGTACCTGGTGGGCTAGTTGGCCCCAGGGACCCTCAGGAGGTAAGGGGACTTCATCCCCCAACCAAGAGCGCACCAGGAGGTGCATTTGCACAGTGGTGGGGGCATGGACTGTGTCCACCTGTCAGCAATCCCACTATTTGGGGCATACTGGAGGTATCAGGTAGGCTAGTTGGCCCCTAAGGAACCCCAGCAGCAAAGTGGACTTTAATCCCCATCCAAGAGCATGCCAGGGAGCGCGTTTGCAGAGTGGTGCGGAAAGGGGGCATGGCCTGCTATGAGAACTTATCAATCCTGCTGTGTGGGACTTACTGGAGGTAATAGGAGGGTTAGTTGGCCCCCAAGGTTGTCCTTGGGGGCCAACTACCCCTCCTGTTACCTCCACTAAGTCCCACACAGTGGGATTGCTAAGAGGTCTTCGGAGGCCATGCTCACATTTCTCCACCACTCTGCAAACGTGCCTCCTGGCACAGTACTGGTTGGGGGATGAAGTCCACTTTACTCCTGAGGGACTTTGGGGGCCAAGAAGCCCTCCTGGTACCTCCTGTAAGTCCTACGAAGCAGAATTCCTGAGCGCTGGTCAGAGGCCCAGCCCCCTTTCACCACCTCTCTGCAAACGCGACTACTAGTTAAAGAAGCATTTGCAATGTAATAGGTTTTGCATTTGCGAGAGTTAGAGCTATTGGCATTGTAAATGTATACGTTTTTTACTAATGTTTTTGGAGTGGAGTGGATGTACGTTGTGTGTAGTGGAAATATATGGTATGTTGTGCAGTGAAATTATGCGGATAGAAAGTATGTGGTATTTAGTGTATAGGAATTATGTGGAGTGGGATTTTGTGTTATGGAGAGTAATTATGTGGTATGGTAGTCTGTGTTGTGGAGTGGTAACCTCAGGTTTAGTCTTCCTCGTTTCCATAGAAGCTAAACTATGAACTCAGTGAGACAAAAAAAAGAAGGAATCACAGAGGAGCACTTGTGGACTTAGTCAGAGGTATGAGCAGGGCCACTACAATTATGCGACTGTTTGGCTGCACCGACTTTCGCACAATTATATCTTATCCTGCATTAGCCACATAATCCATCATCTGCTGCCTAATCTGCAGATTTGAACAAAAAAAGCCTTTTTTCTAGCTCAACCGGCTCACACGTTACAAAAAATGCAGCGACAAGTGTTAGAGCATGCTGGAAGGCCCTTTGCAAACCTAGAATGGTCAACTGTTACTTATTGCTAAATGTGGGTGTTAAATTGGTACTAATAGTGTGCAAGCCACTCTTGCTTCTTTCTGGGCCTCTCTTGCCTCTTTCTGCATTTCTATTGCTTATTTCTGCACCTTTCTTTCTTTTTCTGCACTCCTCTTGCCTCTTTCTGCACATTTCTTCTACTTTCTGCACCTCTCTTGCCTCTTTCTGCACCTATGTTGCCTCTTTCTGCACCTCACTTGCTTCTTTCTGCACCCTTCTTCCCTCTTTCTCCACCTCTCTTGCCTCTTTCTGCACTCCTCTTCCCTCTTTCTACACCCCTCCTGCCTCTTCCTGCACCTCTGTTCCTTCTTTCAGCACTTTTTGTTTCTTTCTGCACCTCTCTTGCTTCTTTTTGCACTTCTCTTGCCTCTTTCTCTATCCCTCTTCCCTCTTTCTGCACCTCTGTTGCTTCTTTCTGCACTTCTCTTGCCTCTTTCTTCAACCCGATTCCCTCTTTCTGCACCTCTGTTGCTTCTTTCTGCACTTATCTTGCTTCTTTCTGCACCTCCCTTGCTTCTTTCTGCACCCCTTGTGCCTCTTTCTGCACCACTCTTCTCTCTTTCTGCACTCCTCTTGCCTCTTTCTGCACCTCTGTTAATTCTTTCTGTACTTCTTTTGTTTCTTTCTGCACCTCTCTTGCTTCTTTCTGCTTCCCTCTCGCCTCTTTCTCCACCACTCTTCCCCCTTTCTACATCTCTGTTGCTTCTTTCTGCGCTTCTCTTGCCTCTTTCTGCACCCCTCTTCCCTCTTTATGCACCTCTGTTGCTTCTTTCTGCACTTCTCTTGCTTCTTTCTGCACCCCTCGTGCCTCTTACTGCACCCCTCTTCCCTCTTTCTGCACTCCTCTTGCCTATTTCTGTACCTCTGTTGCTTCTTTCTGCAATTCTCTTGCTTCTTTCTGCACCACTTGTGCCTCTTTCTGCACCCCTTTTCACTCTTTCTGCACCCTTCTTACCCCTTTCTCCATCTCTGTTTCTTGTTTCTGCACTTCTCTTGTCTCTTTCTCCACCCCTGTTCTATCTTTCTGCACCTCTTTTGCTTCTGTCTGCTACACTGTTGTGTATTTCGGCACCCGTGGTCCCTCTTTCACACCCCTCTTCCCTCTTTCTGCACCCCTCTTGCCTCTTTCTGTACCTCTGTTCCTTCTTTCTGCACTTCTTTTGTTTCTTTCTGCACCTCTCTTACTTCTTTCTGCACCCCTCTTCCCTCTTTCTGCACCCCTCTTCCCTCTTTCTCCACCCCTCTTGCCTCTTTCTGCACCTCTGTTCCTTCTTTCTGTACTTCTTTTGTTTTTTTCTGCACCTCTTGCTTCTTTCTGCACCCCTCTTGCCTCTTTCTGCACCACTCTTGCCTCTCTCTGCACCTCAGTTCCTTCTTTCTGCACTTATTTTGTTTTTTTGCACCTGTTGCTTCTTTCTGCACCACTTTTGCCTCTTTCTGCACCCCTCTTGCATCTTTCTGCACCTCTGTTCCTTCTTTCTGCACTACTTTTGTTTCTTTCCGTACCCCTTTTGCCTCTTTATCCACCCCTCTTCCCTCTTTTTGCACCCCTCTTGCCTTTTTCTGCACCTCTGTTGCCTCTTTCTGCACTCCTCTTGCTACTTTCTGCAGCACTCGTGCTTCTTTCTGCACCCCTCTTCTCTCTTTCTGCTCCCCTCTTGCCACATTCTCCACCCCTGTTCCCCCCTTTTGCATCTCTGTTGCTTATTTCTGCACTTCTCTTGCCTCTTTCTCCACCCCTCTTACCCCTTTCTGCATCTCTGTTGCTTCTTTCTGCACCCCTCTTCCCTCTATCTGCAACCCCCTTCCGTCTGTCTGCACCCCTCTTGCCTCTTTCTGCACCTCTGATCCTTCTTTCTGCACTTATTTTGTTTCTTTCTGCACCTCTCTTGCTTCTTTCTGCACCCCCTTGCTTGCTTCTGCACTCCTCTTCCCTCTTTCTGCACCCCTCTTGCCTCTTTCTCACTCCTCTTGCCTCTTTCTGCACCTCTGTTCCTTCTTTCTGCACTTATTTTGTTTTTTTCTGCACCTCTTGCTTTTTTCTGCACCCCTTTTGCCTCTTTCTGCACCCCTTTTGCCTCTTTCTGCACCTCTGTTCCTTCCTTCTGAATTTCTTTTGTTTCTTTTTGCAGCTCTCTTGCTTCTTTCTGCACCCCCTAGCCTCTTTCTCCACCCCTGTTCCCTCTTTCTGCACCCCTGTTGCCTCTTTCTGCACCTCTGTGCCTTCTTTCTGCACTTCTTTTGTTTCTTTCTCAACATATTTTGCTTCATTCTGCACCCCTCGTGCCTCTTTCTGCACCCCTCTTCCCTCTTTTTGCACCCGTCTTGCCTCTTTGTGCACCTCTGTTGCTTCTTTCTGCACTCCTCTTGCTTCTTTCTGCAGCACTCGTGCTTCTTTCTGCACCCCTCTTCTCTGTTTCTGCACCCCTCTTGCCTCTTTCTCCACCTCTGTTCCTTCTTCTTCACTTCTTTTGTTTCTTTCCACATGTCTATTGCTTCTTTCTGCTCCCCTCTTGCCACTTTCTCCACCCCTGTTCCCCCCTTTTGCATCTCTGTTGCTTATTTCTGCATTTCTATTGCCTCTTTCTCTACCCCTCATCCCTCTTTCTGCACCTCTGTTGCTTCTTTCTGCACTTCTCTTGCTTCTTTCTGCACCTCTGTCCCTTCTTTCAGCAACCCTTGTGCCTCTTTCTGCACCCCTCTTCACTCTTTCTGCACCCCTCTTGACTCTTTCTGCACCTCTGTTCCTTCTTTCTGCACTTGTTTTGTTTCTTTCTGCAACTCTCTTGCTTCTTTCTGCACTC